>CM067365.1:64272267-64363934 GCA_034401795.1 Chaetoderma sp. LZ-2023a
TTGACTAAAGCCTAGATAAGGCTTAGCAAAGGCTGCCTAAGGCCTAGGTAAGGACTAATAAATCATGGCTAAGGCCTAAGTAAGGCCTAGTAAAGCTTGACTAAGGCCGGGATAAGGCCTAAGTCAGACATAGCAAAGTCTGGCTAATGCCTAGTTAAGGTTGAGAAAATCCTGACTAAGGCCTAGACAAGGCTTAGCAAAGCACCGTTATTGCCTACCTAACGCCTGACTAAGGTCTGCCTTATGCGTGGCTAAGGCGTGTCTAAAGCCTATGTAAGGTCTAGCTTAGACTTAGAAATGACTGGCTAAGGCCTAGGTAAGGTCTTCCAAAGCCTGGTTAAAGCCTAGTCAGGGCTTGCAAATCCTGGCTAATACCTAGATTAAGGCCTAAGTAAGGCTTAGCAAAGTCTGGATAAGGTCTAGGTTAGACTTAGCAAAGGCTGGTTAAGGGCTAGGTAAGACCCAGCAAATCATGTCTACGGCCTATGTAAGGCCTAGCTAAGACCTAGCAAAGTCTCGCTAAGGCCTTGGCCAATGCCTAGGTAAAGTGTATCAAAGCCGGATACGGCCTAGGTAGGGCATAGAAAAGCCTGGCTAAGACCTAGGTAATGTCTAGATAAGGTCTAGCAAAACCGGGCTAAGGCCTTGCTAAGGCCGATGTAACCAAACCCTGGCTAAGGTCGAGGTAAAGTCTATCAGAGCCAGCTAAGGCCTAGGTAGGCATAGAAAATCCTAGTTAAGGCCCAGGTAATGTCTAGATAAGGTCTAGTGAAGCCTGGCCAAGGTCTGGATAAGATATTACAAAGCTTGCATAAGGCATAGTTAAAGCTTAGCAACGCCTGGCTACAGCCTAGGTCATGCCTAGCAAAGGCTGGCTATCACCTAGATAAGGTCTAGCTAAGACCTAGCAACGTCTCGCTAAGGCTTAGGTAATGTCTAAAAAAGCCTGGCTAAGACCTAGGTAAAGTGTATCAAAACCTGGCTAAAGCCTAGGTTATGCTTAACAAATTCTGGCTACGGCCTATGTAAGGCCTAGCTAAGACCTATCAAATCTCGTTATGACCTTGACAATGTCTAACAAAGCCTGGGTAAAGTCTATCAAAACTTGGCTATGGCCTATGTAAGGCCTTGTAAAGCCTTGAAAAGGCCCAGGTAACGTCTAGCAAAGGCTGGCTAAGGCATAAGTAAGGTCTTGCAAAGCTTGGCTAAGGCCTAGATAAGGCTTAGCAAAGCCTCGCTAAGGACTAGGCAAGACCTAACAAAGCCTGGCTAAGACCGAAGTAAGGCCTAGTTGAGCGTGACTAAGACCTAGATATGATAATTAACACATGGTAAAGGCTGGCTAACGCCTAGTTAAGGCTGAGGAAAACCTGACTAAGGCCTAGTTAAGGCTTAGCAAAGCATGGCTAAGGCATAGCTAAGGGCTGCGTAAAGCCTGGCTAGGGCTTGTCTAAAGCCTATGTAAGGTTTAGATTAGACTGGCTAAAGCCTATGTAAGGTCATGCAAAGCCTCGCCAAAGCCTAGTCAAGGCCTAACAAATCTTGGCTAATGCCTAGATTACGGCCTCTGTAAGGCTTAGCAAAGTCTGGCTAAGACCTAGTTCAGAATTAGCAAAGCCTGGCTAAGGCCTATGTTAAGCCTAGCAAAGCTTGGCTAATGCCTAGATACGGCATGGATAAGGCCTGTCTACGGTCTTGCTAATGCCTATGTAAGGCATAGCAAAGCCTATCTAAGGCATGGCAAGGCCTAGCCAAGCCTGGCTAAGACCTAGGTACTGTCTAGCTACGGCTTAGCAAGCCTGAATAAGGTTTATGTAAAGTTTAGCAAAGCCAGGCTAAGGCCTAGATATTGTCTTCCAAAGCTTGGATAGGGCCTAAGTACGGCTTATCAAAGCCTGACTACGGAGTAGGTAAGGTTTAACAAAACCTGGCTGATGCCTAGGTAAGGCATAGCTAAGACCTAGCAAAGCATGGCTAAGGTTTAGGTAAAATCTATCGACGCCTCACTAAGGCTTAGAAAAGCCTGACTAAGGCCTAGGTAAGGGCTAGGTAAGACCTAGTTAAGGCTGACTAAGGTGTAGCTAGGGCCAAGAAAAGCATGGCTAAGGCCTAGATAAGGCATAGCAAAGCCTGGGTAAAGTCTAGATAAGGCCTAGGTAAAGCCAAATCACGTGTGGCTAATTAAGCCTGGCTAAGGCCTATGTAACGCCTAATCAAGCCTGGCTAAGACTTGGGTAAGACATTTGTAAGGCCTGGGTATGCCTGGCTACGGAGTATTTAAGGCATAGGTAAGGCCTATTCAAGGCTAGCTAAGGCATAGCTACGACCAAGCAAAGCTGGCCAAGGCCTTCTTAATGCCTAGTCAAGTCTGGCTAAGGCTTAGGCAAGGCATCGGCAAGGCCTGGCAAACCCTAGCTAAGGACTAAGTGAGGCAAAGGTAATGCCTATTCAACGCTGGCTAACGCCTAGCTACAGCCTGGCAATGCTTGGCTAAGGCCTAGGTAAAACCTGGGTAAAGCTTAATTAAGTCTGGCTAAGGCCTCGTTAAGGTATATTCAAGCATTACTACGGCCTATGTAAGGTGGAGTCAAGCCTAGTTAAGGCTTAGATACGGCATCGCTAAGGCCTAGTAAATCCTGGTTAGGGACTAAGTGAGGCATAGGTAATGCCTATTCAAAGCTGGCTCAGGTCTAGTTACGGCCTGGCAATGCCTGGCTAAGGCCTAGGTTAAGCCTGGGTAAAGCCTAATCAAGTCTGGCTAAGGCTTCTTTAAGGTATATTCAAGCATGACTACGGCCTATGTAAGGTGGAGTCAAGCCTAGTTAAGGCTGAGATACGGCATCGGTAAGGCCTAGCAAATCCTGGCTGAAGACTGAATAAGGTAAGTCCTATACAAAGGCTGGATAAGGCCTAGGTAATCCTATCTAAGGTCTAGAAAACCTAGCTAATGTCATTGTACGACCTAGCCAAGCACAGATAATGCTTAGGTAATACCTGGCACGGCTTAGCCGAGTTTCACTGAGGCCTAGGTACAGTCAAGCAAAGCATGGCTAAGGCATAGGTAAGGCCTAGTCAAGCCTGGCTAGGATCTATATAAGACATCGGTAAGGCCTAGAAATGCCTGGCTATGGACTATTTACAGCTTAGGTAAGGCTTATTCAAGGCTAGCTAAGGCATAGCTCCGACCCAGCAAAGCCTGCCCATGGCCTAGGTAAAACCTAGTTAAGTTTGGCTAAGGCTTAGGCAAGGCATCGGTAAGGCCTAGCAAATCCTGGCTATGGACTAAGTGAGGCTTAGGTAAGGCTTATTTAAGGCTGGCTAGGCCGTACATAGGTATTATCTAAGCCTTAGCTGAGCTTGGCTAGCTCTTATATTGACCTTAGCTAGGTTTTCCTAGACCGTAGATAGGATTACCTAGGCCTTAACCAGCCCTTCTATAGGCCCTAACTAGGCCGTATTCAGTCTTTAGCCAGGATTTGCTATACCTTACCGATGCCTTATCTAAGCCTTAACTAGGCTTGACTACGTCTTACATAGACCATAGTCATGCTTGAATATGCCTTAACGAGGCCTTAGCCAGACATGATTAGGCTTTACCTAGGCCTTAGGCAGGCGTTGCTAGGCCATTCCTAGGCCGTAGCTAGGCCTTAGCCAGCTTTAAATAGGCCGTACCTTTGCCTCACCTAGTTCTTAGCCAGGATTTGCTAGGCCTTACCGATGCATTATCTAAGCCCTAACTATGCTTGACTACGCCTTACATAGGCCGTAGTCATGCTTGAATATGCCTTAGCGAGGCCTTAGCCAGACCTGATTTGGCCTTACCTAGGCCGTAGCCAGGTATTGCTAGGCCGTAGCTATGTCTTAGTCAACTTTGAATAGGCCTTACCTATGCCTCACTTAGTCCTTATCCAGGATTTGCTAGGTCTTACCGATGCCTTATCTAAGGCTTGACTACGCCTTACTAGGCCGTAGTCATGCTTGAACATGCCTTAATGAGGCCTTAGCCAGACCTGATTAGGCTTTACCTAGGCCTTAGCCGGGCTTTGCTAGGCTGAAATGAAATAAATCTGAACATATGATGATTTCATTATGTATAAGTTAATATAATCTTTTAAGTTGTGAATTTGAATTAGGGACTCGTACGTGCCTCTATTTCAATTTCACAACTTTAGAAAAATATATTAATTTATACGGATTGAAATCATCATATTCTAAGATTTATTTCGTTTCATTACATCTAGTCACACAATGTAAGCCTCTAAAAGTATACAATTTTAAGAATTTTATTTTCAAGCATCCTGGTGTGAACATGCACATTTAAGGTAACTCTACAGGTAAGCTGTTGGACATTTTGAAACTAAACTGACTGGTAGCTGTTGCTGCCTATGTCAGAAACAGATGCCAGTCAAATTAGTTAAAAAAATATTCAACAGAATGTTTATTAAATTATAAAATAATCACAGCCATACAATTCAGACCGGCGGACGTTTCCATTTTCGTGACGGATGTATGCCTACGTCATTTTGCTTATGACGTCATCTAACAAGTGAGTATTTGAATATGACATCAAATACTTGAGTGACAGATAGCGGCCTTCCATTAGTCATACCGTGCGCTTAGATCAATTACTCATTCGTGTTCCCGCGAGATCTCCTACGCTAACTGGAGCGAGATAGCGTGTATTCTCGGCATAGCGCGAAGCCACAGCTCTATGCTTAGATTGGGGGGTGGGGTGGGGGGGGGGGGGGGTGTGTGACCTATGGTGGGTAAGGCTGATAGATATTTTGAGAATAGTTTTCTGTTATCCAAGGTCGCTTAACATGGAAAATGAATAAGTAACAGTTGCCATTTGTTCTTAAGCATGTCGCCCGTGCTCAATGTAGCCCAGACACTTAGCCAGTAGGCAAGAAGTAACCCCCCCACCCCCATCTGCCCGCCTTTTCCCGTCTTGCTCGCAACTCCAGCTACCCTAATTCATTAAATCCAGGACCAACCCACCCAACAATGGATTTGCACCCACATATTTGCGAGAATGTTTACAGCATTGCTTTATACCTGTAGCACGAAATATGGAAGCAGCAGCAAAAGGGTTAGTTACTCTCAACACCAATCTACATGTAGCCGGGCAGGCCTATTATGGGAGCTAAGTTTAAAAATAAAAATATGTGCTTAATATTCAGATATCATATGTCCGTGCGAATCAAGGCTGTTTTTTACTGTGTTTGTCAATGCACCCATTCCCATACGTAAGGAGTACCAATCACCAGTATTCGTGTAACATAAAACACTATATCAGAGCACCCGGGTATTATAAATTAATAATCACTTCGTTTTCTTATTTAAAAGGTGATTCTGTTTTCGAGTGTATGTGCTATGTCCAAGAAATAGGGCCAGGGACCGCCTAAAATACATCTTATAGTGTCCAGGCGTACACTTTTTGGCGTATATGAGCGTGGCCATTTTGGAAAAAAGTACTTCCGTCATTGCGATGACGGAACGAAGTGGCCCGTCATTATCTTAGAGGTGTATTCTTGGCATAAGACGAAGTCACAGCTCTTATGTTTAAATTGATCATTTATTGTGAGATATTATATGACTTCAGGAGCTTGGAGTGGTTGGTGCGAACATCTCTTAGCGACAGTATAACGGTTAAATACAGAGTATCCAGTAGGAATCGTCTGGCTGTTAGGAGCTTGGGAATTAAATGGGAGTTTGGCGCGGGCATCTTATCAGCTTATGATATACGCTGTCATTCTATTAAGACAAGGCCGATGAGGGGGTTCTTCAGCTGTATCGATATAGCACATATTCTGCCAGTATTGATCGCTGAAACTTTATATATTATACATCCGCCAGTTTCCATATGCCTCCAGGGCGCGTTCTATCAGATCATAAGCGTGCGTCGACAGCCGTGCCGAAAAGAATACTCGTTACTTTAGTGGCCGCTCTTGCAACTAATTGACCGGTTTCATAACGATTAATGTACACGGTCATCTGGTAGTGGGATTCAGAGTCTGCGTGGCTCAATGCCGTGTTCTCAGAGCCAGATTACGCCTATAGTTAAAGAGAAATCATCAAAAATACGTTTTGATCGTAAAGTTGCGTACAAATACTATTTTATTGCTTTAGTGCATGGTTTGCATTTCAGGACTCTGGCGGGCGCCGTCTTGCATCATTGGGGAATGCTTTTAATGCTGTCATAAGCCACTGCCCTTTTTGCGAATATTGAATTTTAAGGCTGACTGCGGTTGTCAAAATAAACACATCAAGTTTGGTATCAAATAAACTCCTTAATGTCTAAATTTGGTCAAGAAAATAAAAATATTTCCTTGTTGAATGTCCATTGACAGGCCATGAGATGACCGTTTTTTGAGGATTTACCACTGGAATGGCTGGCTCGGTTACCAAGCCAGTCATTCCAGTGGTAAATTTTCAAAAATAGTCTTCACTTTGCCAGCAAATGGGCATGCAAAATTAGCACCGTTTGAGCCCGGTTATGGCCGGATTCGGCATGAAAGCGTTAAAGGCAATAACATGACGATTGCGAGAAGATGATTTAAAATAAGGGCAATCATGCATACACGTTGATTTTAGGCCACGAATGGTCATCTGAGATCAATCACAATCAGAATATAGACTTTAAATATGGCAATTTCTGATTGCAATTAAAAGTTTTTACATTAGATATACTTACACCATAAAGAGCTAATGAACCTTTCTAGTTTATACATCCATCATATGACGTCATAATCATCTATGTGACGTGTGGGATGACGTAATAATCAAATACAACATGAATAACTCGATTTAGTCCGTCTTAAACTCGTAATAATTCGACACGTTGTACAAATTGTATGTCTTTGCTATTTAATAAACATTCTGTCGAATATTTTGAAACTAATTTGACTGGCCGCTAGCAACAGCACCCAGTCAAATTGGTTTCAAAATATTCAAAAGCTTACTTATATAGTTTTCTGGAAAGTCTGGATAGTCAGGGCGGTCTGGGATCGATGGATCCTAACACGGGTGGAGCATACAATTCGTACAACGTGTCGGACTATTAAGCATAAAAGACAGACTATATTGAGTTATTCATGATGTCATGATTATGACGTCATCCTACACGTCAGGTAGTTGATTATGGCGTCATATGACGTCATATGAGTAGTCAATGGGTTTCGGGGAATGCAGGCTTCTGATTGGATGCGCCGATAAATGGGCTGTGACGTCATCAAATTTAAATATTAAGCCATACCCCTTTTTTAATACTTCCGGTACCGGAAACACAGGAACCGAAAATCCGGCAACAGGAACCGGAAACTCCCACTTCCGGACGGGAAACGCCCACTTCCGGACCGGAAACTCCACTTGAAGCTGTTACACATCCTTCTTGCGGGTGCTAGGGACCCTATCCATATCCAGTGTGATAAGATCATTTCCGGACCAGAAATTGATATCAAAGGTGATTGAGAGAGCGAATTTATGTTGCTTATTTATTTTAACACTTTCTATAAAAGTTGAAATAATTTAAAAACGAACCAGTCATTTTCAAGGAAAGAGTCTCAAAAAAAGGTTTTTAATCGTCAGAGTTGCTTTAAGAAAATATTTTAGACCAGAAGAGGTATGAAACTTAAGATGTGTGATCTTATGACTACCTGTCTTACAGAACCACTATCTTCTGGTCTAAAAAAACAGGTGGTCACAATAGACACAGTTTTACTGTATTGATTCACCATCTTTCGTGCTAAAAAGCAGGCGAAGACAATAGACAGGTTTTACTGTATTGTAAAACTTAGACTAAGTGAACAGTATGTGTAGTTTAATTAGCTGGGGTTTTAGAAATGTCCATATAGGGATTACTAACCCACCACCACCTCCACCCCACAGCCCACAACTTTCACATATAATGTAATATTTACGTCTCTCCCACTATGCAATCATAATATGGCTAGATGTACAAAATTCAAACTAGTAGAGTGTAGATATATGTAAACAGGATGTATAATGAGAAGAGATAACGCTAGATATATCCTGTGGCAGAAATTAACACAGAGAGTGTGGGCCGATATTTATAAGACAATAAAACTGACAGCGTCGTGGTCTTTATCTAACTGTCTGGCTGATACAAATTACTGGGCAATCATTGTTATGGTGAAATAATTCTGGACTTGCTGAATAATCTGAAAACAATGTTGCTAAAAATTGTAGATCACTTAGGCACCAACAGCCTTAAGCCAAATTGACCTCAAATATGTAATAGGTTCAGATGTATGCCTTCGTAAAGAACGGTATCTGAACAAATTCATGAGTTGAACGGTTATCCAGTGTTATTGGGTATGCCATTCATAATGTAATGTAATAAGGAAGTCCAATAGAATACAATGACAGCTAATGGGCCTATTTGCAAAATTTCATTCATAGCACTAATTCATTCATAGCGTGAATATAAATAAGGAATCTGTTTATTAGTCTAGCATGTTATGTTTCATGGGGTATAGCTATGTATCTGACAAATATTTTGAAAACAGCGTGAACAAATGTTCTTTGGTGACTAAAGATCCAACGAGTTTCAGTTAAATTGTATTCAAAGTATCCAACATGTACAGAGCTAATACACGGTAACCTTCTACAGCAAGTTAATTAATAAATGATTATGCAATTACCACCATTTAGTGCCACTAAAAGATTGAGATGCAATATAATTCTTTATGAAAGACACTGTACTGACCATTAGAAACTATGTTTTTGTCAAATAATAAATTACTATTCTCATATGTTGGCTCTACTGGTCAAAAGGGTAGCAGCCCCAACGGTTGCAGTCCACCTGCAATAGATTCAAGGCACAATAATTCTGGAACTGCTATATATCATGAAAACAATTTGATTGAAAAATTATGGTGACCTAACGATCAACAACTTTCTGTGAAATCATTTTTTAAATATTCTACTCAATCAGTGCTATACCTCATGGAAAATGTTGTCTATAAGAACTCATGAGACAGTTAATAATAATTGGATGTAGTTAAATTGAAGAGAGTGAAGAGGAAGAGAATCCTTTGTTAAATAACGATAACTATATATACACCAGCCTCATCAGAGAAAATCCTAGTCGTAAAGATCATTCAATAGCTACCCAGACGAGGTTCAGATTTAAGGCATATCCAATAGTAACATGCTAATATGAATATGCGAACTTCTGAAATAGCTATGTACATGCTCTATATAATAGGTAGTAAGTGCAAAGTAGCACTAAATCAGCATAAATTGTTATGCAAGAGTTGACGTGTCACATCAATTATTGCAAATGCCTGTGTCAGTACAATTTACTCACTGGAGAAATCTTCAAGCTAATGACATGGTTGAAGAATTATCTCAAGTTCTTCAATCTAATGAAGACTGTCATACATCAGGAGAATTTGATTTGAGTATTTTTAACGTTGATGAAATCTCCTCCAGTGGTGAAACGTACATAATATGTACATAGTAGTGTTGATCAATGGACATTTATGCTATACAACTCACTACCACATGAATTATCTAAGTCCACAAGTGGTCTATATCTAATTCAAATGCATGAAGAACTTGTACAAAATCGACTGACATCTTGTAACTGGGGTAATTTATATTGACAGAACATGCACACATTAGTGCTTCCTGCTTAGCCACATTTCATTTGTGGCTGATTCCTCAGATAGCTGCCATATGCCGTCAGCTTACAAAACATCTTTCATTCATGCCATGAAAGCCAAATATTTAAAAGTGATCAATATTTTTTGACATGCGTGAAATATATCTTGCTGTGTGCGCCAAACTTCATGCTTATGGTTCATGATGATGGTTACTGTATTTTGTGGCTGTAGAAGTAGAAACATCCTACAACTGCAATCAGTCCTTCCTCGCTTTTTCCCACTGTGTCTTGTCCTAAGCCGAAATCCTTAGCTTCCTCAGGTCCATTCTTGACTTGAGTGTACCGAGTCCTGCTTCCTCACCTCGTAGCATGCTTAGCAGATTTATGCAATGACGCCCTATCCTGGCTTTGTATTTTCTGGCTCCGAGTAGCGCGAATTCCAAGGCTCTCTATGCTAGTGCCTCTTCCGGCATCCTTAATACATGGCCAAACATGGACCATCTTTGCTGGGCGACTTTTACAAACAGCGGCGATGTATTACACATCTTGTATAGTGCATCGTTGGAAATTATGCTGTCTGGCCATTGCTGTCCAGTGGTGGTGCGTATGTGTTTGCGGTGGCAGGCATAAAGTTTGTCTAGAGCTGTCTTTGGAGCTGCCCAGTTGCTACAGTTATAAAGCATGAAGGAAACACAGGTTGCATTGTATAAACGTAGCCTTTTTTTTATCAAGGACATATTTGATCTACGAATCCATAGCTTCCCAAGGGCTTGGAAAGCTATGTTCTCCATGACGCAGCGTGCAACAATGTCAGCAGTACTGAAAAACAGTGAGCCCATGATTTTACTTTTCCTCCATGGTTCACCGCCTGGAAGTGGGTCGTCATCTTTTTAGTTTCATGTTTTGTAGATAGGTATATGTGGGTGAACTCTGTTTTGGATTCATTCATAGAGATTCTCAATTTTTAGTTTGCTTGCAGATATTGGTAGATGTTCGTCAAGGGGTTTGTTTTCCTAGTCTATGAAGTCCACATCGTCAGCATATTCCATCTCCAGTGGCATGCCCAGTATTGACACTGGCGGGTTTGGGCTTGTGGAACTTTCCCGTACAGATTTCAATGCAGCAGCAAGGTAACAGGTGAAACGCACTGGTGACAAACCATCTTCCTGTGTGGAGCCGATTGATGTCTCAAACTCTACAAACTTCACTGACTTGACTCATACTCTCAGCTTGGTGTCTACAAGCTATGATGATTTGATTCATAGTTAGGGTGAATGTATGATCATGTGACACTGCAAAATGCCTGCATCCAGTGAAGTGATAGCTGACACAAGTTTACAAGACAAACTATTGCATCTTTGCCTCAGTTATCCTTGCTTACTTGATGTGTGATCGATGGATTTCAGAAACAGAGATTTAAGAAACATCTCAGTTCACTGCTTTTCAAATTGAAGACGTAGTATGTCTACCTCACTTATGCCATGGATAAACCTTTATACCTCACAGTAATCAGTTTAAAGATCAACACATTTGTCTGCTAAAATCATGCCAAATATCTATTGTTCGTGCAGCCACATTTGAATATCACATAATCATGCATGCGCTCTCATGATTACTCATAGGCATGGACCTTTTGTGCAGTGCATACATGAAGCTTCTTTCCACGTGCAGTAGATACTATTAAGCACCCTAGATGTTCGCTTTTTCTAACTTTCCCTATTGGCACGGTATCGGCCCAGCATCAGCCCAGTAAGCTGTGTTATCAGGGCATTGATGATGTCTAACACCTCTTGTGTTAACCTAACCAATTATAGGACAGTAGGCCGGCCAAAAGGCCTCTGTAGTAGTGTTGTGTAACATACATTTTCAGGCCAACACTAAACTATTTTTGAAAATGTACCACTGTAATGACTGTCAGTCACTCCAGTGGCCAATTTTCAAAGATAGTTCTCGCAAAATTGGTGATATGTTTACACAATAAATTCCATTTTCACTTAGTGAAGCTTGGTTGCCTAAAGAAAGGTTCCAAATCAAGCACATAATGAAAGTTAACATGACCTTGCTATAAAACAACATGTTCGGTGTAAAGAAATGACAATCTATCATGAAACTTGTTTTAGTACGCAACTGAAAAATATTATTGTAATTAACCATTCTTGTGTCAACAGCACTTCAAAATCCTCATAATGCTTTTTATATCAATGGACTGTTCCAGTTTATCCATCATCATATGACGTCATAATCAAATACAATCAATTACAGCATGGATGACTCGATTTAGACATTAATATACATTATGTTGAATATTTTGAAATTGATTTAACTGCACGCCGTTGCTCTGATAGGCAGCAACATCAAACAGTCAAATTAGCTTCAAAATATTTAACAGCGTACCTATATAGTTTTCTGGAAATTGATAAGCAGGGAGTTCAGGGATCGATCGATCCCAACACGAGCGAAGGCGTGGATGGAGCTTAGCTAGAGATGGACGTGCATAGCTAAAACTGGAAAGGTCCATTGGCACTTTAATGATCAAGATTTTTCAGGAAAATATTAATTTTTGCGGGCCAAGAGAATAATACTTTTGTAAATTTACCACTGAAATTTACAAAACTAGCCTTCTGTAGTTCTGTAAATGGACATTGCTTCAAAACCACTGCATATACCGTATTTGTCTGACCTAGCCATCAATGATGTAATAGTCAAGTATTTGCATAACCATTGTTCATTTACAGATAAGAGAAGGTTATCTTTGAAAATTAACCACAGAAACGGTCTTTTACAGTGTCAGTGATTCTCATGATACAATAAAAAATGTTTTATATTTGATCTGGAGAAATGATTACATTTGTCTCCGTTAATTCGATTCATATTTGGCAATTTTGTTAACAATTTGAGAAATACATTTCCCAGATAATTGGATATTTTTCTCCTTCAGACAGCAATCGACAAGGGACAAGGGTATCATATTCGTGGCGTTAGGGAAAGAATCGTCCACAGTATCATTGTTCAGTTATTATGAGTGAGTCAATCAATCAATTACAATTTAATCATGCCATGACAATCAGGTGTCCCAATAAAACAAGTTTGCATGTCTGAGGGTTTTTAGAAATGCTTTGGGATACATCTGATTAATTCATCGTGTGTCAACGTACCCCTTTAATAACCAACTCAGCAATGTATGCTCTTTGTAGTGGTCATGATAAATGACCATCTGCAGGGTAATTGAAGGTCATTAAAAAAAATGTATCAGAGAATCACTGGCTCTGTAACAGCCTGCCATTAATGTGGTGAATTTTCAAAGATAACCTTCTCTTATCTGTAAATGAACACTGGCTAAGCAAAAACTTGACCATTGCATCATTGATGGCTAAGTCTGACAAATACAGTATATGCAGTGGTTTTTAAGGAATGTCCATTTACAGAACAAGAGACGGCTAGTTTTGTAAATATCAGTGGTAAATTTACAAAAGTATTATTCTCTTGGCCTGCAAAATTAAAAATTTTCCTGAAGAATTTTGATCATTAAAGTGCCAATGGACCTTTCCAGTTTTAGCTATGCGTGCCCATCTCTAGTTAAGCTTCACCCACACCTCCACTCATGTTGGGATCAATCGATCCCTGAACTCCCTGCCTATCAATTTCCAGAAACCTATACAGGTAAGCTGTTAAATATTTTGTACCTAATTTGACTGTGTGATGCTACTGCATATGGAAGCAACGGCATGTGGTTAAATTAATTTCAAAATATTCAACATAATGTTTATTAAAATAGTAAAGATTTGCATAACGTGTTGGACTATTAAGCATTTAAGACAAACTAAATCGAGTCATCCATGCTGTAATTGATTGTAGTTGATTATGACGTCATATGATGGATGGATAAACTGGAACCGTCCATTGATATAATTAGCATTGCGAGGATTTTGAAGTGCTGTTGACACAAGAATGGTTAGTTACAATAATATTTTTCAGTTGCTTACTAAAACAAGTTTCATGATAGATTGTCATTTCTTTACACCGAATATGTTGTTTTATAGCAAGGTCATGTTAACTTTCATTATGTGCTTGATTTGTAACCTTTCTTTAGACAACCAAGCTCCACCAAGTGAAAATGGCATTACATGTGTAAACATATCACCAATTTTATGAGAACTATCTTTGAAAATTGGCCACTGGAGTGACTGCCAGTCATTACAGTGTTAAATTTTCAAAAATAGTTTACTGTTGGCCTGAAAATGTATGTTACACAACAATACTACAGAGGCCTTTTGGCCGACCTACTGTCCTTTATATGGTTAAGTTAACACAAGAGGTGTTAAACATCATCAATACCCTGATAACGCAGCTTACTGGGCTGATGCTGGGCTGATACCGGGCTGATACTGAAAGTATCGGCACGGTATCGGCCAAGCATCGGCCAAGTAAGCTGCGTTATCTGGGTAATATATCCTCGAAATATGCATTCATGAGTTCATTCAGAAAACACAAATATATGATAATGATGACGTAGCTATGATTGAAATAAGGACCGATCTGTATAACCTCACGTTTACAAATTCTTAATGTGCTATCCAATATTAATGCACATTCTGTCAGCAGTTTATAAGGCCTATGACTCATTAGACCTTTGTGCTTAGACTAATTTCATTTGTAACCGGATAGCTTATGTTGGCGGTCAAATGATGACATGTTTAGTTCAGTCATGGTTAGAATACAGTGAACATCTATGGTGCTTAATATTGTCTGTTGCACGTGGAAAAAGCTTCATGTGTGCACTGCACAAAAGGTCCATGCTTATGAGTAATCATGAAAGCGCATGCATGATTATGTGAGATTCAAAAATGGCTGCACGAACAATATATATTTGGCATGATTTTAGCAGACAAATGTGTTGATCTTTAAACTGATTACTGTGAGGTATAAAGGTTTATCCATAACATAGGTGACGTAGGTAGTCCATGTGGACCTACTACGTCTTCAATTTGAAAAGCAGTGAACTGAGATGTGTTTTAAATCTCGATTTCTGAAATCCATCGATCACACATCAAGTAACCAAGGGTAACTAAGGCAAAGATGCAACAGTTTGTTTTGTAAACTTATGTCAGCTATCAATTCACTGGATGCAGTAATTTTGCAATGTCACATCATCATGCATTCACCCTGACTATGCACCATCATGGCCTGAAGACACCAGGCCGAGAGTACGAGTTAAGTCAGTGAAGTCTGTAGAGGGGAGATGGTCTGTCTCCGGTACTTTTCGTCCGTTACCTTGCTGCCACATTGAAATCTGTGTGGGATAGTTCCACTAAACCAAACCCGCCAGCGTCAATACTGGGTATGCCACTACAGATGGAATATGCTGTCGATGTGGACTTCATAAACCAGGAAAATAAACCCAATACCTGCAAGCAAATTAAAAATTGAGAATCTCTTTATGAATGAATCCAAAACAGAGTTCACCCACATATATCTATCTACACAGCATGCATCTAAAGAAAATGACGACCCACTTCGTGAACGTGAACCATGGAGGAAAAGTAAAATCCTGGGCTCACTGCTTTGCAGTTCTGCTGACATTGCTGCATGCTGCGTCATGGGGAACAGTCTTTCTGGAAGCTATGGATTCGTAGATCCAAGATGCCCTTGATAAAAAGGCTAGGTTTATACAATGCAACCTCGTTTCCGTGATGGTGTATAACTGTAACAGCTGGGCAGCTCCAAATGCACTATAAAAGATGTATAATATGTCGCCGCTGTCTGTAAAAGTCGCCCAGCAAAGATGGTCCATGTTTGTCCATGTGTTAAGGATGCCGAAAGAGACACCAACACAGAGAGCCTAGGAATTCTCCCTAGTCGGAGCCAGCAAATACAAAGCCAGGAGAGGACGTCATTGTAAAAATCTGCTAAGTGAGCTATTATGTGACCTCAAAAAAGCAGGACTCGTTACACTCAAGTCAAGAATGGACCTGAGGAGGCTAAGGATTTAGGCTGAGGACAAGACACAGTGGGCAAAAGCGAAGAAGGACTGATTTGCAGCTGTAGGATGTTTCTACTTCTACAGCCACATAATACAGTAATCATCATCATGAACCATAAGCACAAAGCATTCGCTTGGTGGACACAGCAAAATATATTTTATGCATGTCAAAAAACATTGAACACTTAAAACCTTTCATAAGCTAATGGCATATGGCAGCTATCTGAGGAATCAGCCACAAATGAAATGTGGTGAAACAGGAAGTGCTAATCTGTGCCTGTTATGTCAATATAAATTACCCCAGTTACAAGATGTCAGTCGATTTTGTACAAGTTCTTCATACATTTGATTTGGATATAGACCACTTGTGTTCAAGCATATAGGCAGTGTGCCATCATTTTGCTTTTGAGTACTTAGATAATTCATGTGTTCATTGATCAACACTACTATGTACACATTATTTATGTTTTACCACTGGAGGAGATTTCATCAATGTTAAAAATACTAAAATCAAATTCTCCTGACGTATGACAGTCTTCATTAGAATGAAGAAAATGAGACAATACGTCAATTATGCCATTAGTTTGAAGATTTCTCCAATGAGTGAATGGTACTGACACAGGCATTTGTAATGATTGATGTGACACGCCAATCTTGCATAGCAATTTACGCTGATTTAGTGCTACTTTGCACTTACTACCTATTATATAGAGCATGTACATAGCTATTTAAGAAGTTTGTATAGTCATATTATCATGTTACTATTGCAAATGCGTTAACTCTCAACCTCGGCAGAGTAGCTGTTGAATGAACCTTTGACTATTGTATTCTCTGATGAGGCTAGTGTCTGTATAGTTATTGTAATTTAACAAAGGATTGCCTTCCTCTTCACTCTCTTTAATTTAACTACATCCAATTATTTTTAACTGTCTGTCTCATGAGTTTTATAGACAACATTTTCCATGATGTATAGCACTGATCGAGTATAATTTTACAGAAAGTTGTTGATAATTAGGTCACCAAAATTTTTCAATCAAATTGTTTTCATGATATATGGCAGTTCCAGAATTATTGCACCTTGAATCTATTGCACAGTGGACAGCAACCATTGGGCTGCTACCCTTTTGACCAATGGAGCCAAGATACGAGAATAATAATTTATTATTTGAGAAAAACATAGTTTCCAATAGGAAGTACAGTGTCTTTTATAAATAATTCTATTGCATTTCAATCTTTTAGTGGCACTAAATAAAGGTATTTGCATAAACATGTATTAATTAACTTGTTCTAGAAGGTTACCATGTATTAACTCTGTACATATTGGATACTTTGAATTCAATTTAACTGAAACTTGTTGGATGTTTAGTCACCAAGAACATTTGGTCACACTGTTTCAAAATATTTGTCAGATACAAAGCTATACCCCATGAAACATAACATGTTAGGATAATAAACATATTCAGGCAGCAGCCAAATAGCTACACTTCCTTATTTATGTCCACGTTATGAATGAATTAGTGTTAGGAATAAAATATTCCAAATAGTCTCGTTAGCTGCCATTGTATTCTGTTGGATTTCCTTATTACATTACATTATGAATGACATACCCGATAACAATGCTAACTGTTTAACTGATGAATTTGTTCAGACACCATTCTTTACGAATGCATAAATCTGAACATATTACATATTTTGAGGCCACTTTGGCTGATGGCTTTTGGTGCCAAAGTGATCTACAATTTTTAGTCACATTGTTTTCAGATTATTCAGGAGATCCAGAATTATTTCTCCATCCCAATGATTGCCCAGTACTTTGTATCACCCAGACAGCTAGATAAAGACCATGCCACAGTCAGTTATATTGTCTTACGAATATCCGCCTACACTCAAGTTAATTTCAAAATAATGAATTTCCTATACAGTTACACAATTCGAACTGGGTGAATTGTATGTGTGTGCATATGTGTCTGTGTCGTTATGATACACATGTGTCTGTCTGCATATTTTTTCTGCCACAGGATGTATCTAGCATTATCTTTTCTCATTATATATCCTGTTTACATACGTTTTGTCATTTGTCTATATCTACACACTACCAGTTTGAATTTTGTACATCACAGTCAGTGATATTGTCTTATGAATATCGGCCCACACTCTCTGTGTTAATTTCTGCCACAGGATATATCTAGCGTTATCTCTTCTCAGTATACATCCTGTTTACATATATCTACACTCTACTAGTTTGAATTTTGTACATCTAGCCATATTATGATTATATAGTGGGAAGAGACATAAATATTACATTATATGTGAAGTTGTGGGTCGTGGGTGTGGGTGGGCGGGGGGGGGGGGGTGTTAGTAATATCTATATGGACAGTTCTAAAAACCAAGCTAATTAAACTACACATACTATTCACATATTCTAGGTTTTACAATACAGTAAAACCTGTCTATTGTCTTCGCCTGCTTTTTGAAACCAAAACATGGTGAATCAATACAGTAAAACTGTGTATATTGTGACCACCTGCTTTTTGAGACAAGAAGATAGTGGTTCTGTAAGACATAAAATCATAAGATCATATATCTTAAGCTTCATATCACTTCTGGTCTGAAACGTTTTCTTAAAGCAACTCTGATGATTAAAAACCTTTTTTTGAGAATCTTTCCTTGAATACGACTGATTCATTTTTAAATTGTTTCAACTTTTAAAAAAGTGTTAAACTACATAATCAACATAAATTCCCTTTCTCATTCACCTTTGATATTAGTTTCCAGTCCGGAAATGATCTTATCACACTGGAAATGTATGGGGTCCCTAGCTCTCGCAGGAAGGATGTGTTACAGCTTCAAGTGGAGTTTCCGGTCTGGAAGTGGGTGTTTCTGGTCCCGAAGTGGGGTTTCCAGTTCCTGTTGCTGGATTTCCGGCTCCTGTGTTTCCGGTAAGGGGTGTGGCTTAATATATAAATTTGATGATGTCACAGCCCGTTTATCAGCGCGGCCAATCAGAAGCCTGCATTCTCCAAAGCCGATTAACTACTCATATGATAGATGGATACACTTGGAAAGGTCATTGCTCCCACCCATGAATGTTGTAGATTGCTGCATGAGGGTGCACGTCACAGTCACCATACTCCAGAAACTTCTGTGGTTGCTGTTCAGCCACGGTAATCATGTGTATGGCGGTTGTAGAGTAGAACAATAGTGTGCACATGCCACTACCATGAGTAACACATCTGGAGTTACTGATGCTACTGAGGGAGTATACTGAGTAGATGCAATGGGACGTGTACCATTTTGACCCAGCTGCCAGAAACAAACAGCCAATGCAATGTACCATTCCAGCTTTCGCTATGCCCCGCCCATCCCTAGTTAAGCTCCACCCACGCCTCGCCCGTGTTGAGATAGATTAATCCACGAATGCCCTGACTATCAATTTTCAGAAAACTATAAGGCAATCTTTTGAATATTTTGAAACTAATTTGGCTGGGTGCTGTTGCTGAACAGCTACCTATGACAGCAACAGCGCTCAGTCAAATTAGTTTCAAAATATTCAACGGAATCTTTATTAAATAGTAAAGACATACAATTCATGCAACAACGATTAGTCCGTCTTCAACTATGCGTTCGTGACATACTTATCATTGATTATCACGTTATCCTCCCGCGGTGCCAGACATCTAGCACTTTAAGGTTATCAACTTAGATTCACTATTATATCTGTAACACGATTGATATGCGTAATATTATTTATTTATCTTACCCCGATTGACCTCAGATGACCGCCCATGGTCTGCAGTTAACGTTTAAACGCATGGTTGTCCAAATTTTAAGTCATAGGCTATTTCCGTAATGTCATTGCTTCTAATTTGATACCAAACATCACATGCTTATATTGAAAACCATTTTCGACATCCGTATTCAATAATTGCAAAAGGGGCGTGGATAATGACGTCATAAAAATTGCCCAAGGATGCCAAGGGGGCACCCGTCAGATTCTTATGACTACCCACTGCAATGAAATGGATCGTTCCAGTTTTGACTGTGCTCCGCCCATCCCAATCTCAGCTCCACACACTCACGCGTACACACACACACACACACACACACACACACACACCACGTCCATGTTGGGATCGATGGATCTCTGAACTCCATGACTATCAATTTCCATAAAACTATACACGTAAGCTGTTGAATATTTTGAAATTAATTTTCTTTTGTTATGCTAATTAGGTGTCAATGACGTCATGATGATTGATTTTAACGCCGTTCTTTTCCTTTGATCACCACCGCCTTTTGAAAAGGTGTGATAATCCGGGCCCAGCTCTCCGCCATTCTGATTGGGTGTTAGATGTAGAGGATGTCCATAAGCCCCTCCCCCTCATTAAATTACGTGACTCTTGTCATCCAATGAAGTGCGCTTAAGGGTAAGCCTATGGCAGCAACAGCGTCCAGTCAAATTGGTTTCAAAATATTCAACAGCATGTTTATTAAATGATAAAGACTTACAAATTGTACAGCAACGCTTAGTCCGTCAACAATTACGCGAACTTAGCTATATCATTATGACGTCATGTGATTGATGGATAAACTGGAATCCTCCATTATTACGGCGCGTATGAATCGCTTACCCCTAATGATGGCAAACAGTCACCAGAAATCGGGTTGTGAACGTAGCCTTGCCGGCAGAAAAATCCGCGCTTCTGTGGCCGGGAAAAGAGTGTACGATATAAGGATGACATGGCTTCCTGCCGCTTTATGGTTCCGCTATTTGGAAGTTCAACCCATCTGTAATCCTCATCCTCATATGTCTGTGGCCAGAGATTGTAACTGGTGACCGGAAGTACCATGACTGCAAAAGAAAGGAATATATAAGAATCTCTCACTCAAGTCATTGACGTCATAATAAGATACACCCAATCAACCCGTTTATTGCCATATCAAACACAATGACATATGCCACATGGTACATACATTTAACAGCATATTCCAAAGATATATATATATATATATATATATATATATATATATATATATATATATATATATATATATATATATATATATATATATATATATATATATATATATATATATATATATATATGCAATATGTATGCAAAATATGCAAATATAAGTTCTAAGATAAAACAAAATGCACAGGTTTACTTTACTGTCTGTCGTAGTTGACGTCATAAATTTGATGAATTTAATTTATTAAACACCCTGTTGAATAATTTGAAATTTATTTGATGTTGCCGCCCGCGACAACTCTCAGTGAAATTAGTTTCAAAATATCCAAAATATTACCATGTTATGAAAATTCACGGTTCAAAGTGATTCGATTCAAATACACGTCCAAAGTGAGCGGAGTTTAGATAAAAAAGAATCTCTTCATCTAGAACACATACGAGGTATTAACAGGGGCGTAGCTAAGGGGGTGTTTATGTGTTAGAAACTAACCCCATGTACGGAGCCCTGTAAGGGACATGCAAAAACGAAATATTTCATTTTCGTAATTCGTGCGAACGACTTACTAACTCGTGCGCACGACTTAAAGGTGCATATTCACCGTAAAATTACTGGAAATAAAATTGTTTAAATTATACACTTTTAGAGGCTTAAACTACGAGTCTATATGCAATGAAACGAAATAAAATTTTAACATACGCTGATTCCGTTCAATATAAATTAATATAATGTTTTAAGTTGCGAAATTGAAATAGAAGCACGGGCACTGTGCACCAGTTCGAATTACTCCAAAATTATTTTCCTCGTGAATTGGGCACCCAAGGAAATATGTCTTCAAGGGCTATAGTTTCCATTTTTAGGTCACCTGTTCGAAGAAGATATGAACTTATGTCATCACCATGCCGTCATCGGCGTCAGCATCGTCCGCGTTATTGGCAGTTTTGTTTTACGGCCTCTTGGCTCTTCTACAGCTAAACTAGCATGCTTATTGTAACCGGTTTACATATATAGAGTGAAGTATAGTGACAGAGGGCGAAGGCGTGCTTCTCAATCTCTGAAGTTAATTGAATTTTTAGAGTTTAAATAAAGGTTTTGAGTAACAATGAGAACACATGCGGAAATTGTTAGAGAGGTTGACACGAAAAGCGTCAACCTTGCCGATTGGTAGTGTAGCGCATGTGCAGCCATTGCTTTTAGAAGCGTCACTTTCACCTGTACAATTACCACACTGCAGTGTACAAGCCATGACGACAACAATACCGATGACAACGGTAACAAGCGTGCAAAGCCAGGAGAATGCAGTATGTACGTCTGTGTGCACGACTGTCAGTACATTGCTTGCCGAGGCGAGTGCCATGCTTAACAACGGTAACATTGACTCTAATAACAACAGTGCTACTGAATGTAGTGAGGTGGTCCCGAAAACAGGTACGCCTAATGAAATTACCAATGCAAGTAGTAACGGGCCATTCACTGGTGACTGCGATACTCAAAATTCAGTGATTGTCTCTACAACTCATTAAACCCCATATATTGATTCTGATAAACGTGATCACAAGCAAATTGTTTACGAAACTAAAGATATGAATGTAAGCGGGACATTGTCTGTCATAGACCATTTTAATTAATACGTATATAGAAAATGAACCCAGCCAGCTCACCATAGCACTTTGCAACAGAAACCTACAGCAGCAACCAATGCAGCAACACAATTTTCAGCACTCACAATACGCGGCTGACTCACCCAACTCACTCCCGTTTCGGAACCCATATATGTCACCAAACATGGAACTTAGTATGTCTACTACCATCATGCATAGCATTGAATCTTTGATTACGAAATTTGACAAGTTTGAAAGCAAATTTGATACTGTCGACAGTAGATTAGTAGAGCTACAGAACAGTGTATCTGGCATCTACACAGAAATCAATAAGACAAAATCAAAAAGTTAACGCACGGGAAACAAGTGTCCAGTTTATAAGTAACAACTATGATCAGGTCATAGTGGAGACCAGGGGGACGAGTGATGGGCTAAGACACATATCGGATAATATGGACAGGCAAACAGATGTATTATCCAGTCGCTTAGCTAATCTTGAAAGTGAAACCACGAGCACAATTGAAATATTCAACAGAAATGTGAACATCTTCATGAGGAAAGTTTAGAGTTAAAAACGCGATCGATACGCGAAAATCTTTTTTTCGGGTCTAGCTGAATGGGACGATGAAATATGTGTTGATATTGTGAAGGATTTCATTAAGGAGACGAGGAAGATACAAAAAGAAATTCCATTCCAAAATGTACACCACATAGGTCCGCGAAATCACGACCAAGAAAACATCGCCCAATCGTCGCACGTTTCTTCTTTTTCCAGGACCGGGAACTGGTAAGGAGCACTGCTCCAGCAGCTTTAAAAGGACTATCCTACGGAGTAAACGAACAATTCACTCTGGAAATTCGAGGAAGGAGACGGCGTCTAATGCCAGAGTTTCTTGCCGCTAGGTAACAGGGACAATGCCCTAGACTGGCGAGAGACAAACTGTTCATTGGTTGGTGACAGATACAAGCCGGTAAGATAACCCAAGACTACAACCCAACTCCATATCAAAGAACTGGCCAGCCATAGCAATGACAATGATATCAATAACAAGACTTAACAGCACACATCCACACACTTCACATGCGAGCATAACAAGTAAGAATACAATACTCCACACAAATGTCATCCCCTGCTCTGCCAATAACAGTCACATTTTTTAATGTGTACTGATCACACGTGCCGCCATTGTTGCAACTGCTACTGCTTCTATTGCTGTCATTAATGATGCTGCTCCTACGTCTGCTGCTACCGCTACTACACCTATCACAACGACCCATTCTATTGCTCCGCCTACCGATGACACGACTACTGTTGTTACGGAAACCAACACCTTTTCTAATGCTATCACCACCAATAATATTACAACTTACATAATCACTACCACTTACTACAACAACAACAACAACAACAGCAACAACAACAACAACAACAACAACGACAACAACGATATTGATGATAATGACAACAACATCAACAACAACGAAAATGACAACAACAATGACAACGACAACGGAAATGATGACAATGACAATGACAGCGACAAAAGTTATCGATGACAAAAACGATGACAAATGGGAAGACAATAACAATTTTATCAGATTCGGATATCTTAATATGTGTGGACTGGGAAAGAAATTACGTTATCCTGAAAAAGAAGAGTTTGTGAATGGATTCGACATTCTAGCCGTGGAGAAACTATACTAGATGAATATGACTCAATAGGCATTGGCCACTATAATGTTATCCTGAAGAACCGAACAAACGCGGCTAAAAATTGGGTGGGATTGCAATTCTAATCTCTAACACAATCTCAACACATATACAAGAAATCAAAACAAAGAATGAATGTGTGTTATGGGTCTCGGTACCGAAGGAACTAACATGTCTAGGAGATGAATTAATTATAGGATGCGTTTATGTCCCTCCGGAAGGCTCGAGATACTCATCCATAGACGCTTTTGATGAAATAGAAGCTGATATTATTAGATTCGCGGCAAGAACAAATTACATCATCTTAATGGGAGATTTTAATGCTAAAACTGCACAACTCCCAGATATAATAATAGACGACGACCAACTCTTTCAGTTTACCGAAATAAACCTCGATGATATACAGTCATATAATATCCAAAATTTACCAGATAGAGCCACCGAAGACACAAATAAGGCCGATAACTATGGACAACCAAGACACAAACAAGGCCGATAACTACGGATTTAGACTAATAGAACTATGCAAAAATAATAACTTTCTTATGTTGAAGAGAAGAGCTGGTAAATAAAAGCAACGATCACAAAAGCATAATTGACTATACCATATCCACATATAATCTGTTGCACGATATACTTGACTTCGAAATCCTTGATTACTCAAGTATCTTCTCTGATGTGCACTGTGCACTAACATTCACGTTGAAGTCCCTTAATAGCAATGTGGTAAATTCCAAACAAGGCCTGGATAAAACCGCGGATGATCAGAAACTGGCCAATGGAAAAATGAGAAGAAAATCCCAGATTTATAAAAAGACCATGGTTTAACAAAGAATGCCATCAAGCTAGGAAAATATACTGCAATGCCAGAAGGACATTCCAACAGAATCGAACAACTCAGAAAAGAGAGGATATGATCAAAGCCAGCAAAGCCTACATGCGAATATAGAATTATTCCATCATGCAGTATAAACATAATACTCGGAAGAAAATCAGCGAAATCAGTTTCAATAATCCAAAGGCATACTGGAAAATTATCAAAGAACAAAATAGTCAAGATATATGTCCAATAGATAACAAGACAATGTATGAATTCTTTAGAAACATAAATGACCCAAAAACTGTAGATGAAACAAATATCCAAGACAACCCTGTGCCGCTTGAAATAACAGACGATAGTTATGAGCTAAATAAACCAATAACTACAGCTGAAATATCTCAGGCTGTTAAATCGTGAAAAAAATGATAAAGCGTCTGGACTTGATAATATACTCAGGTATCTCTGTGGCATTCAAAGCTTTATTGAAAACGTACTTATAAATAAATATTTAACATGATGTATTCTGTTGATTTAATATACGCATTTATAATAAATGCATATAAAACTTCTGGTTAAAGCTAATCTCGGGGAGACAATCTAAATTAAGTGCATGGATATACAAATATGCTTTAACCGATTACCCCCGATGCACCACACAGTATAAATGGTTAAATCCGATCAAGCACATGTTAGAAGGGACTGGAATGGGCTATATATGGGACACGCAGTTAATACCTGGAGTGGACGAAATAAAATGTTATCTAAAGCAGAATCTTGAAGACCAATTTAAGCAGAACTGGGAGGGACAGATGAGGGGAATCTTGGAAGGGGAAACATATACATCATTAAAGACAAACCTTGAACCGGAACCTTATCTATTCACACTCGCAGATATGTACAGAATGATACTTACTAAATTCAGAACGTGTACGCATTGAGAAAGGCCGTTGGGAGAGAACGCCAAGAAGCCAACGCATCTACGAATTATGAGTGAAAAATGACATTGGCGACGAATTCCATTTCATGCCAGTTTGTACTTTTTCAAAAACTAAATAAACGATTTCGATAATGATAACTATGTATATGGAAAGATACAATCATGACAAATGAAGGCGACACCGATAATGACAACGCAGATGACGACGACGACAATCACGACAATGACCACTATCAGCAATAATAACATATAGTCAACAACAACAACAATAACATCAAACGACGACGATGAACATGACGGCAACAACGACAACAACAACAGCAACGATGCTGACAACGACAATGACAATAGCAAGTTAGAGAATATATCCATCTGGCAGACATCGTCATCAGAATGACACTCATTAGACATCGTCATCAGAATGACACTCATTAGACATCGTCATCAGAATGACACTCATTAGACATCGTCATCAGAATGACACTCATTAGACATCGTCATCAGAATGACACTCATTAGGCATTAATTGCACACTTAACAACACATCTCTGGACTCTTGTGATATCACGGATTCCACCATCTGGATTATATATATATATATATATATATATATATATATATATATATGTATGCGTGCATGCGTGCGTGCGTGCGTGCGTGCGTGCATGCGTGCGTGCGTGCGTGTGCGTGTGCGTGTGCGTGTGCGCGTGCGTGCATGCGTGTAGTTAAATCGATGTAGAGATTGCTAGAGTCCCATTGATTTCTGCAATGTTTCCAAGACGTTAACTCATCTAAATGTAGGTTTCATCTCACTTCGACCTGGAGGTGTAAAGTACCGACATATGTTGAGGCATGTATGCTTAGTGCTGATAGTAACTCTTAACTGAGATTCTAACTCATACTCTTTATGCTCTACTCTCTTGAAAGAAAACAAAACTTGATGACTCGTGCGACAATGACAACTTACTGTTAAACAACTTTTATCCTCCAATACGCAGAGACAGGCATTCTGACGGGGGCGGAGTTGCAATTTACGTCTCAAAGCGGCTTAATTATAAAAGAAGATTTGAGCTAGAACATGATAGATGCGAGCTTATATGGCTGCACATTAGATTTAAATTACAAAAATTCCGTTTATGTGTTTTCTATAGACCACCGAGATCTTACGTCTCAACATGGGATGATTTTACAGATTCTATTGATATGGCCACTGACACGGGCTTACCATTAATTATAGTAGGTGATTTGAATGAAGACCTCTTAGATCATTCACTACACCATCTAACTGATATAATGGTGATATATAATCTAGAAAACGTAATTAAATCCCCAACCAGAATTACGGACACAACTCAAAAGCTTTTAGACCCCATAATAATCAATGACTTAGTAGAACCAATTGATTCTGGCATCATCCCAATATTAGCATCCGTCTCAGACCATATAGCAACATATATCACAATAGAATGTGAAGATTATTTACAACCGACATATACCCGTGAGGTATGGATCTACCACAAAGCGAATCTTGGTAAATTAAAGACGGAATTAGTCGAAACAAATTGGAACAACATATTAAATCGCTCAGATAGCATTGACGAGGCTTGTGAGGCATTTCACGAAAATATTATGGCTATTGCAAAATCATGCATTCCAGTGCGCAATGTAAGAATACGAGATAATGATAAACCGTGGTACGACAACGTGATTAGAAGTGAAAGTAGAAAGCGTGACAGGTTGCGCAAGGCAGCTAGACGTACGGGAAAACAGTCAGATTGGGATAATTATAGAAAACATAGAAACCGAGTCAACAACATGAAAACTTATGCGAGGCAAAAATATATTAATATCTTGGACGAGGAATTAACCGAACTTTCTGTGCGAAACTGTAAGAAATATTGGAAAATCGTCCAGTCATTAGTTACTGGAAAGAGCAACCGTAGTAAAATTCCACCGCTTGTGTACAAAAACCTGCAAGGAGACGTGGAGGATATCGCCTTCTCGGATCAAGAACAAGCAGATTTGCTGAATTCATATTTTGTAAATATTGCCAAATTAGATGATAGTAATGTTGTTCTTCCAACTTTTAGATTTAAATGCGACGGCCGAATAAACTATATTTCGCTTTCTGCACAGGAAATAGAAGAGACAATTTTATTACTACCAACAAACAAAGCATCGGGTCCAGACAAAATTAGCCATAAACTGCTCAAGATGTGTCCGAAAGAAATCTCCATTCCTCTCAGCATTCTTTTTAATAAATCGCTAACTGACTGTCGTTTCCCATCACAATGGAAAACTGCGCATGTAGTGCCATTATTCAAGAAGGGTGCTGAGAGTGATCCAGCTAATTATAGACCTGTGTCATTACTAAGTTGTGTTGGTAAATTAATGGAACGTCTGGTATTTAAAAAGCTATATAATCACATGAATCAATACAATTTGCTTTATAAATATCAAGCCGGATTTCGTCCTGGATGCTCGACTGTGTATCAGCTAATATACATATATAATCAAATTGCCAAGGGTCTCAATGAGCGTCAACAAACATGTTCAATGTTCTGTGATGTCTGAAAAGCATTTGACAGAGTATGGCACAAAGGCCTTTTGTTTAAATTAAATCAATACGGGATTTGTGGCAGCCTTTTACTATGGCTAGAAAACTACCTTCAGAAAAGAAGTCGATTTGTATCAGTAAATCAAAACTATATCAGAATTAGGTGGCAATCAAGCAGGCGTGCCTCAAGGGTCGGCTTTAGGGCTACTTTTATTATCTATATATGTAAATGACATTGCTGATAATTTGGAGAATCTAGCGCGCCTCTTTGCTGATGACACCACTTTATGCTGCTCTTCAAACAGTAGTAATGTTATGGAGGTGTCCTTAAATCGTGACCTAGCCAAACATAGCTGACTGGGCAGATGTCTGGCTTGTTAAATTCAACCCAGAAAAGACATGTATGTGTGTTATTTAGTGGTCGAGCAAATAATGATAATGACACCCCTGCTCTCGTATTTGCCAATAAGAATCTTGAATATTCAGAGACGCACACGCATCTAGGGGTCACCCTATCCCAGAACCTTAGCTGGAAAAGTCATATTGATTCTATATTTAAAAAATTTACTAAAGTACTTTCGACTATGAGAAAACTCAAATTTACTTTAAATCGATCCACACTTAATACAATTTATGTTTCCTATCTTCGATCTTTATTAGAGTATGCGTCTAGTGTGTGGGACGGTTGTACTATTGATGATGGAATTAAGTTGGAAAGATTTCAACTTGAAGCTGGTCGAATTGTGACAGGTCTCCCTAGATTCTCCTCCATAGCTAGCATTTATAATGAAACGGGGTGGGCGACATTGGAAAACAGACGAAGGCAGCAGAAACTCATAACGTTACACAAATTACTGTACGACGACAAGGTACCAGATTTTATGACGGACATTACACCGACACGCACAAATACAACAGAGCGCTACGACTTACGCAAGCCACACAATGTCAATGTGCCCCTATCACGATTGGAAATATATAAAAAATAGTTTTTCCCAAGCACCATTCAAATCTGGAACACACTTGAAAACAATGTACAATCAGAATCAAAAATTTCAAAATTTAAGCAGCTAATAAAATTTAGAAACTATATCCCTCCGAGTTTCTATAACTACCGAATTCGAAAACTTTCTATCCTTCATACCAGACTACGTAACAACTGCTCCAACTTGTGACTTATATAGAAAAGGATTATTTCCCACACCTAATTGCTTTTGTAAGACAGGAGTAGAAGATACGAATCACTTTCTTTTAAAATGTCCTTACTACACTATACAAAGACAGCACTTATTACAACAACTACATCTGTATATTCCGTTGACGAGTTACTTGCTATGCAAAGGAAATACATCTCTATCCGTCCAGGAAAATGAATACGTCTTCAAACAAGTTCAAAATTATATTCAAGCTACTGGCAGATTTTAACCTCATATATGTTCCCAACGTTTGATATGATGTAGGAATAGTCCGTATTTTTATTGTCATGGTTACATGGTTAGGATACAAACGACTGTATAGATATACTATATACTTTAAATTTTTGCTTCCGCTGTCGTTACTGTTACTTGTTTATGATAGAAATGACTGCATAGATGTGGTATATACTGTAATGCTTTATTTCCGCTGTCGGTACTGTGTATATAGTTCTTCCCGTACTCACAATTAATGTATCACTCTCCTATTGCTTTTCGGGCCATCCACGATAATGCGATGTCGCAGACGACGACGACGACGACGACGACGACGACGACAGGAGAGGGGATGATGGGGATGCAATAAAGGCTCGCTAAACCGTTAATCTCCTCAAACTTTTCATTCCAAGTTATGAGGAGGTTAAAAGTTCAGATTTACCTAAATACACAGGAGTGGAGCCATTTTGAATGTGTGGGGTGGGCGGGGTTGGAGGTGACCGGGTCTCACTTCTCGTTCTGTTTCGTTTTTCGTGTAAGAAACGAGAAGAGAAGGCCTGGTGAAAGCATAGTGGGAGTTGAGAGGAAGGGTTGGGGTGGGTAAACGGGGGTAAATGACGACGGTCTGGAATAACCATGAATATGGTCTGTTAATTCAATTATTCGTATTGTTTAATCTATTATATTAATGGCTAACTGCTATCCGACAATGACAGTGTTTGAAGGAGCTGTTCTTTTCTTTCCTATTCTTTTTTAATCTGTTTACATCGTTTTCTCCCCTACATATCTCTCTCTCTCTCTCTCTCTCTCTCTCTCTCTCTCTCTCTCACCTCTTAATTTATTGTTTCTCTCTCACCTCGGTTTAGTGTTCTCAATCATTGGCTGCTTATAATAATTCTGTAGGGAGAGGGCAAATCTAAGTTATAAGAACTTGTGCCCGATCCCATTGTGCAATTGTTACAATAAAATATGTTTAAATCAAAATACTTTCTTGCTATCCCTAGCTCTGCAAACAATATCCTTGAAGACAGGCATCATGTCAGTAAACTTTCTAAATGTATTATAGTGAATAAAAATCCCTCGTTTAGTAGAATAGCTGCCACCAACACTAACTTCCCGTATGCCAACTGCCATTCTTTTTTATGTTTCATAACTCTTACGTACACATTGCTACTGAGATGTACAAGCGCTCTACCTATTGAGTATGCTGAATTCATCGAATTCATTGTGACACGTACAAACTCTTATTGCATTCTTGAAAGCTTGGTGAAATTACACATTTTCACCTGCTTTTGTAGCAGGAGCTTGGAGCTGAACCGTGACCAGGATTGACAGAAAATATCTGAACACGCCATAACCCTGTAAAATCCCTTCAACACCTCAAACAATGGTATAAGATGCTACTCTGATTGGTTGAGAGCTATGACGCCATCACAATTTGAATTAGCTCCCCCAGTCCTACCACCTACATTAATCACTACACACGTCAACACCTACACAGAGCAAGCATTAGTGGCTGTATAAGCAGCTGCTCCGATTGATTGAGAGTTATGCCGTCATCAATCTTTGAGTTAGCCCACCACCGCCCCCAGGCCTCTTTCCACCTTCATTAATCATTACACATCTCAACACCTCCACAGAGCAAGCATTATTGACTATATAAGCGGCTGATCTGATTGGTTGAAAGTTATGACGTCATCAATATTTGACTTATCTGCAGACCTCCTACGAGCTTCATGGCTCATTATACATGTCAATTGCTCCACAAGCATACATTGATGAATGTATACGTGGCTGCTCTGATTGTAAGAGACCCCTAACACTTTCATAGCTCATTACTCATGAAAATGTCTCTACAGGCCAAACATTGGTGACTATAAGTGACTGGGCTGATAGGCCTCAAAGGGTCACGTGACCCAGATTTGGACCAACCCTGTTCTAGAAATTTCCTACCTTGGTACACCTGTCAATAGATCTATAACCCAAACATTGGTGATTGTATAAGTTGCTGCACTGAGCTATGAGATCATCATTAATATTTTAGATGAGGCCACGCCACCTACCACTTTCCTGGTCATTAGGCCTGTAAATCAGCATTACCGATGGTCAATATATCCAAAGCCTCAAACAAGAACGACTGTATAAGCGGCTGCTCTGATTGGCCACAAGGGCTCACGTGACCTACATTTGGCCACGACCCCATTCATGCATTGTTGCAGCTGTCAATGATCTAAAGATCTACAACCACAAATCTGCAGCGAAGGAATGGGCGGCTGTTCTGATTAGTCGAGAGTTTATGCCGTCAGCAGTGACGTCATCAATGTTTGAAGTATGCCACACCCAACCAAAAAAATACTCGAATCTGATTGGTCAAGAAAAAACAATAGAAAAGGTTCTCGACCAATCAGATTGGTGTATTTCTTTGGCGGGGGTTGGGGGGGGGGTGGGGGGGGGGGGTTGTGTGAGTTTGCGTGTCCTAATTCAACTATTAATGGCCTCACTGATGACGTCATAAGCTTATCCCGTCGCCTTTTTACTCACTACCCCATATAGGTAAAATACTGTTTAATTATAATACAAGAGGCCCAAGGCCGTACAGCTCACCTAGATCACAGACACTTCAACTAAAAACGCCATCGCCTATAAGTAGAACCCGAAGGTTGTGGCCAGGTTTGTTTCGCTATATTCAGGTATGCGGTTCCTGCACACACACACACAGGTGACATGATGGCGAAGGGTCAGCAGCATCACTAACTGGCTACAGGTTAAGCACTACTAGAGCAAGTAAATGCTTTTTCTTAATTTTTCAGATTCATTTCTGGTTTATTTACTGGTGGTAATATATATTTTATATTGTATGCAATTGCCAATAAACATCATTTGATAATTTCCTTTAAAGTTAATGTTTTGGGGTCAAGGAATTGAATTCTGATATTATTTCTACAGAATAACACATGCTAATTATGGTAATTTATTCAAAATGGCGGGAAAATGTCAAAATGGCCACCAAAATGGCCGAAAATTATACATTTCTAGATGGTTCATTTACCATATAAGCTAGAGTGGCGATTGAAGCCTCGAAAGTTAATGTTTTGGGGTCATGGAATTGAATTCTGATATTATTTTTACAGAATAACATATGCTTATTATGGTAATTTATTCAAAATGGCGGAAAAAACGTCAAAATGACCGCCAAAATGGCTGAAAATTGGACATTTCTAGATAGTTCAGTTACCATATAAGCTAGAGTGACGATTGAAGCATCTAAAGTTAATGTTTTGTGGTCAAGGAATTGAATTCTGATATTATTTTTACAGAATAAACCATGCTTATTATGGTAATTTATTCATCATAATTCACCTGTCAGGATGGCAGATATAACTAAAATTATGCATGGTGCATAGAGTGAGCAAATTACGCTGGCTCCACCAAGTAATATTCTGCTAATGTTCAATGTGAGGATTTATACATTTCCCCTCGCATTTGCAGTGTATCCTGCATGGAATTCCTCTCTTGGCACAAGTACAAGATACGCTTGCTCTTACAGGAGCATCTGATATCTGCCAATATATCTGCTGGTGCTGCTGCTTTATCAGTGATTAACGGCACTACGGCATCACCTTCAATCTTGTATCCGGACTCTTCCTTTTGGAGAATCGTTTGAAGATGACGCCATGTGCTTATTTGGTGATGTACACGTAGCGAGTGATAGTACATAGGTCTGCTGGTAGGTGGCATTCTCTCAAAAGGTACATATTTGGATGATACCACATTTAAATAGCGCAGTTCATCGAGTCCTTCAGCATTGGTTCCCCCTATGTTCCTACCTTTAGAAGCACTTCTTTAGGTGTTTCTGTGTCACCAAAGACCAGCGCATCTGCGCGTAACTGCTGTGATGACTGGAGCAATTTCATGAGCTTCAGTTTCCCCACACCATACATTCCAGATGTTGTATCACAGCCTGACATAGCATGAGCAAATGGCAAACACATATACATCTCTCTCCCTAACACCTCCTTTGCAACTTTAATGGCAATGGTATGTTGTCTGGTCTGCATATAAACATGTTTCCCATAATTTGTGCGGTGGATCAACATTATCAGAATGTCTGTATCATCAGCAACAACAACAACAACAACAACAACAACAACAACAACAACAACAACACATTTTCATATGTTTTTGCCAATTCCATTGCCTTCTTAACTATGCAGACATCAGCATCACCCTCTTCACCAGCATGCTCTACATGGATGCCTGCCTTCTGAAGGTGCTGAGATAATAATTTGATCAAACCCTGCTTGTTCCTTTTGTTTCCAAGAAATGCCTTCTTGTCTCCCGGTATTGGTGTTTTCATCTCCACAACAACATCTGGGAGCATTTTCCCCTTTCGCCGTCGCTTTTGTTCCTCATCTTTTGTTGTTGCCACTTCATAGCTGTCAAACTCTACCCAAAGAGGAAGACCATATGAAGAATGGGAGACAAAAGAGGACACATATGCATCACAAACATCCTCCATAGTGCCAGTCTTGGCCCAAACCAGTTTGTGCAAAAGAGCACATCCATCAAGCACTTTAGCTGCTGGTCCAACTGTCTCTGATGTGATTTCTATATCCATCTCAAATATACATTTAGCCATATCCGCCTTATTTGCTTTCCTCATACTCCCGTCATCTTTGAACAGTGCAGGTGATACAGTTGCAAGTTCATGTGAAAACACACTTTTGTCAGGAGGGCAACCATTGACATGATTTTCGATGTCTCCGTTTTTAAAAACTGAATCGCCACAACTTCGAAAAGACCTACGATGTTAGATTGCTGCGACAATCTATCTTTTCGACGCTGTAGCGGGATGATTGCTGGCTCGCCTATTCTGCTGGTAGTGAAGATATTTCTTTAGCAATCTGGGCCTATCTGACTATCTAAAAGATGCACAGGTATGGCACGGTGTTTCTCCGTGCTTCTGGGGTATTCTTACAACACAACTAGCTACTTGTATAACTAATGATTATTTATTCTCTACACTACTATATACTTTATAACAATTGAGACTTTTACTGTCTCACAATAGAATTGATCAACTTTGAATACTTAATATAACTAGATATACTTTGACAGAATCTAATTTAACTCTAACTCTGACTAGATGGATTACTCCCAATCGTTGTTGGTTTGCTATACGCCTAGCTACTATAATTCTCAATTACTCCAATATATTCATTGAGAATTTCGGACTCGAACTCCCGCATAAGAGACCAAGTGCTCCTAATATACCACTTTCAGTTTCCTAGGTTCTATTCATATTACGATATATAGATCTATATATATCGTAATATATAGTTTTTGTTTCCTTCATCATTCTAAGCAAGATATAACCACAGTTTGATTGGACGACCCAACGAGGCCTCCAATCAACATCTGCTTATTTCTTCCTAGAAGTTCCTAATCATTCCTGCTGGTCGTTCTGACCAATCCCTGTTCGCCTACCTCCCGATTTCACATAGTTGTTGTGACCTGCAGCTGCTAGGAAAGGTAACATTCTCTCTATAACCAAAAGATGTAACTTCCATCAACCCGTTCTTTCAGCTCTAATGAAAAGCATTGTAATTTCAACCATGCCCATAAACATTAGCCATAGCTTTGCCGTTTGGTTGGATTCGTGAGATTCTTTTTTTCTAATCACTTCTTCATGCACCTGAATCAGATCTTTATTTGCAGTTATTTCATCCAAGCAGATTTCACCAGCTAATACGCAGCTGTAGAATGTTTTCAAACGTGACCAAATGTTATCACTTTCCACAGGTTCCTCATTAACAGTATATTGATCTTCACAACCACTACCTGGCATAGGAGTTGTTTGGAAATTGCTTTCACTATTCTGAGTTCTATCTGACATATTAACCAGATGATGATCATCATCATTGTCAATCATGTCCATACAATCTGATGCTTCATTATCAGTGTCCATACGGCAGTCTACATCTACATTCTGAACACCACTGCTCGATTGTTCTACTAGTTTTTCTGACAAGTCAGTGTCCACAGCATCGCTAACTTCAGGCTCAAACAATAATAGATGAAGTGCTGCATTTGTTCAAAGGCATGCTCTTAGCGTCTTAGTATAAGATTTGCCCTCAATCATTTTAGGTAAGGAGTTTTTGGCATACACTGTACCCCACAACTCTTCAATACCACTGTTTACACCCTGCACCAAGGAAAGACATAAGTAAATGGAATCCTCCCAGCCGTGAGAACATGTTCTTAAATTCATTCTGATTGTCTGCTTGATTTTGCTAGCACTCAAATACAATGGTTGGTCAAAGGTAAGTGTCGCACAGCACATTCCGACTTTCATGGCCTGCTGTTTTACATATACCATAGTACTATAAACAGCTTCATCTGTTGAAGGGTTCAAAGCTACCATAGGGTTGAACACCACATTTGTGCAGCAGTACTCTCCTTTACTTATGTCGGACATGAACCCCTGCCAGGTTGGTGGACTCGATGAAAGCCTACTCGATAACAGCCACAGGGTATTCATTATTTGACATTTACGTGTGGAAATGTCTGTAGTGCTAAGAGTTCCTATCTTAACATCAGACATGCAAGATTTCAAAGGGTGCTTGTAGCATTTGATGATTGAACTGAAGTTCCCATCTTGCATTATATCTGCTGAAGAAGGATTCTGTCTAACAACTGGTTCTGTGTACGCTCACATGAAGTCTCAGTTTGACATGCAATTATACCCATTACATGTGTGGTATCATGCCATGATTTGGTATCTTCATTATGGTCAAAGTGGTCAGCTACCCACTGACAGAAACCGCCCCCTTTTTCTGACTTCAACTAGACCGGATATTAATGAATCCACTCGCTTTCCAACAGCTGCACACTTTTCAAACTGCAGAATCTGAGTATACGATATACATAGACCTAAGGATGACAGATGCTGCTTGATAAAGAGGCCAACTGATAACATAGGAGGTGATATGTATGATTGTTGGCCTGTTGCCTGCATGAGGATGTGGCACAATGAAGTTATCAGAAGTTGCTTCTACATGTTGGCTGATTCACTTCTTGATTCTGAGAAAAGGTTAACAACAAGGGTGTGGAGTGAGTTTGGAATGGACTTTTCTAATTCACTCAATTCAAATTCTGATGGACTTGGATAAGTGTCATTATCATTTTCTATATTCACGATATCTTCTCTAATTTTTGCACCTATCAGTTTTGTCTGTTTTAGGGTTTATTCACTGTCTCATAGGTTGTCTGCATCAATATATGACTGATGTAAAATGTTATCTGCAGCAGCTCTGAATGTAAGTATGTTAATTTTCCCTTCATTTTGTGCAACACATTCACCAAACTGCTTCACAAGGTGACGTTTCAGATGCTCCTCTGTGTATGGCGGAACACCTTCTGGCAAGTATGTTGCGAGCTGATCTCTCAGATCCTGAAGGGAGAATTGACCCTGCATTTGCTCTGTTTGTTGTAACCAGTAACACAACTTGTTGAAAGCACAATCATTAATTGTGTCAAGGTTTCTAGAATTGCCACATGTTATGTCAACACAATTCTCGCACCCTGGAACACCTTTTCCTAGCATAAACTATGCCATACAAGATCGGTGATAATGAGCCTCTACTACATGGAGCTCTCCCGCAAAATGTATTCGTGCTTTTACATTTACTGCTAGACTGTCATGGCTATTGTCACATTTTTTCATTAGTGACTCTTGGATGAGACTTCTTTTTTCTTTGCTTGATACAATCTCCACACTAGATATCTGAGATGCTCAGTCTGAATGGCGCTTGACATCATCAAAGTCAAGTTCTTTTGTACATATCAAGCAATGTGTTGGATAATCAAAAGGCTTGCTTTTCGTTTTCAAACGTAGTGTAACACCAGAACAATCTGGATCACTGGAAGTTCTCTTTGGTTGTTTTCCTTTTGAATAATTTTTATAGCAATTTTCATGAACATAGTTCTTCTCAGTGGAAGATGTTTTCAAATGTATGTCATCACCTCGTTTCAATGAAACTTCATTTAGGGGGTGTGTCCCTTTAGCACCAAGTTCTCTGCCATTGACATCGCAAATGATACAGGGTGTGTTTAGCCCGGCCATCGCTGTTTAGCCCGCACAAGCTTCACATTCAAATTAGCAAGCCAAAATGTGTGAATAGAAAATAACACACAGGCTATAAGATCAACAATGCGAGAATGAAAAAAATCAAAGGTCATACAGTGTAAATCGTGAAATTGGAGAAAGTACGAGCATGAAAAAAGAACAAGTGCAATCTGTGCTTGATCCGAGCAAAATACGAGTTTTACTTCGTCTCGCAACGAGACAGCACGGACAATAATACCGAAATATATCAAACCAGCAATATAAACACGAGGTAAAGGAAAGGGATATTACATCAGGCGCAACCTGGGGTTCATATGCGAGTAAAATCCGAGTTTTATTTCGTCTCGCAACGAGACAGCACGGACAATAATACCGAAATATATCAAACATGCAATAGAAACACGAGGGAAAGGAAAGGGATATTAAATCAGGCGCAACCTGGGGTTCATATGGCATATATTCAACTTTTACTATGTCTAACAAGCAGACGACAAACAAATTCAACCGTATAAAATATGTGGTTTATATAATTTACTTAAATTGCCGATTTCTAAAATTACCCCGGAACCTATATTTCTCAAACTATTTGTGTTTAACAATATGCTAAAAAGGGTGCAGAAAGTTATCCACTGTGACCTTGGCATTTGACCGTTTGACTCCAAATTCTGGAGACATGAATATGACTATGTGGATAACAATCAAGCAATGATTCATCGAGGTATTCCCAGTGAGACGTGAGTAAGCAAATTTGGAAAAATGCTGCCGAAAATGCTTCAAAAAGAGATTTGGCACATATATTCGTAATCTAACTGCTAACCTCCCACCGAAATTTGGTTAAGATACTACCAGTAGAACCAGAGTTATTAAAAGAAAGGTTTGTGGACCATCAAAAATCTGTTTTTAGAGGTCACCTTTTTGACCTTGAAATAACCTACTTTCCCCATGTGGGAATCGTGGGGAATTTTTGCTGCAGACACTATGGTATATATATAGGCAACTTTGAAACATAAATTTGCTTGTTACTTAAAATTTCCGCGTTCGACTAAAATCATGTCAATTCTTACTGGACTAAAAGGGAAATAACAAATGATGTTTATTGGTAATTTCATACAATATTATGAAACTACCATCGGTAAATATGGAAATGAATCAGGATTAATTGAGGAAAAGCATTTACTGAATCTAGGCGCGCTTAACTTGGAGCCAATTAGTGACCGTCCTGCGCTGGCGCTTCGCGTTCCGCGGTGTGTCGACTGTGTGTGCAGGTATACCACGTAGGCATACGTGAATATAACTAACGCACACCTGAATATAGTTTTGTAAGCGGTATTCTATGTAGGCGCCAATGTAGAGAAACTAAATCGCTACTACTAATTCACTATTGAATTCACTTTTGAAAGCGTTATATTTGAAAGTCTCTCTTTTTCGGGTAGAAGTAACAAATTTCGGTCAAAATGATTTCAAAATACACTGCTGGTTTCCAAGGTCGCAATATGATACCCACTGAATATTATGGAAACAACCGTTTTCAGTCAAATTGTTTTAAAACTAGACAGTATTTTACCTGCGGGAAGTAGTGGCGAATCAGCTTAATGTGAATATTATGAGCTTATATGATCGGTTATAAGGGGTATTATTTATTCACTAGGCATACACAAGAGCCCATAGGTCCAGCTACTTCACTAATTGCTTCCCACCAGAATTACATAGATGATATTTAGCTGCTTTTTTCTAATTATTCTGATTTATTTCTGTCTTTTAGGGATGGGGGGGGGGGTGTGTGATTATTATAGAAAGCTTTCATTCAAGAGCATATGTTAGTTCCCTGATCCTTTCCTTTAAGCCAGGACAGGACGCCATTGCATAAATATGTTAAGCATGCTACGAGGTGACCTCAGGAAAGCAGGACTCGGTACACTTAAATTAAGAATGGACCTGCTATGAGAAAGCTAAATATTTTGGCGGAAGACAAGACACAGTGGGCAAAAGCGAAGAAGAACTGATTGCGGCTGCATTGTTGCAGGATGTTTCGACTACTACAGCCGCGGAATACAGTACTCATACATTGTACTGGGAATACAGTAATCATCCATTGTACTCAGAAAATGTTAACTAACCTAATCATAATCATCATTATGTGGCCTGGTCATCCCTCGCGACATTAGACGAGCCACCGTGAGGTGGTGACCATGATGACTGCAATATTAACATCCCCAGGGGCAGCACGTTCATACGGCTCATTAACAGAACTTAACTGCATGATTGCTGCAAGCCACCAGAAAATAATTTCAATGAGCAATAACTCTGGACCTGCTGAATATTTTAAAAACAATTTGGGTGAAAGTTGTTCGTGGCTTATCCACCAACAGCTTTCAGTCAAATTGTTTTCAAAATATTCAGCAAAAACAATTTGACTGAAAATTGTTGGTGGCTTAACCATCAACAGCATTCAGTAAAATTGTTTTCAAAATATTCTATATATCCAGAGTTAAACAATAGATATTTCTATGGGTTAACCCCCCACGGAAAATATAGTCTGCAGAAATTCAGCAGGCGGAGAGTTTGACTAAGCAGAATATCAGTACATTTCCAATTTGTATTGATAGATGGGGGTGGGGGTGGGGTAGGGGGGATCTTGTTTTTTCTACGTTAGACTCGTGTTATCGTTAGATCTGACACCCCCAGATACAATATAAACATAGAGTCGTAGCTTCGCACTATGCCGAGAAAACTCACTATCTCGCTCCCGTTAGCGTAGGAGATCTCGCGAGAACACGAATTCCCCTGATAATAACTGGAGTCAGTGAGATAGATTTCATTGTCCAGTCGCCTTTAACCACATTTAAGTACACGTACACGCCAAGCCAAAACAAATAGGCATCTAGGAATGTACAACGAACCCAGCGGAGGATCCAGGAGATTATTTGCCGTTTGGGGGCGGGGCGTGGCGGGTTGGGTGGGGGTTGCGGGTTGGTAGGTGGGGTGGGAGGGGGGTCGGGGGTGCGGGGGCGGGGGCGTTGGGGGTGGGGTGGGGGTGGGGTGGGGGTGAGGGTGGGGGGGGGCAGGGGTTGGAGGAAGAGGGGGGAGGGTGGGTGAAACCAAAGGTTTCAAAGAGGTTATCTCTTGAAAATGTTCCCATTCAAATGCAGTTAATAAGTAAAACAAAATATGACAGCCGTGTCGGGTTGGGGGTGGTGGGTGGTGATGTGGCCCGAATGCACGCCCCCCACCTTTAGATCCGCCACGGGAATCTATGGATGAAATGACAATCTCTGAATTATTCACAAGAACCCACACAATATAGGCTAATACATGAGTATGGACAATATAAGATGAAACAAACAAACACACACAACCAAAGAAACGAACACACAAACAAAACAAAACAAACAAACAGACAAACAAACAATAGCAACTATCAGTGGAGATGAGTACGACGACGAGGAGGAGCATTACGACGATGACGGCGACGACGAAGATGAGGATGACAACGAGGAGGAAGCCGACAACGACAGCATCGGTTCAGGAAACTGCGTTATCTGGGAGTGATGAGATAAAGTGTTGGCGGCCATTGTTCACCGTTAACAGGCTGATAAAATACATGTTAATCGTAATATAGATCAAGTAATGTGTTGTGAAGTGAATAATATGAAATCTAGATACCATACTATATCAGTCTAATACACCATTTCAGATGAGTTCCGTATCCCTATAGTATTCAAATAAATCATTTGTATTCGCGTGTGCTAGCCTCAAATAGCCCCACCCACCCCCTGTGAGTTAGACCACTGAACTTGACCGCTTGCTTGTGTGCTAGCTTATGCATAATAGATGAACACTCATCGCCTGTGGGTTGTAATCCATGTACTATGTTATCGAAGGTGTTCTTCTTTTCGTTCGCTGATCATACCGCCAGTCCTGTAAGTGACTATCGACATGATCATAAGCGTTAAGTGCTTAACGCATAAGCGTTAAGCGTTAAGTGTCCATGGTTTATTAGAGTGCGCCGTGCGGCCTGGAACCTCCGTCTTCAGCACTCGAGGTTTCTGTCAGGGCTACCTCACCCTTACCTCCTTTAGTCGCCTCGTACGACACGCAGAGGAAACGGAAGGTGTATTCTAAGCCCCACCTACAGGGCAAATCGAAGGTGTTTACAAACGAGAATTCGGTTTCAATAAAAAAAACGCCGAAAATAAGTTTTTATCATGTTTTATGAAGCAAAAGGAACGTGACAAATTTTCACAAACTCTATTACTGTTAAAGGTTCGTTTAAAGATATGAATTTTGACAGCCTATAAAATTCACGGTATGACGTCATCACGTGAATCGTCAAATACGTGGATTCAGATTGCGCCACACGTGTTTTCAGAATAGACGAAAATGGTGTCTGATACACGGCTACGAAACTGTACATCAGTTGCGATTCAAACCATACCCAAATAACGCAGTTTACTGGGCCGATGCTGGGCTGATACCATGTAGTTTCGGCCCGGTATCGGCCCAGCATCTGCCCAGTAATCTGCGTTATCAGGGTAGTTTACCAAACTCTAGGGTTTCTCTTGAATCCCATTAATAATATGGGGTTGTAGCCGAATGAGCTGTTGCTAGCTATCAATCATTAAAAAATATTATGAAAACGATGACGTGATACAACAACAATCATTCACGCGATGACGTCACTCCATAATTCCCATGGGAAATGGAAGGAAGTGACGTTCTGTTGGAAGATTTACTATTTAGGAAATCGAGAATACGCAAATAATATACTTTATTTTTTCTCGAAATTATACAAAAAGCATCGTTTGTCGTACTTTGCCGCTTTTCTCTTTGTGATCCCTTTATAAACCGTATAAAACGCAGATATTTGAATTCTCATCTTTTTGGGTTTTACATCTTTCATCCTATCGACTCCAAACTTGTTCAACTTCTAATACCCATTGGATATACAACTATACAACTGGACATGGAATTTCCCATGTGTTTATGCGTCCTCTCCTGGAGTTTTCAACTGAGAGGCTTGCCCATTGGCATACTTCTAGCACCATCTGCTCCTTAACCGGCTGCCTGATGAGTTTCTGCAGACTACAATTTCCACGGAGCTTAGGGCTGGATATGGTGATCATTTATCTGTTAAGCAACCAACAACTTTCAGTCAAATTGTTTTCAAGATATTTCACAGGTCCAGAGTTATAACCCATTAACGTTATTGTCTGGTGGCTTGCAGCAGTCAGCAAGTTACGGGTTGGACTCGGTGACTTATATGTTTTTTTGGCCTTGTTACAAATCACATTTTGAGCTCCAAGTGATTGCGAAAGTTGCCATCAATGTAAGACTGAGTAGATTGCGGAAATATGATCTTTATTGATCGTTCAAAGTTTTTCTGGTAAATAGCAGAACGAGTAATTTCCAAATATTTTCGTGAATCACGAACGGATGTCCTATTACTATGCGCAATACAGAATAATATCTCTTGCCAATATCACAATATCGTTATAAGCATGTAGTCCTCTATAGAATGGATGAATTGAATTCTAATAATGCCCCGCCTATTTATAGCTATGCTCCGCCCTAATAGAAAGAGGACAGGATGAGTAGCTGCTCTGATTGGTCGAGAGCCTATGGCGTCATCCATGACGTCATCAATATTTGAATTAGGCCAAGGCTACCTTTTCCCCCCGCCAACAATACTCGAATTTCATTGGACGAGAGCAATTTCTATTGTTCTCGCTCGACCAATCAGATTCAACTATTTTGTGCGCCTCTGATGACGTCATAAACTCTCGACCAATCAGAGGAGCGCCCACCCTTTCGCCACATTTTGGGGATGTAGATCTTTAGATGATTGACAGGTGCAGTAATGTGTGAAAAGATATAGGTCACGTGACCCCTCACTTCCAATCTGAGCAGCCGTTTATATGGTCGTCATTGTTCAAGGTATTGAGATATTGCTGATTGATGGGCCATTACTACTAAGTACTAATGACCCGTGTTAGGGGTGAGTATCCTAATTCCAAAATATCGATGATGATATCATAGCTGTCGACCAATTTGTGCAGCCGCTTATAGGTCCCCAATATTTGGCATGTAGGTCTACTGACAGATGTAATGAGGTGTGAACTGTCCTGGGTTGGGTGGGCCCACATCGGGGTAACATGACCCTCAAGTCCTATCAGAGCAGCCGCGTATATGGTTGTCATTGTTAGGTTGCGATATTCCTTTAGATCTCAGTAGCAATGTGTACATAAAGAAGAAATGGTAGTTGAGACACATAAATTTAGTGTTATATAGTAGCAGCTATCCCGCTAAGCGAGGCATCTTTATGTACTATAAGACATTTAGGAAGTTTACTGACATGACGCCTGTTTTCGATATCGTTTGTAGACCTATTAAGATATTACATCATTCTATAAACACACACATTTCCTAATACTAATAGTACATACACCGCGCTCTCACTAATAGCACAAATACACCCGCAGGTCGATCGTACTAATAAGACGAAGACACGAACATGGCGTCAGTACTAATACGACAAATATTACTATTTGATTACATTTGAAACAGATGTTCTGGCGACTATTCTAGCTCGGGGAATAGGTTCAAGTTACTTCAACTTCCTTGTCCTCTCTATATGTCTTATCTGTAATTAGATAAGTTGATTAGTGACCCGCCGAAGGCCGGTTTGAGTTCATTGTCCTAACATACGCCCACTCACATCGCTTCGCTGTTCGACGTGTCTGTCTGTCTGTCTGTCTTTACATTGAAAAAAACGCATTGGCACAGGAATTTAATTAAAAATTTCTTTGCCTAAATTTGTCCTATCGAGACCAAGTTTAGATTTACTTAGAGTGGTCCCCCCTTGAGATTAGTTGGGGTAAAGTGAATTAATCAGTAGGTCGCTTTAACAGGTAAAGGCTGGGATTGATCCTACATTATAGAGGAATCACACACACGAATGCACATACACACACGCACGTACGTACGCACGCACGCACGCACGCACGCACGCACACACGCACACACGCACGCATCTGAACGAATGCACGAATGCATGCAATAATACATGCACACAGTAATACATGCACGAATGCACGCAATATTGCATGCATGATCGCATGCACGAACGGACGCACGAACACACCCAGGCACTAATGTACTCACGAATTAATGCACCCACACCCACATACACACGCACACATACACCCACGCAAGTATAGATGCACACACGTACGGATGTACGAGCACACACCCACACACATACACACATACGAACAAACACCCGGACGCACGAACGAACGAACGAACGAACGCATGCACGAACGAACGAACTAACGAACGAACGCACGCACGCACGCACGCACGCACGCACGCACGCACGCACGCACGCACGCACGCACGCACGCACGCACGCACGCACGCACGCACGCACGCACGCACGCACGCACGCACGCACGCACGCACGCACGCACGCACGCACGCACGCACGCACGCACGCACGCACGCACGCACGCACGCACGCACGCACGCACGCACGCACGCACGCACGCACGCACGCACGCACGCACGCACGCACGCACGCACGCACGCACGCACGCACGCACGCACGCACGCACGCACGCACGCACGCACGCACGCACGCACGCACGCACGCACGCACGCACGCACGCACGCACGCACGCACGCACGCACGCACGCACGCACGCACGCACGCACACTTTTGCAGACACAAAATTAAAAGATGTCCTACGGATATGATTTCATGTTGCCCCACCATTGATTTTGGTTGGGATTAGATTTATTTAAGAATAGGTAGGGAGGGATGAAACCTTGTCATAGTTATCAGGAACTATAAGGTCTAACTTTGATCTTACTAGCAAATCTTTCAGGTTTGGATTTCTATTGTAAGCTATTACTGGTCGTGCTTTGATCGGTTCCTTTAATTTAGATTGCAACTGTGAATATTCGTCTTTCATGGTTTTCGCTAATTCAACATTACGTCTATTGTATATGAGTTGAAATGGGATAATTTTGTTCTTTTGTGATATTCCCGAATCTACATTTATTCCAAATGGTGCTTTTGTTTGGAGTGTTCTAATCCAATGGCCTTCTTGGATTTTGCGAAACGAACTCGTTTCTTCCTCACTATCGAAGGTCGGAATCTGTTCTATTGGCATGATTTCAAAATGATGTTCAACTGAATGATCAGGAAGTTGGAAATGTTGAGCAATTGGCGTATCTGCTGAGGTGTTAATATCAGAAACGTGGCGTCTAGCACGCACTCTAAATGCATTTTTTGTTTCACCAACATACTGTTTCTGGCAAAGGGCACAATTGATCAAATAGACTACATTCTCAGAATCACAATGCATATTAGTTCGGATATGATATTCATTTTTAGTTTGAAAGCTCAGGAATGTTTGTTGGTTTACAATATAGTTGTTTACTTTGCATCTATTTTTGTCGCATTTAGAAACTGATCCATCGCACATGATTGGTTTATTGTGTTTAATTTGGACAGGCTCAATCTCGGGTCCGCTATGAGGTTTTAGATTTTCAAGCTCATTGATGGTGTCTGCTTTAATTTTTCGAAGAAAACGGGATGAATAGCCTCGTGCTTTCAAAGCATCAAACAGAGTAGAGCATGCACTATTCAGATTTTGCCTGTTGCTAGAGTTTCGAAAGAATCTTATGATTTGCGATTTGATCAGACCTTTAAATGTGTGTGGAGGATGAAATGATGTTTTGTGAAGCAGCTGATGGGAGTCTGTTGGCTTAAAGAATACTTTATATTCTAATTTTCCAGAGGAATCAAATTGAGGACCCTTATAGATCGTGACATCTAAAAAGTCAACTGATGTTCCACTAATAGTAGCTTTTAGCTTGATGTTTGAATCTTGGTTATTTAAAATGCGAAAAAATTCCCAAAAGTCTTCTTCTGAATGTTGCCAAACTATGAAGATGTCATTTAGATATCTGAGGTAAAGAAGAGGCTTTTTGGTTGATTTGTTCAGCGCCTCCTCTTCCCACTCCGCAACATAAATCGTGGCAAAATTTGGGCTGAATCGTTTACCCATTGCGCATCCACAGATTTGAAGGTAATTTTCACCATTAAATTGGAAATCGTTTCCTTTAAGACTTAGCTCTAATAATTTTAGAATTTCCGTGTCTGGTCGATCTGGATCAGGAAATTTGACAAAAGAATTCTTAATAGCATTGACTCCAGCATCAATATCTATATTGGTATACATAGCATCTATGTCTAATGTGACTAAATATGCATCTTTCGGAACTGACAATTTGGATAACTTTGAAAGAAAGTGTTCTGTGTTCTTGAGAAAGCTCTTGTGTCTATTAGCAATGGGCTTTAAATAGTAATCAATATATTCTGAAATGCCATAAGACTCACTGCCACAGTCTGAAATGATGGGTCGTCCAGGTGGTGTCAATGGATCTAACCAGGTGCTGATAGGTTTATGGATTTTAGGCAAGATATAAAATGTCCGATTTTGTGGATTATTCTCACCTAGCAGATACTTTAGCTGTTTCTTATCGATATACTTATCTGTATGCAATGAATTAAGTATTTCAATGAAATTTTGTCGGTTTTGAGGCCAAATTAAATTATCAAGTTTTCTGTAATGCCTGGTGTTAGTTAACTGCCTTTCGGCCTCGCGGATGTAGTTTTCTCTAGACATAATCACAGTTGCTGAACCTTTATCGGCTGGTTTTATAATAATATTTTGATTTCTACGTAATTTGTTGATAGCCTGTCGTTCGAGAAATGAAAGGTTTTGCTTATTGTTTGTAACTGGCAATGATCTGGCTATACCAGCAACCGTTTTTATGGTTGCTTTAATATTGTCATCAACTAGCCTATCTGGCGGGTCCCAACCTGATTTTCCAGTGAATGGTTTTGACTCTCCATTTAAATTTCGAAAATGATGGGCTATTTTTACTGAATGACCAAAATCAGCTACTTCAATAAGACCTGTGTCTAAAAGCAAATCTAATCCTGTTTTTGGTTTTGGAGTTGGTACAAAAGTAAGACCACGATCGAGAATTGATTTTTCAGATGGTGAGAGATCATAGTCAGCTGCTAAATTGACAAGGTTTGTTCCTAATACTATGTTAGGGGAGCTATTGCCTTGACCCACATTTAGTTTAAACTAAGTACCGTCAACCAATGGTTATAAATACAATTAGCTGTTTCTTTCGTCCAATGGATTCTATCCTTCTCAACATGAAAATTGGCATCAGAAATTTTGGGGATGACCTTATCAACGTGGCAGTTGGACCTTGCTGATTCGTTGATACGCTTGAGACAGTACCTTTGCCTGTCTGACAAGCTATCAGAGAAGTTAATCTCAGCAAAGTGCAACTCCGCGTTAGGGAAGGTGTTTTTAAATTCACGAGCCATGAACCGTAAATGGCTTGAGGCTTTGGTTGGATGCTCATTTTTGGAGTTGATGCCAATATTCAAGATGATCTTCTCCGGGCTAGGGCCATCCTGGTGTCGCATAGCCATTGTTCTGAAATGTGATAATGCGGCACCAGGATAGAACTCAACCTGGATGTCAGGATGGACGTCTAAATCAATTCGGGCTAGATTAGAGGACCCTATCATCAGAATCTTCTTGGTGATTCTGGGGATCCTCCACAGGCCCTTGCTATGCGATTGATGACGGTACTTACCAAACTTCCTATCGGACAGGTTACTATTATTCCCCATAGGAGGGAGAGGAGGCGGAGACAGAGGAAGAGGAGCAGAAAAAGGTGCGTGAGGAGAAGAGAGATGAAGAGTAGGAGGAAGAGTAGGAGGCGGGATTGAGAGAGGAGATGCATGAAGAGAAAAAGTTTGAGGAGGAAGAGGAGGAGAAGGAGGAAGAGGAGAAGATCGAGTCAGAAGGTGGCGAGGAGAAGATAGTGGAAGAGATGAGGAAGAGTTGCTAGGTGGTAGATTGGGGGAACAGTGAGTAACAACCCGACAACGGCGCACAGGAGGAGAATTTGTCTTTGGGAGAGCCGGCCATGACTCTGTTACATCATCAACACCAGGTGCTGGTGTTGGTGATGTATACAGATTCGTCCGCTTGGAAGTGGTAGGCGAGGGTGTGAAGGTGGTTGGTGACCGCTGTTCAACGTGTCTGTCTGTCTGTCTGTCTGTCTGTCTGTCTGTCTGTCTGTCTGTCTGTCTGTCTGTCTGTCTGTCTGTCTGTCTGTCTGTCTGTCTGTCTGTCTGTCTGTCTGTCTGTCTGTCTGTCTGTCTGTCTGTCTGTCTGTCTGTCTGTCTGTCTGTCTGTCTGTCTGTCTGTCTGTCTGTCTTTACACTGAAAAAACCGCAATGGCACAGGAATTTAATTTAAAATTTCTTTACCTAAATTTGTCCTATCGAAACCAAGTTCAGATTTACTTAGAGTGGCTCCCTCCCACCCCCACCCCACCCCACCCCACCGCCTTGAGATTAATTGGGTAAAGTGTACTAAACAGTACGTCTCTTCAACAGGTGAAGGCTGGGATTGATCTCACATGATTGAGAAACTGCACACACGAACACGCACACACACGCGCGCACGTGCACGCACTCACACATGCTCACGCGCGCACGCACGCACACGCACGCACACGCACGCACACGCACGCACGCACGCACGCACGCACACACACCACGTGCACGCATGAACGCACCCACGTACGAACGAACGCACGCACTCATACGCGCACGCGCACGCACGCGCATACTTTTGCAAATGCAAAATTAAAAGATGTCCTACAGATATGATTTCAAGTTGCCCCACCATTGATTTTGGTTGGGATTTGATTTATTTAAGCATAGGTAGGGAGGGGCGTGCGCGTGCGCGCGTGCGTGTGTGTGTCTATTGTAAGCTATTACTGTTCGTGATTTGACCAGTTCCTTTAAACGTGCATATTCACAGTAAAATTTCTGAAAATAAAATTGTTTAAATTATACACTTTTAGAAGCTTAAACTGTGAGCCTATACGTAATGAAACGAAATAAATCTTAACATATGATGATTCCATTCCATATAAATTAATATAATTTTTTGTTGCAAAATTGAAATAGAGGCACGGCCTCTATTTCAATTTCGCAACTTAAATTTTTTTTATCGATTTATATGGAACGGAATCATCATATGTTACGATTTATTTCGTTTCATGACACAGAGGCACATAATTTAAGCTTATAATAGTATTCAATTAAAAAAAATTCTATTTTCACTCATTCTGGTGTGAATATGCACCTTTACTATATGCATCTTTCATTGTTTTCGCTAATTCACCATGGCGTCTATTGTATATGAGCTGAAATGGGATAAAAATTGTTCTTTTGTGATATTCCTGAATCTACAGTTATTCCAAATGGTGCTTTTGTTTGGAGTGTTCTAATCCAATGGCCTTCTCGTATTTTACGAAATGAACTCGTTTCTTCTTCACTATCCAAAGTCTGAATCTGTTCTATTGGCATGATTTCAAAATGATGCTCAACTGAATGATCAGGAAGTTGGAAATGTTGAGCAATTGGCGTATCTGCTGAGGTGTTAATATCAGAAACGTGGCGTCTAGCACACACTCTAACTGTATTTTTTGTTCACCAACATACTGTTTCTGGCAAAGGGCACAATTGATCAAATAGACTACATTCTCAGAATCACAATGCATATTTTTCTGGATATGATATTCATTTTTAGTTTGAAAGCTCAGGAATTTGTGTTGGCCGCACACGCCCTCCGTCCGTCTGCTCTCCTACACGTACACCCGCCCGTCCATCAACCCCGTCCACCCGCCCGCCCATCCGTCCGTCCGTCCGTCTGTCTGAAACATATCTCCGGAATCCTATGATTTGGAATCACCAAATTTGGAATGTATAATGAGTGGCTCGAGAATTTTTAGTTTGGTGTCAAGAGGTCAAATGCTATGGCCATAGAACATACCGGAATACACATATTCGTCAATAACTCTGCAATGCCCGAAGGTAGAATCATAAAATGGCTAATAAACTTTCATATTGTGGTTGGATAGAACCAGAATAAGTGCATTCCAAAATACACATTTTAGCCATAAATCGGGGAACAGAGAAGCTAGAACCATCAAATTGAGCACACACCTTCATGTTATGACAGTTTATGATTGCCCTGCGTTTGAAGCCAAAGGGTCACCTATCTTGGTCATGGGGGGGGGGTGCAAATACTTTCTAGACAGAGCGGGAAAGCGCGAGTAAGCATCTCCCTCGAGTGCAATCTATTAATTACACCAGTGTTATTACGGGGGTACAGGCTGTTACCACACGCCCAAACGTTGTATCTCCCGAGCATAGCGTAGCATAATTGTTTGCGCGTCTGGTAACAGCCTGTATCCACGTCAAAAGACGGGTGCAACGAATTTATTACCCCTCAGACGGCGAAGATATAGATTTGATCATAACGTGACAATATAATTAAATAAGTAATTCTTGAATTAGACATCTCTAGGCTAGTTCTGCAAGAGTGAAGTTGACACTTTTTTGCCTTGGCTGTACGCCAAAAACGGCGGCTACGGTCGTGTTCACTTTAGAGAGTTAATCCGGAATAACATCATACTTCGGTATGGACATACCATAGACTAATTACTTCTACACTTAATTCTATGAGTAATCCATTTCACATCGGTATGTTGATTTCCGTATGTGACACGCTCGGCACGCGAATCATTATTATCACGTCACGAAGAAAGTGTTTTGCCGGATATACAACCTTGCTGCAGCAACAGCTCCCGTAAAATTAGTTTCAAAATATGCAACAGCGTTCAGTTGTCTTGAAATTGAGTCACATGAAATCTTGAAATTCACCAATTCCGAAGCGGGCGTATCTGCCATTTTAGCAACATGCATATTATTATAATGAGCTTTATGGCTAATACAAGATCATCCATCCCTGATCTTAACAAATCACATAACAGCATTTGGTCATGTGACACTACTGAGGGGTAATAATAGCTTATACTCAGGCCATTCAAGGGTATATGAGGATAGATTATATAGCAGGGCTAAAAAACGTGAACATATTTTGTTGCCCCCAATGCCATCTAGATTATGTTACCCGACTGTACTTCCAGGTTGCCCCATTTCTGTATAATTCTGTAGAAAATATGTATTGCTGTAAGCTATGCGGACTACAGAATCCTTGTAAATACCAACTCAAGCATTATAGTAACCTTTTATCGCTCATTTATCCAGCCAAAAACGGCTTTATAAGTGGTCTTGAGAGATGGTCAATTGCAGAACAAGAAAACATTATTTTTGAAATTTAACACTGAAATGACTGGCTCGATAATCGAGCCAGTCATTTCAGTCGTAAATTTTGAAAAAAGTTTTCTCTTGCTCTGCAAATGGACAATTTCTATGAAAAGATCTGAGTGTGAAACGGTTAAGACCTAATAAAATAAATACTCAGCCTGAGTACCTATACGGGCCCTGAAAATAACAAATTATCTAGGTTGTCCCCCAGGGTAACCAATGTGCTAAAATTTGGTTGTCCTGCAGTAAAAAGTGGTTACCCCGGACCGCAGGAACGTATAATTTTCGTGGCATGTACAGTGAGACTGTGGCGGTAGTGTATTGTGAATGTCACCGAGGTGCCAGAAATCACGACCAACGAGTTGAAGTGGTAAGGATTTAATTTAAAAGTTCTAGAAAAAGATGGTGTTGGGTCGTATACACTTGTTGTATTAGTAATGGTGTTGCGGTGAAGATGTGTCAACCATATTTGATGATGGCCAAAAATTCCCAGGACGGTGAAATATATGTTTGATGTATGAGGTCAGTGGACCGTTTCACTTTTAGCTATGCTCCGTCCATCTCAATATAAGCGCCACACACAGCACGTCCGTGTTGTAATCGATCGATATCTGAACTCCATGCCTATCAATTTCCAGAAAACTATATAGGTAAGCTACTGAATATTTTGGAACTAAATTGACTGGGGGTGTTGCTGCCTATGGGAGCAACAGCGTCCAGGCAAATTAATTTCAAAATATTCAACAGCATGTTTATTAAATAGTAAAGACATACAATTCGTACAATGTCTCGGACTATTAAAAGTTAAAGACGGGCCATAGAATAATTTATGATGTAATGATTATGACGTCATCATACACGCCGCTTAGCTGATTATGATGTCATATCGCATCATATGATAGATGGATACTCTGGAAAGGTGAGTTGTGAAGAAAAACAGCATGGTGAGAATACATTGTGCAGGGTGACACGCAAGGTGTCCAAGCGTACTGTCACGACTTTAAACACAAATCAGATCAACCCCTCTCAATACAATGACAAACATGGACGTGTACGACAGGACGGAGATGTTTGCAATAGTTTAACCAGTTAATAGTTAGTAGTAGCAGTAGCAGTAGCAGTAGCAGTAGCAGTAGCAGTAGCAGTAGCAGTGGCAGTGGCAGCGGCAGCGGCAGCGGCAGCGGTGGCGGTAGCGGTAGCGGTAGCGGTAGCGGTAGCGGTAGCGGTATCGGTAGTAGTAGTAGTAGTAGTAGTAGTAGTAGTAGTAGTAGTAGTAGTAGTAGTAGTAGTAGTAGTAGTAGTAGTAGTAGTAGTAGTAGTAGTAGTAGTAGTAGTAGTAGCTAACATTACTGTCATTACATAAGTGACGATGACAGTCTACCAATACTGTCACAACATTACTGTGTAGTGCGGACGGACTGGACGGGTACTGACTGTCCCAGCGAAGCTGTGTCCGGAACGGCCACTCCGGATTCGCTCCAAGCACGCCCCCACCCCTGGGTAGGATAGTACATGTACATAAGCCCTATGAGAGAGTTTGGTTTTCATCAAAATCGGTTAAAAAGTCCGCGACGGTCCATCCGAATACTTTGCTCCACTGCACCGCATGTGCACGGTGCGCAGATGAGCTGGTTAGCGTCGGTTCTTCGGGTGACGGAGCGTGTTTTGCGGTTATCAGAATGTACAAAGACCAACTTCTAGAGCCGATGTAACGATAACGTTCCAGTGGGGCCGTGCGACCATTGTCGCCGAGATTTAAACCACACCGTCTCATCCCGGCGGTTCGTGTCACCGGTATGACGGTCCATTACTCAATTTGGGAGTTTAGACATAATTAATAAAAATGATATAACTAAATCAAACAATACTACTCATTTGCTGGTACAAGAGAGAAAATATAGTACATGGAACTAAGTTGGTGTATTGTTTAATGTGGGTTCGTCAGAGTTACCTCGCCGATCTCGAAATCCGCGAGGTAGTCCTGACAGGGAGAGTCCCAGCGTGGTATAATATAAACCGTTACACCCCTAACAAAATAGTATTGTTGCTAGAGGAAAGCGCCTCGCGCGGGCCTCCGTCACAGGAAAATGCCTTCAACGCCGAAGCAGAGGAAGAGAGCTGGCAAAAAGGGCCACTCTCTTATTCAAACATATGCTAAGTGTGTAGTGCAGGTTAACCTAATGAAACTGTATGCAATTGTGATGCACGCTGATTTACGTGAAGATGGGGTGGGTGACTTCCTGAGAATTCAGACACCGTCAGCTTATGTGGGTTAAAGATACTGTATTGGTAGTTGCCGCTTTATTTATGCGGTCCTTCTGCCAGTTCCCTAACCTAACCTTTAGTTGTTAGGTCCATGTTCCAGACTTTGGCCGCAAATGGCAAGTAGTTCTACCTATCTTTAATACATGCCTGACTGGCGGAAATGCTCGGTTTTCATGTGGTCACCTTACGGAGCAATCCCCTCAGACAGACAGCGAGTAGACATGTCACGGCGTGGCGGCTTCTGAATCAAATGACAATCCCGTTACTGACCGCACTGCAACCATATACAACATCACCAGGGTAAGACGTATTTACAAAAGCATTTGAAAAGCGCATATAGGTTTACCGTGGGGATAAGGAGACGGATATCCAACTATAGTGACCTTCCTGTGAGGGCGTGGTGTGTTCCAAGACCGCGCCCAGTCACTGTGAGGAGTTAGAGGGAGATCCGTGTCCTGTCTGTCAATTGGCGTGATGAGGACAGATCATGTAGGATCTGCTCTCGGGGACTAACATTTTACATGTCATTAGGGGTATGTCTCAAATATGCAGGGATGCACTGCACTGCTGGCCGGTAAAATAATATAATGTTTTCGCGGTGCTTCTTGCTTTGGCATGGATATCTATGCTAACTGGTATCAGAAGATACTGGCGGAGTGTGTGCGGATTCTGCAATTTAGTCGTCATCGCTTGGAGACCCCAATAGTTTCCAGAGTCGGTTCGTACCAACGTGTTGAAGGGAGGTTCAGACAAGTATACGACTTATGGCGGGAGGAACGTAGGAAGAAACAATCGCTCATATATTATAAGGAGGCCCTAAGGTATATGGTCAATTTATACCACCTAGCCGGTCTGCGGTGTTACATCTCCACTACATCTGGAAAAGAGGCTTACACAAATGACTCCTAGCGAGCGACCATTCCTAACTACTTCTAAACCTATCCTAATGAGTTAGAATAACCAGGTTTAGTCGATCTCATGTCAGGTTCACTTAATGAGAACCTGAACAGTGACCTCAGTGAAAAACTGATGTTGGGGAAAAAAAGGTGATACGGCGTTATTGTTGCTGTATAGTGTAGCCTAGCGTACTGCGGTCCCAGTATTTTATATAAAATAAACAAAACAAGTAACTAGGAGGGCTGCTGCCATACACATAACTATCACTGAATTGACAATAATTGAGTTCACCTGACCTTACGGTGCTTGTTAGTCATCAACTCGATACATTTTAGTATGCATTCTCTCCCAACGCTGATACGGATGTACGGATGAATCGACGGGTATATGACTATGCACGAGGAGTTGGTGATGGAGATGGTGTTTGTGGTTTAGATGGTGGTGTTTGTGGTGGTGATAGTGTTAGCGTTAATAGTAGTAGTAGTAGTAGTAGTAGTAGTAGTAGTAGTAGTAGTAGTAGTAGTAGTAGTAGTAGTAGTAGTAGTAATAGTAATAGTAATAGTAGTAGTAGTAGTAGTAGTAGTAGTAGTAGTAGTAGTAGTAGTAGTAGTAGTAGTAGTAGTAGTAGTAGTAGTAGTAGTAGTGGTAATAGTAGTAGTAGTAGTAGTAGTAGTAGTAGTAGTAGTAGTAGTAGTAGTAGTAGTAGTAGTAGTAGTAGTAGTAGTAGTAGTAGTAGTAGTAGTAGTAGTAGTAGTAGTAGTAGTAGTAGTAGTAGTAGTAGTAGTAGTAGTAGTAGTAGTAGTAGTAGTAGTAGTAGTAGTAGTAGTAGTAGTAGTAGTAGTAGTAGTAGTAGTAGTTTGTTTAGTATTTAACCCACTGGCAACGCGATGACTTCAATTTCTGTGCTAAACCCACCTACGGGGTGCGTCCGTTAGTTTACTTTGTTGATAAGCATTTCCCCGGTCAGGGATCGAACTGCCATCCTGCAATTCCGCATAGCATCAGCAACTAAACCCAGACTGTATACACACACTCACATCACTTAATTAACCCTTTAACCATTGAATTTGTTGAAGAAATTTCAATTTTCTCATAGGAAATGTCCATTTGCAGACCAAGAGAAGGCTATTTTTGAAAATTTACCACTGCAATGACTGGCTCGCTTATCGAGCCGGTCATTCCAGTGGTAAAATTTCAAAAATAGTCTTGTCTTGGTCTGCAAATGGACATTTCTCAGGGCCACTGCAGAGGCCCTTTTTGGCACAAATGGGTGTTAACAGGGTAAATGACAAGCAGTTTAATTTGTAATTATTAGCATTATTAAAATGTAGACTTGTTAAGAATTAAAGATTATATTGCGATGTCATATGGCAGGAACGTCACTCAGTACAGAGCGATCTTTCGAAAATCAATACTTAACTACGGGCCGAAACCCACCAAACGCGACGCGGCACAACGAAGCGGCAACGTAAAGCTAGGATTCCATCTGCGCGGAGGCGGAGGCGGACGCGCCAAAATAGATTTCATTATATTTAATACGTGTGATTCCATATATGCGGACGCGGGCGCGACGCGGGCGCGACGCGGAGGCAGTTGTCTCGATCGGAGGCGGTTGTCTCGATCGCTTCGTGTAGCGCTCGGGGAAACGCGCAGCGTACAGTGGCTAAGGAAAATCCAAGAAATAACGGCAACAAACCGGGGTTTCCTGTTACTTTCAGTACGTACACCAGTGACACATCTGTAGACGCTTTAAAAATTAATTATTTTGAAATAAAGTCATTTCTTGTTACACCTCGCGAATATAAAGATAAACAATTAGTGACCAACGTGTGACACGGTATGAGCAAGGCTATATGGCAAAAGAAGATAGAGTACTGCTCATAACTATGTTAAAACATTTCCGAAACAAGAAGAGAAACGTGTAAGGTAGTACACGTATGAACCCAATGTAAGAAATTTTGTTGAATGGTTTGGACTTAACTTAAATCCTGAACTAGCAATGGCTTCCAGTCAAATTAAGTCCAAAATATCCAACATTACATTTGATTATTTCTGAGCTGTACTGCATGAGTGGCGAACAAAATTCATATCGTATTTTGAACAACAATGTTGCGTGCTTGTGTGTGCGTGCATGCATTCGTGAGTGCATGTGTTGTCCGAGCGCGAGTGGGTACGTGTGCGCGTGCATGCGTCCTTTCAGATGTTCGCACACACCAGTCCTATGCATGTGTGTGGTGGGCATGTCTGTCCGTCTGTTCACCATTTTTTAATTACTCGTGTGTTAAACTCGATATCTAAAATTATTTTACCATGCAGATATTAATGGAATTATTCTAGTTGTTTAAAAATGTAATCATTTATGAAAGTAAAGATGATTGCGACATTAAGTGTCACGATCGTCTGGCTCCATACGCCGCGAAGCAAGTCTCTGTCACGGGCCAGGTTCAGATTGTAGTTTTATTAATAGTAATCTAATGTGTATGATATCAGTATTTTCTAAACAATATATGAGAAAAATATTGCTATTTTATTTAATATCCATAATAATATCACTGGACTTCATAGACGAGGAAAAGAACCCCATTGACGAACTTCTCCCAATAGCTGCAAGCAAACTAAAAATTGAGAATCTCTTTATGAATGAATCCAAAACAGAGTTTACCCACATATACCTATCTACAAAGCATGAAACTAAAGAAAATGCCGACCATCTTCGTGGCGACGAACCATGGAAGAAAAGTAAAATCCTGGGCTCACTGCTTTGCAGTACTGCTGACATTGCTGCACGCTGTGTCATAGGGAATATAGCTTTCCAGTCCTTCTGGAAGTTATGGATTTGTAGATCAAAGATGGCCTTGACAAAAAGGCTACGTTTATACAATGCAACCAGCGTATCCTTCATGCTGTATAACTGCAACGGCTGGGCAGCTCCAAAGGCAGCTCTAGACAAACTCGATACCTGCCACACCAAACACCTACGCACCATCACTGGACACCGATGGTCAGACAGCATAATTTCCAACAATGCACTATACAAGATGTGTAATACGTCGCCGCTGTCTGTAAAATTCGCCCAGCAAAGATGGTCCATGTTTGGCCATGTGCTAAGGATGCCAGAAGAGACACCAGCACGGAGAGCCTTGGAATTCGCCCTACTCGGATCCAGCAAATACAAAACCAGGAGAGGACGTCATTGCATAAGTCTGCTAAGCGTGCTACGAGGTGACATCAAGAAAGCAGGACTCAGTACACTCAAGTCAGGAATGGACCCGAGGAAGCTAAAAATTTCGGCTGAGGACAAGACACAGTGGGCAAAAGCGAAGACGGACTGATTGCAGCTGTAAGATGTTTCTACTACTACAGCCGCGGAATACAGTAACCATACAATATTTGTGTCAAATGCATTTTAGTTAATGTTTACGACAATAAAAAATATTCTATTCTCTGTGTGTAACTTGAAGGGCACAGGAGCCCCCCAAAATTAGGACAAACATGTTTTGGGTGGGTGCCCTAGATGCGTGGGGGCCCTGTGCAAATGCACGTGTACCAGGTTGTAAAAGCCACCGTGCTGATATCTGTTTATGTTGTGCACCAACGACCAGTGACTCCGTAGTCTCTGTTTCTTTCGAATGTGTTTGTATCGTTCTAAAAAAATCAGTAGCATCTCTTCGTTCTGAAGAAGGGCACAGTTGTAGGCAGGTTGGCCCGTTGGTGTCGCCAGGGAAATGAACTAATAAAACGCGCTTTGTGACGCCTATATGGAATCACAACACGCGATTTACCGCCTATCGAAACGCACGCGCACGCAGCCTCCGCGTCCGCATGCGCACAAATGGAATCCTAGCTCAAGGGCCGAAACCCACCAAACGCGGCGCGCCGCAGCGAAGCGGCAACGCAACGCGTTTCACCGCGTTCCACCGCCATGTCTGTTTCCACCAAGCTGACTGTTTGCACGCGGAGATATTTTACCGATGACCGTTATTTCATAATGACTCCGTTTAGAAGGCGCTTCTCTTGATTTAGTATTTAAAGTTACTAAATTACGAAGTTAAAAAGTTAGGAAAACATCATAAAATGACAACTGAATAGGTTTTGCTACTATTGGTTCTCCATCATCGTAGTCATCGCCGATGACATGGATCTTGGATACATCGCATCGAGACGGAAAGCGCTTGTCGAATTTCATCGTTTAGTATTAGAGCTCTACTTAGATGATTCTCAATTTTATCAATATTTCCGAATGCTTAAAACATTGTTTGAACAGCTTTTAGGTCTGGTGGCTCCACAGATTGTAAGGATGCATACACCATATATAGAGCCAATAGATGTGGAACAGCGGCTTGTAATAGATGCTTGAGGTAACTCATACAGATGGACGCTAATGATGATGAAGACGGTGATAGTAGTGGTGGTGGCGGCGGCGGCGGCTGCGGCGATGACGACGCTGCTGCTACTGCTGCTGTTGCTGCTGCTGCTGTTGCTGCTGCTGCTGCTGCTACTGATGATGATGATGATGATGTTGATGATGATGATGGCAACGATGACGATGATGATGATGATGTCAGTATTTACCAGGTATCCGGTCTGGCAATAGAGGAATCCATTTCTAGCTATGCCTCACCCATATATAGCTAAGCTCCACCCACGCCCCGGGCTTTAGGCGTGTTGTGGTCGACTTATATATTTTGAACTCTGACTTCTCAAAATCACATTTTCAAGGTACCTATTTAGGCAAGCTGTTGGATATTTGGACACCAATTTGACTGGGTGCTATTGCTATGGCAACAAGAGCGCCGAGACAAATTAGTTTCAAAATACTCAACATAATACTTATTAAATATTAAATCCATCAACGACATGCAATATAGTGATCCAATTCTAGCTATGCCCCTCCCATTTCTAGCTAAGCTATACCCACGCTCTGTCGGCGTTGAGATCGATCGAGACCGAGATTCCCTGAATTTCAATATCCCAATAAAAGTGTCGGGATGAAGAGAACATACGAATTGTTTTGGTAAAACCAGGTATAAATGAAATGACGAGCGTACGTTCATGGCCACTTCTAGCTCATGTTGAAGGAGACATGCTGGCCAATGGAGGGCTCCGATCTCTCACTCACATATATGTCGTCATGATCAACAAGAGAGTCGGCTTCCTGACTATAGATAGGATTTCGCGCGCACGCACCCAGGGCTGGTCTAGTATCGAGCAAGGTCTGTTAGATATGTCCCGCCCCACCGCTCCTCTGCATCTGTATTTCTCGTAGTAAATATGAAGTGTCAATAATTGTCTATGAATTTATTCTGTTTTTACCCATTTCTCATGAAAATAATTTAGTTGATCTCATTGATCATGCAAAATTGGGTCAAGAAAAGCTAAATATTTGCTCATTGATTGACCTTTCGGGAAGGGTGTGGTGCTGTTTCTGAAAATCTACCGCTGGAATGACAGGCTCGGTTATCGAACTAGTCATTCCAGTGTTGGGGTTCGGGCATTGTGTTCTCTTGACAACAGACTTCAGATATTCGATTTACGCTTTCGCGTTTTATCGAATTCGACAAATCTGTAGAATCATTAGATTCGACTTCAGATTTTATACTTACATGGTCAGATTTGATAGAATTAGACAATTCTGAACCGATTAAGCTGATCGCAAGAACTGGCCTTAAGATCATTTACATTGCGCAATTTGATTGTGACGTCAGCCTAAGTGTGACGTAATTGATTGAGATGTCTTATACGTGAGATACAGATCGGAGTCATCCAGTTATAGATCCTCGGTAGACAATTCACCTTTCCAGAGTATTCATCTATCATTCTGACGTCATAATCAGCCAAGCAGTATGTAGGATGGCGTCATAATCATAACGTCATAAATGATTCTATTTGGTCCGCATTTAACTATTAATAGTCAATTACGTTGTACGAATTGTGTCTCTACTATTTAATAGACATACTGTTGTATATTTTGAAACTAATTTGAGTAAATTAGTTCCAAAAAATTAAATATCCTACCTGTATAATTGTCTGGAAATTGATAGTCAGGGCGTTTGGGAACCGATCGATCCCAGCTCGAGCGAAGCGTAGGTGGAGCTTAGCTAAAGATGTGCGGGGCATGGCTGAAAATGGTAAGGTCCATTTTCATTGATGTCATCAAACGCCAGACGTATTACGTTATAATAGACAACTGACGTCACGTAATGACGCTGTGAAAAAAATGGCGTCTTTTTTACCCATCCACACACACGCACTTCAACACGCATGCACACACGCACGCACACCATTGAAATTTCTATTGAAATAAACTAAGCAATAGGCCTACTGATTTTGTGCACAAACAGCCGAAAAAAGCTTTATGTCATGTTCATTACCTGTCTTATTTAAATTTTGTGGTTCTTTAATTATAATATGAAAATAGGCGTTGCCTATAAGCGAACGCAGACACCATGTATTGCTTAAATAAATAGAACGAAATTGTATAGGGTCGAAATGGCATAAATACGTATGCCCATGTATAGTACATTTGAACCAAATTTTTCATCATGCTTGGAGGGCATTCCGGTAAGTCCAGTCCACGATATTCACAACAATGCGTATGCCCATTGTCAGTGATATCCGCCAGCATTGTTGCATCTTTTACCATTAAATATTTGCACCAGCCCAATGACGTTATAAAATTTGTACCGATCATCCCGGTGGTCCTCGCTATTTGGGGAATTACAAACATGTGCAAAACTATGACGTCATAATGAAATGTCGTCCGCTAGAATTTTTAGATCGCGTTTATCCAGACATAAAACGGGAATTAATGCATGTCTGCCAGTAAATACATGAAATTCCATCCGGGTGCGAATGGCGTGGTACCCGGCCTTAAATTTGCTGCTATCAGCGTTAAATACATACAGCTTTGACAACAACGACTTTCCACGGCCATGGGTGTTAAAAATAATTACAAGACAGTCAATCAAATCTCATATTGCAATTACAGACGCATAAATAGGAATAAATAAAGCTTTTATCTGGTCTGGGTCAGACCATATAATCGATTTACATTCTAAAGTAAATGTACGCGATTTCGTGTTAACAATATCACACAAACTTTGGACATTGAAAATGCGCAGTAGGTTGCCCTAAAACAACTAGGGGAACATACGCATAATGAATAACCATATCCCATAATGCAACGGGGGGCCCCATGAAGAAACGCAAAAGCTATATCATAAGCCGAAACCAAAAAAAAAGCTCCCGACCGGAAACGAAGCTTTCTCAGTCGCATGGAATATATATTTTAGCCTGGTTCCCTGTCTCATTTTCTGTGGATTTTCCCCCATTACACGTACGTACACGTTTTCTATATACGCTCACTTCGTTAGCCATCGTTAGCTCACTGTGTTCGCTATTACACTATTCTCATAAGTGGTATTTATTATATTCGCCGTTTTCTTTGCTATTATGTATAGTGTGCATTATTTATATTATACTGCTCTTGATATGGTCGGACGGATGTAATTTGATTTTTGGAAACTCCATTTCCTTGGCTATACACTACGCTACGGACACCGCAACTGCTTAATCCGGCACTGACTATATCGGTAGTAAATTATATGAAAATTATGTCCATTATAAGTGGGATGATTTGATAAGAATAATGATAAATTTGCGCGGTGAAGTGTAAGCTGAGGATTAGTCGATTAATATGGATAATAGTACTAAATGATTACGTTTGAGATTCGATTTCTTGCTGATAGATGAGGACCAAGAATTCTCTCCGATGTAAGTGTTATGATAATCTCAGCAACTTTTATCATACAATTGTCGGTGCGTTTCTAGTCCAAATATCAGTTTCTCTTCCGCATTTCCGAAGGAAAACACCAATTCAGAAAGGCAAATGTATGTCAGATGCAAATAGTATATATAAATTTAATAGAACTTTATTAAACTCGAATCACTTTTACATTGATACACGAGGAATGAATATATAATAATTAGTTTACACTATAGCCATAGGTTAATAGTAATTAAACTATCGTCGACATTATTATTATTAGGCTTCCAAGAGCGAAGCTCTGGAAGACTAGAGTGATTGTTCCGTTTATTATTATTATTATTATTATTATTATTATTATTATTATTATTATTATTATTATTATTATTATTCTACCGCCATTTCCAGCATGTAGATTGAACCAAAACTCAGAAACCGGCAAGCAAATAGAATCAAAACTCAGAATATCTGCTTGAGATCACCCCCTGAATCAAAATAGCTAAACAGAGCCTGATAGGCTCATGGCATTGGCGGCCATATTGACGACGTCATAAATGACAAAATAATCTTCTCCTCTGGAACTTCTGAAGCGATCCGCTAAAATTTGGCGAATATAATTAGTCAATGGCGGCAAGTGAAATTTGTTCGCAAAAACTTGATTGGTAAAAGAGTATCACCACCGCGGACCAATCAATTTCTAGCATTTGCTGGACATTTTGAACTTTTTTATTTGATGGATTTGGATGGAGAAAATTTCTATACATATGTTAGTTGACCATCTGCATGGTGTGTTTTAAAATGAACGAGATCCATCTGTAAAGGGCGGACATATTTAGATTTTAATTTTCCTCTTTATTATGTAGTAGAAGACAGTTTGCTATAGGCTCTAATAAAAATGATTAATGTGACATTTGATTTTCATTTTATATCTCGTTACTATTGGGGTAATAAATGGCATTTGCTACTGTAAATGCTCTAGGCAAACAGATTAATATAATGGGGATTTAATTGCCATTTAATACCAGTTTACCATCTGTCAATATAAAACTTGCACTTAATGTAGATGCTAAGGATAGCTGATGAATATTTTTCAAAACAATTTGACAGGAAATTGTTCCTGCCTATTAAACCTTCTACTGGTGAAATATTAGATTTTGTATTAACCCTTATACTGCAGAATGTTAACTTTTATTTCATTGATTTTGTACTAATTTTCCAGTATCCATTAAGAAATATTGGAAAGGTAAATTGTCACACACTTCATATATATTTTACTGCTGAATGGCCAATCCCTGATTAACCTATTTACTGCTGAATGGCCAATCATCTAGCTGAATTTTGTGACCAGTTGTGTGTCTGTATATAAACCATCTCCAAAGCCACCTAAGTGATTGATCTGAATGACAAGTATTATTATCTAGAGCAGTTACTAAAAAGTGAATTTCACCAGAGAACATTTGCATACAATTTGTACACATTGATCCCTGAATTTCAGCAACAACGCCCAGTGAAATAGTTTCAAAATATTCAACATAATGTTAAAAACATAGGGCCTTAACCCTCTTATGATGAAGCCGGCCAAACCAGCCTCTGCATAGGTCTTGAGGAATGTCGATTAGTAGGCCAAGTGAAAACTATTTCTGAAAATTTACCACTGGAATGACTGGCTCGGTAAGCGAGCCAGTCATTCCAGTGGCAAAATTTCAAAATACAATTTTTTTGGCCTGCAATAAGATATACAACTAAAAATGTTTAGTTTTTTTGACAAGATTTAGTCATTAAAGGGTTAAATGTTAAGGACAAAGGGCTTACAATTTGTACAATTGATGGACATTATAACCCTGTCTAGCATAGCTAGAAATTGGAGGGGCATTGCTGGCAATGGATACCTCTATGTTTTTATGACTGTAATAAATAAACAACAACGCTCGCTAACTGGTCCCATCAGACTATGGGACATATACAGTATTTTAAAGATTCATTTGGAACGAGATTACATTATAGAGTACCTTAAGTTATTTAATAATTTTATGTCCCTCTCTTCCTGTGATAGCACTTTGAAAGAATGCGCACACCAGGCAGTCTTTGACGAGCTGTGTCAGAGGGCTTATCTGAGTTAAATATCACTGATGTGCATAGCTGCATATGCAGTGCATTAAGGTCAATCTATGGACAGTAACATCATTATTTTTAAGCTCATGGCAAATTATGAGCCTTGGTCTCCAAAATCATTTCTTTTTTTCAACTGCCCTGTATTAACCCGCCTTTACTGACAAATTCTTAAGCGGCCAATGAGATCGTTATTGACAGAATTATAATGTCGATTCCGAACAGAAATATACTGAAAATTATTGTTGACTAGGGTATCAACAACATGCAGCCAAATTGTTTTTTTAAACCAGCCAAATCGTTTTAGCTTTCTTTGATAACTGATCTGAAAATAGAATGAAATAGACTGTTACACTGTTTATTCATTTGAACAAGCAATCATGAAATGTTTTAGTGTCATGTAAAGAATGAATGAGACCAATGATAGGGGTCAAACCACAGTGGGTGGGGGTGATAATTACCCTGCACAGAAAAGGCTAGCATTTCAATTTCGCACTGATCTCAACACAATTATTTATCCAATGATCGATTTAAAAGCACTTTTATTTCTGAAGATAGTTGTGCGGAGAACCAACTTAATGTTTTGAAAGAATGTTGACTGAATGTTGTTGCTACCTAAGGAAACAATTACGTTCAGTCAAATTGTTTTTAAGTAACCAGCTAGGGCATTTTTCCAGGAACTGGTGATGAATTGATCATTGAGCATTGAGCAGGGTTAAATAGATAATCGATGCATTGAGCAGGATTAAATAGATAGTCGGAGAAGTGATGTCAATAAACGTCCAAATGCAAAATTAACCCGTTTCCTTCTACCAGGGCTGAAGAAATTAGTGAAATTATGCCACAACTGCTTGTATGTATTGAAACAAGAGTGGATTTTTGTGAGAAATCTTGTAGCCTGCTTGACAATTATCGTATTATGTTTGTTGAAACCTGTTGCTATTTAGGGTAGCAGCAACTTTCAGTCACGAGTATCTATCTGTAGGGAACTGAAATATTTAATATGATGATTGTCCGAGTTTGTTTACATTTCTCTCAGCGTATATAACGAGTTGTTGCTTCGCCGCCCATTCACTCACCACCCACCCCCGTATGTATTGCTATTTTGTCACATGTAATGAAGCCACTCTATTTTGCGTCAAAGTAAAATAGCCATTATGGAGTTTGTTTGGACAATTATGATGCTGGAATGAGTTGCTAAATTGTTGCTATCAATTCAGTCACATTGGCCTAAACCGGGTAACAAATCACAAAGTAATTGCGATGTTAGTTTTATAGATAGGGCGATATCTCCAACTTTTCATTGTCTGAGAGCTAGGTCACGCCCCGTGCAAGAGGTGTAGCCTAAATTAAGTTTTAAATAATTGCCCATGTTCTATGTCTATTCAGCGCCATGCCCAACTTGGCCGGGTTGTAGCGTAAGAGCTGAGGCTGATATTCCTCCACGCTTGGACAATCTGTATTAGTGAGAGAACTCAAAGCCGATGGTATGATTTTGTCCAAATTGCGCCGTAGATTGGAATTTATATAGTCAATGATAGTATTTAATTATGTACCTATGATCATTCCGTTGCTGAATTATGTTGCAAAAACTTAGCACAAAACACCGGCATTATGTTTAGAGGTCCAATTTGGTAGTTTGTTCATTATTGAGGCTAGTCAATTTGGGTTGTTTTTGGCTCTTGATCATGAAAGGGTCTGTATTGCAAACTACTTGTACACTGCCGTTAATAAAGAAGTGTGCGCCTGTACCACAATTCTGGCTAGCGTAAGGTGCACATAAAAGTAACCCACCAATTTCGATTGTCCTCTACACATTTTGTGGCTGTTCTTTAAATTATAGTGCTCCAATGTTTCTTTTTGATGATGATGTTGCGGAATGTTGTTGCTCTCTGGCACAGCAGCAGCATCTTAGCAACTGGGAATTCAGAAGCATTGGCCACGCTGTTTAAAGGGTGGGACAAATTGGGTATTTTTGAAATCTGCAATCAAATGTCATGACATTTTAAATACGCAAGGCTGTTCATTTTAACGTTGCAAGATCATACACATATATCAATGTATTAGCTGATGTTTGTGCATGCATTTTGCACTCGGTACCATTCCACCTTGTGTCATCATACAATAGGATCACATTATAATATAATACAGAGAGAGAGGACGGCATTGAGGGAAGGCGGGAGAGGATGGCAGGAGTGAGGGAGGGATTGAGGGAAGGGAGAAGGGGAGGAGCAGGAGATGGAGGGGAGAGAGGGTGGAGAGACAGAGAGGATAATGTTTCAAAAATAGTCTTCTTTCGATATGCAAACGGACATTTTCCAAGACTACCACAGAAGCCGTTTTGGTCAGCTTAAGCGTTAAAGAGTTAGCTAGATAGATAGAGTTATTACACAATAGGCAATTGACCTTTGAGTGAATACAATGCTATTTATTATGCATTGCATGGTGGACAAATTATTTGCATTGTGTCCACACAGATGTCGCAACACCCTCCTCCGACCCCCCCCCCCCACCCACCCCCCTGAACACACACTTGCAGTGCGCGCATGCTTTGTATGTGGATAACTATTACAAATTTGGTGGAAAAAGTACTATAATATATGCTGACATTAACTCCTTTATTGACCAAGTTTAGTCAATGAAAACATTGTTATTGAAGGCAGCAACAGCGTTCACTAAAACATAGATGCTGATGTATGTTGATGGTGGTTTTTTAAGTATTAGCGGTCAATTGCCGTATAAGATCACGTGACCTTTATTAAGGGTTGTTTTAAAAACATAGCTATTGGTGATTGTTTCTTAACTATTAGCGGTAAAGTTATTGCATATGACCACCTATCTAAGGGGACCACTTGAGTTGTGACTCTAAAACACATTGCTATTCCTGTATAGGACCACCCATCTAAGCGATTATTTAGCCTAATGCATAGGACTACCTATCTAAGGTAGACCACTTGAGTTTTATTGATAACCACCATGCATATATACGGTTGAAACGAGTGAGAGGGAGAGTGGAGAGGGAGGAGAGAGGGTGGAGGTGGAGGGAGGGTGGGGTACTTGAAGGGACGAGGGAGATAGAGTTGCATCAACTATGTGATGATATAGAATATATCATTATGTTCCAGCACTAATACGTCTACAATGGCTAATTGCAACATGTGTTTGTTGCAACGGTCCTGTTCTGAAGCTATGAAATACTAAACGATATCGGTTGCATGTTGCTATTGCTGCTAGTTGATGAAAAATTAATACAGTTACCTAACGCATAGCGACATTTGAACGCGAAACGTGCATAAATTCTGGAAAATTTGGACAAATCACTACGTTTCAGCCTTAATAACTTTGCAACGACCAGTAGCAAGAGGTTTCTGTTGCAAGGGTCGTATTCAGAGGTGTACACATACTAAGACATCTGAGATATGTGTTACAGTTGTTACTAGTTCATTAATTATTAATAGGATTACATAGCATGCTTGGCACATGAAACTTGTATAAATTAGTGGAAATTAAGGAAAAGATCGTTATGTTCCAGCTTTAATAATGTTTCAACGGCCACTAGCAACTGCTTTCTGTTGCATGGGTGGTGTTCATAGATTATGAAATACTAATGCGCTCGAGTTTTGCGTTGCTATTTCTATTCGTTAATCAATTATTAATACGCTTGCATAGTGCGCTAAATGTGATACAGGAAAATGTTGAATAATATGGAAGTGGACCACTTGAATGTTATTGATGGCGATTCTCAGAAACACTGCTCTTAGAGACAGAAACAATTTTCGCTAAGACAGAGATACTGATGTATGCTGATGGTGGTTCTTAGAGATTAGCACTCAATTATGTTCTATGACCACCTCTGTAAGTGAACCGCTTGAGTGGTGGTTCTCAAACCCATTGCTATAACAGTATAGGACCATACATCTACGCACTTAATTAGCCTACAGCATTAGACTACCTATCTAAGGTGGACCACTTGAGTCTTATTGGTGATTCTTCTAAAAAGAATTGCTATTTGTGGTTATTGTGAAACATGTTGCATCTTAAATCACAGGCATGACACGTCGTAACAGACCACCTTTGGAAACATTTTAATGTGATTAATTAACCTATTATTATCTTTCCAAAACAGGGAAATCATAACATTAGCAAACTAACTTCCATGATTCATATGCACAGTACACTATTGGATAAGTTATGGGAGACCTATCAGAGCTACCTTGATAACAAGGGAGATCAATCTGACAAGAGTAATTCTACTGAACAATTAAAATTTACCTCACTTTTTAGCGAAAAATACGACCGTGACCTATCACATAAATGATAGAAATTGTAATTAAAATGTTATCTTTAATTGGCCTAGATTCGAAACATGCGAGGATGATATATTTAAGGGTTCCAATCATGGCCACTCACGAATGCAACTCAAGCTAACTAAAGGTAGCTCAATAGCTATTATGGCATAGCCGCCTGTGCCCATCAAATCAGAGTATTTAGCTGGCCATTTTGAACTTTTGATTTGAAGGATTTTAATGGTGAAAATGTCTTCCTATAAGTTGTTTCCTTGCACGAGCTCAGATTTGGCACTATTGAATGTGTCTCATGTACGTTGTGTAGTGGATTAATGTGATAGGGATTTAATTGTCATTTAATGCAAGTTGACTATGGGGCTGGTTAGCTCATGAACGTATGAATGCCAATCTAAAACGTACACTTATTATCCCCACGTTTTAATAAAATGTTGGGGATATTGTAATCGCCTTTGTCCATCTGCCAGTCTGTCCATTTGTTTATACGCCCATCCATCCGTCCGTCACGCTATCTCCTACCAAACCATTCAGTGGAATTAAATCAAATTTGGTATATGGGTTACCATATGATTCCACTTTGCAAGACCATATTTAGATTTGGCTCCTTTCCCAGGGGCCGAGGCAGGGGTCAACAGGTCAAATCAGTTGTAACGCAACTCCTCTGAAATCGTTAGACAGAACACAACCAAATTTGAGATCTGAGTTACCCATGTGATTGCAGAGGGCATAATGCCATTTAGATTTGGCTTCGTCGCCCCTCCCCCCGCCCCCCAGGGTATGTGGAAGGGGTCAAAGGGTAAAATTTTAACCTGCGGAAATTGATTGTAATGCATCTGCTCCGAAACTGCTGGACGGAATTCAACCAAATTTGGTATGTCAGTTATCCATATCAATGTGGAGTAGATGAGCACATGCACATTTGGCCCCGGCTCCAGCGATTTGGGATGGGGTCGAAAGGTCATATAATTGATTGTAATGCAACTCCTCTGGCACTGTTGGACAGCATTAAACCAAATTTAGTATGCCAGGTACCCATATCGATGTGGAGTGGATGAGCACATTTGCATTTGGCCCGGTTCCCTGGAGGTGTGGGATGCGGTCGAAAGATCATGAGATTGATTGCAAATCAACTCCTCGGACACTATTGGACGAAATTCAACGAAAATTTGCATGTGAGTTACCCATATGATTGCAGAGTGCAAACAGACGTTTACATTTGGCTCCATCCCCTGGGGTCAGATGTGGGGGTGTAAAAAGATCAAAGCGATGAATGTGGGGATTTGTGATGATGTGTCATCGACCGATTCAATCTAGTTGTAGATGCTAAGGATATCTGCTGAATATTCTTCAAAACAATTTGACTGCAGGTTGTTCCTGCCTATTAATCATTCTACTGTTGAAATATTAGATTTGTATTAACCCTTATACTGCAAAATGTTAAGTTTTACTTCATTGATTTGGTACTGATTTTCGAGTGTTGACTAAGAATAATAGAAAGATAAAATTGTCATGCACTTCTAAACCTGTTTACTGCTGAATGGTCAATCCCTTATTTACCTGCTTTCTACTGAATGGTCAATCATCTAGCTGAATTATTTGACCAGTTTTGTGAGTATATATAGATCTTCTCCAAAGATACCTAGGTGATTGATCCGACCGACAAGTAATATTCTCTTGAGCAGTTCTAGAAACGGAATTTCACCAGCGAACTGGATTGAATATGAAGTACAAGAAGAGTTTTTTGTTCGAGTGCAGGTATTCATGGAAGCCGTATATCTGTTCCTGGAATAATTATTAGATATCCAGCAATCTAAAAATAGAACCGTGTCTTCGCGCCGAGAATTATTAGATCTCGTATCGATGGAGATCTAGCGAGACACAGCCCACAATCCCCTGCGCGAAATGGCCGCGCCTATAGGCAATTCTAGGCAGCAATAAATAGAAGCGTGCCCGCACGCAAAAAGGAAGATGGCTACATGGGAAGTATTGTGAATATAGTTCGTGAGCGGCAAAAGGAGCGAGATGAACGCCGGGACAGTCGGATGCAATTTTCCCAAACAAAAATGGATGAGGACGAGACATTCTTTTTCTCAATGACCCAAACTGTGAAACGATTGCCGCAGCACATCCAAGCACAGATAAAACTTAAGGTATGCCAATATGTTATGACAGCTGCCATAGAACATCCGGCTAGGCATGTCTCAAATGGCTCAGAAAACAAAACAACACATACCTTTCCACAATTAGCACCTCCTACACAGATGCACTTCACTCCGAATCCGACGTCACAATTTCTGTGTAATGATTATCCTTTCGCTAACACTTTTCTGAACAACAGGTTGAATTTATCTTAAAAACCTTTCAGTGTTGTATAATATACCACGCTATGCATATTATATTCAATTTATTAAGTATTCAATTCATCAATAAAACTTGTGTTTATCATATTCAAACGTTAAATCCAAAACTTATTTTTTAATTTAATAGCTATGGATTAAAATTAAAAACAGCTGAGCATTCAACATTGCAAAGTGTATGTTGACCTGTTCGGCTTTGAATGCAAACTTGTCTTGTTTATTGTGCATATGCCTCTTCTGACAGGGCGTGGGTAGGATAGGGTGGCGGGATCAATTGGTAGACAGATAGACAGAGAGCCACAATGGGTCCTGACGGGAAGAATGGTACAAAGACGCGTCAACAATCAGACAGATTGACTGGCAAGAAGATGGACGGACGGATGGACATATAGATTGACCTACAGATAAACAGACAAACGGCCGGACAAAAACGAAAATATGCAATCCTACTTTCACTAGTATGTTTTCTTACCTCAGACATATTGCTAATCTTTCACGCGGCCCTATGGGTTCCCGCCAATATGTAGTCTCCTTCTGTATGTCTTCATGCACAGTGTTATAAGGACTTCAAACCGCTCTCTAGTTAATCTAAAATATTGCTTAAGCCTCTCATTGTCAGCATCTAGCTCTCTGACTAGTGTGTGAAATTCACCTAACTGCTTCCTCTTTTGCAACGTGCTGTGCACCCAGAAACGCTTTCTCCTTTTTTCCGTAGTTGACTAGCCAACAGAAGCAACAACTTATCTTCTTCATATGACGATTCATCAGAGTTGCTACCATTACACATATCTTCAGTTATGCGGTACCTCTTTACGGATTCACAGCAACTTAATGAATGTACAGGCATTCGACGATAGGGACCTATTGCGTGATTTCGAGAATTTACGAAAATCAAGCATTTCAGAACCACTTAAAATACATACGGGCGAGTCTCAATAGATGCTGATTTAATATGAGAATCTCGCTAATGTCAGGACAGTCGTCTAGCGTGCGACATTTTTTGCGAGAGAATTTTAGTGCTTAGCTTAGCTCAGCTTAGTGAATGTGGAAACACGCCTTTAGTTCTGCTCGGCCGCTCGATGGTACCGGGCAGGGGGCTAATTAGTCCATTCAGTGATTGCTGGACAATGCACTCGTAAGCAATGGACCTTTCCAAATTTATACACTTATCATATGACGTCATAATCAACTACGTGATTTGTAGGATGACATCAATGATTCGATATAGTCCGTCTTTAACGCTTAATAGTCCGACACGTATGAATTGTATGTCTTTATCATCAATTCGTACACCGTGTCGTACTATTAAGCGTAATAGACGGACTATTTGGTATCACTCATGATGTCATGATTATGACGTCAGCATACACGTCACTTAGTTAATTAAGTCGTCAGATGATCGATGGATAAACTTGGAAGGTCCATTTAGTTAACAAAGCGTTATAATTAGGGTGATCATTAAGACTGGTGTGTATCAAAAGGAAATTTATTTCAACAAATTTCACATACCTTTTGCGTTTGTGCTTAAAATTGTATACGTTCAGGTTAAGGATTTTTGCTAGTTTTTTCAAACAGCATCTCCATCAAACAAGGGTTATCTGATTTGATAAAAAATACACAGATTTATTCTATACGATGATTATCTCGAGTCTGCAAAATAAAGAAATTGATTTTGAAAATGTTGACATATTTTTACTGGGTTTGAACCTTGATTACTTTAGGGGTGATTTACATCCATGTTATACTTAATACGCTGTTGGTAATGTTTTCAATCAGCAAGGTCTTATCCAATTTAGATAAAGTGTTTTGATCAGCTCTGTAGGCAGCTTAAATGTTATCTGTATCACATTGATTTACGTGACTTTGAAAATGTTTCTATCTTTTCAGACTTGACCCTTGATTATGTTTGGAACATTGGCCTTTCCGTCAGACTTGGGGTTCCTGTGTCAGTAGTCGGTGCTAGTACCAGTAGTCGTTGTACTACCAGGCAGCAGCGTTTTACCTTTTAAACTCTAAGCTATGCTTCTCGGAAGCTATATGCTTGCCCGTTTTGCAGTACCATGGGTATTTTGATGCGACAAATAGATTGCTATTTCAAAAGGAGACTGTATCCGGTGGGCAATCATAATCTGTGATGTACAAGTAATACATAGGGGAAAAATATTTGCTATCTTCTGATAGCTCTGGTTATATATATGCCTGATGATTATAATTATTCTTGAGAAACAAAATTGTAACTGTGTTCGCCTACTATGAGTAGTGACGCTGGTGCATATTTGTTAGTGCGGATTCCAATAGTTCTCATGATAGCAACTGGGGCGTGTGCCTGGCAGCACTGGTCCACATTCTTCTGAGCAGATTTTAATAGTTTCCAAAATTTACACTTTAGTGGTAGATGTAATGTCAAAAGGCATTTTCCATTTTTAGCTATGCCCCGCCCACCTTTAGCTAAGCTCCACCCACACCTCGCTCGAGTTGGAATCGATCGCTCTCCGAACTTCCTGACTATCAATTTACAGAAAAATATACAGGTAAGCTGTTGAATGTTTTGAGACTAATTTGATTGGGTGCTGTTACTTAGTTTCAAAATATTCAACAGCATGTTTATTAAATTGTAGAGACATACAATTCTTACAACGTGTCGGTCTATTAACGGGTAAAGACGCCCCTTCACCCCCCCCCCCCCCCCACCCCACACCCCTCCAGTATAGAATCATTTATGACGTGATGATTATGACGTCATCCTACACACCGCTCAGCTGATTATGACGTAATATGACGTCATCCCTCTGGAAAGGTCCATTAATGCCCCTTATTCTGAGTGTATTGGAATATTTCTCAAGCGTAGCTTTGAGTTATGAGTTGCTGCTGTCAAAATTGATGTACATTGACGAGAGCGGATGGTTAAAGGGAACACAAACCGGGAAGGGTTAGACCACGCAAAATTATGCTTTTGTATAATTAAAATATAACAAAATATACTGAACCAAAAAAGTTTAGCAACACTGAGAATATTACTGTATAAATGTTATTTAACAAAAACAATCAATTGATTCAAATATCTTATTTAATTGATAGGCCATTTTCCAATTTGAATAACAGTCTCTTGTTACTGTAATGCTAGCATCGCACCTTTAACACGGCATCATTCAACGGAAGGGTCCAATTTAAATAATGACACTGAGCTGTCAATACCGGTTGTGACCTCCGCGCGCATTAACCACCGCCGTACGTCGCTTTCTCATGCTTCGAATTAAGCACCTGATGTCACGAAGAGGAATCGCATCCCATTCCTGGAGCAGTGCAGCTTCCAGCTCCCGCACGTTGTGAAGATGTGGATGGTTCTCACGCACCATACGGCCAAGAATGTCCCACACGTGTTCGATAGGAGACAGGTCCGGTGATCGCGCTGGCCAGTCAAACACCGGAAAGTTGTTAGCCTCAAGGAAATCACTGGTGACCCTAGCTGAATGAGGACGGGCGTTGTCTTGCTGGAACATAAAGTCTGCATGGTGCTGCATGAAAGGGATGACAACAGGGGCGACAACTTCTTCACAGTAACGTTGAGCCGCTAAATTTCCGCGAATCACAATTTGAGATCTGTTTTGCCATTTTCATGGATTCCAGCCCACACCATGACACTGCCGCCACCGAATCTGTCGTGCTGAACGATGTTGGCTGCATTATACCGTTCTCCTAAACGTCGCCAAACCCGTTGCCTACCATCCGCCACATCCACACAAAACCTCGACTCATCACTGAACAAAACGTGGCTCCATTGTTGAGCACGCCACCGCTGATGAGTTCTTGCCCATGCAAACCGATTCTCGACGTGACGCTCTGTAAGCGGAGCAGCAAACAAGTGGACGACGGGCAGCATCTTGGAGTCTGTTTCGCACAGTTTGTGCATGCACTGTAGTGCCGGTAGCAGTGTGCAAATTACGGGACAGCCGCGGCGCAGTCTCAAACCTGTGACGTCGTGATGACGTCACTAAGTAGCAGTCTTCTCGTGGTGTTGTTGCTCTCGGTCTGCCAGATCGTGGTCGGTCATTAACATGTCCAGCTTCCTGCGCACGTTGGCGGAGACGGGAAATGGTTGAGGCGTGAACATTAAAATGTCGAGCAACAGCGCGAATGCTCTGCCCAGCAGCGAGTCTTCCCATTGCTTCATGGCGCTGATTTTCGGGTAGCCCTGGGCGGCGGCCCATGTTCAGTAGGGTAAACTTTTAAGCGTTTTCTGTTAACGTTCGTTATCTGCTTTTGCAATATTGTGAATTTTTGCCTTCGCTACCCGCCAATGTGGGCCAGTGCATGAAAAATGCATTTTCGCATGCAGTAAGCGTGCGGCCGAGAAATGCAAGAAATGATTTGCATTTCTTCATGATCAGTGAGACATTACATTGACGAAACATGCCTGCAAATTTGGTTATAAATGGACGCATAGTTTTAATACAACAAACCACACTTCACTGTTGCTAAACCTTTTTGGCTCAGTATATATTGTTTGTATATTTTCGAATTCCTTAATAGTAAATTTCGCGACAGGAAGTAATTTTCCTCAATTTCTCATGGAATCATGGAATGACATCATCGCGTGAAGGATTGTTGTGGTATGACGTCATATGACAGTAATATTTTGTCGTTGTTTGTTTATAGCTCACAACGGCTCATTCATCCACCGTGTTAATGAGATGCTAAATGAGCATTTGTGTTTGTTAAACTAGAACATGGATCTGAGCTGATGTTCCGCTTGGTAACGTGATTAGACGTAAGTATAGTCCAATCTGAAAACACGCGTGGCGTAATTTGAATCCACGCGGTTGACAGGTGACGCGATGAGGTCATATTGTGAAATTTATGGCATGTGAGAATTCTTGGCTTTAACTGAAATTTTCACAGTGATTGAAAATAGTCTTTACTTGGCCTGCCAATGGACATTCGTCAAGACCCCTACAGAGGCCGGGGTTGGCCGGCTTCGCCATAAAAGTGTTAGGAGGGGTATGTTTTCATTTCTCTGTCCATTTTGGCAGAATAGCTAATGTCTAACAATTATCACCTTGCGTCCAACCTCAGCTCCTGTTCAACAGACTTTCATATCATGGCCTCACATGATCACATCCTTCTGAGATCATGTTCTTTCCAAAGCTGTCCCAAACTGGTATGATGCTGTTTGCTGTTAACTAGGACTTTGAGACAATCTTCTCTTGCCGAGACCGGAAAATTCGCTAATTGAATTGCTCCTTGTGATTACATGAAAGCTGAGTAAAACATCGCACAGATCAACTCGTAGATCATGTTCCAGACTGTAGATAGGTATATATCTAAGTTTGTCCCAGCCTTCAGTATGAAACCACATCTCCTCACACTGCATTTTTAGCGTAGTGTGCAGTGCAGATAACAGGTCACATCTGGGCCAGTTAACCGAATCACGGTCTTGGTGTATCCATGAGATGCCTGGTTTGAAAGTAACAATAATCGTGTGTTTTTCTCATCATGATCTGAATTGTGGTGAACCACCCATTCGAAGTGGCCTCTGATGACTAACACACATCTCGGAATATTCTTTAAAGTCACCACCGATGATAAGATGTTGATTTTCAATTCAATTGCTTCCAATGACGTGGCATCATGTGCCAATCAGGAGGGCATTCGATGTAACTTTGTTTGTACATTTCTGATGTACTTGAGCCACTGTTTTGGAATAATAGTGGATGGACCATGAATGGTCACCTCTGAGGCTACAGAGGTATTCCACTTCTCTCACTCCCCAGCTTTGATCGAAGTATTGCTCAAAGACAAAATCAAATTCACATCCCATCAGATCATGAGTTGTAGTAATCAGGCTGTAGAATTTGAATGTGATCCCAACCCCCAACAGCTTATTGCACAAATGGTTCTTGTCAGCTGTGTGTAGTAAATGTCTCAATGGTTGTGGCTTGTGGAAGCTTTAGCTAGACGTATACCCACCTCTCTAGCTGCGCAATAAGTATACTCCTGTTAGTTTATCGTAATCTGTCATCAGGATGGGTAAGGGAATATGCACTGTTGATAACTCCCAGCTATGGACGTCCCTCCGATTTATGTCACATTATTACCACAAGCCGGCTAAAGAGTTTGCGGTCAGCACTAAGAATAATAATCTCCCATCAGCAATTTCTACTGACATCCTCTTTACTAATGCGGCAACTGTTTCGTGCTTCCTGTTTGACAGATAATGTCAAATGTCACTTCATTACCATTCAGTCTATGTTCAACGAATGTTGTCATCTGTTGTGTGCCGATGAACACTGTGCTACAGCATCTGGTGGCATCGGTATTTTGGTGGCAATGTTGAATAGTGGAGAAATCCAATCATCACTCTCCTGTAGGGAGAGGGGATCGATCATAAGCTCTGATTTGATGGGCCCTTACAATAAGCTCCCCAGTGCTGTGTCTCTGTGGTACCAACGGGCTCGGGGTCATATTTGGCACACATCTGCTTTATTGTGGTTGTGATGACTGCTCGTTCACCGCATGTCAGCAGCCACCTCTTCAGAGTTCCTGGTCTCTGACAGATGTATGACTTGCTGTCAATTCTAAGGTTTATTGACTCATCTAGGGCCAGGCAAGTCGACACTTGTGCATAGGTATGGGTTTACTGACTGATAGCTCCCAGATCTCAATTCTTTTTTGATGGCAGAGTGGATATTCCAGATCTGGCTCATGCCATCCAGACAGATTAGAAATCACTTGGAGTAGTTGGATCGATCCGTTTAAGAGGTGAGATGCCATTGCAGCTGTAACAGATAGTTGCAGCAGTAGACAGTCTTAATCCTCTATGCTTTGATGAGGTAGAAAAACAGCTGCACGATAGACAAATAGTCACTCTAGCCTGGACTCGCCACATGCCACAACACCTTAGATTAGCCACTACACTACATGGCTTCCATGCCTATTTTATGGGCCCTCACTCCACCGTTCTAGGACTTCTATCTCAGAAGGGTTGAGGTCGTGGAACTGCCATACATTCCGGATTCTACCAGCAGATCCCAAGTGCCTCTGGTACTTCTTTCCTAGAGAATCATATAGTTGGTGACAAGGTACAAGCCTCCCAAGCTTATTACCATGTCATCAAACTCTGTGCAGTCGCCAATGAATCTCCTTGGCCTTCACATAGAGGGCAAGGTCAAATGTAATGCCGGGCTCCTTTTGGCCAAGGCCCGCCATCATGCACTGCGCATTCTTCACTCTGTTAGGAGCCATCGATCATAGGCGAATGGCCAATGTTTGTGCAAATATGGATACATGAGTGAAGCACAGCATTGTAACCACTAAAAACCGGGAACCTTGGGGGTGGGGTGTGTGTGTGTTTCTGTGGTGAAGCGCTCCACAAAAACAACTTCATTGGTATTATTCTTACCACTGCTCAAGAAAGATCCATCAAGTATACTACTGGACATATGATTTTAGGGCACTTGCATCACTTTGGCTTGTATCTGCCCAAAGAAACAGGTAACAACAGGTCGTTTTCCATATGCTCTGCACTATGTGATGGATTGCCATATTTCCGAGGTTTGAAGCGATTGTATCCTCTTTGTATGATCAGCTTATATCCTCTGCATAGAAGCTGGACACAACTGTCCAACTAAAAGAGTACCAGGGTTGTGACACAGATTGTGTTCCTTCCACCAAGCGTCTCTCCATTGTGCCAATATTGTCTCCTGCCATATTAACAATGTCACTTGTGAGATATGTGATGGCAACACCACCCCAAAGTGAAACGGTCGCTCTTTTCTATGGCGTTTGTAATGTGTGTGTGTTCATTTCCTTATACTTAATTATAATATGAAGCTACTGATACCTCAATAATACAAATTGGTCAAGTCTGGAGAAAGAGATTAACATTTATACTACCCATCCCACACAAATTTTAGCAGACCGCAGTACCGAACCTATACCATAGATAATGGCATGTAAAATTTTAATGATGCCACAATTTCAAACCATGCCATACCTGTGGATGTTCTAGATGGTATATTCATGTACATGACTTGGACATTATTCTTTCACTGAATATTTATTCGAGGGCTTACCTGAATAGTTAGTTACCTTGAGATTGGGATTCTTATAATTCAGAGTTCAAACTATTTAACTCTATTCCCAGACACGTACAATCTTAGTGGCGCTTAGCAAGAAATAAATTCCTCTATCATCATGGAACACGATCAGGACCCAGACATGGAATAGAGGTAGGCCTACTACGGAATTAATATCTTCACAACTATGCACGTGGTCTAGGTTTCACTTCAATTTCACTGTATTCAACACAGACTCAACCTCACCCCACCCACCCACCATATCTTTTTGTGTCTATTCTGATACCCAGTATTTCCGCTTGAATGGCCATGCGCTTTGACCGTAATCAGACCGTCGATCCCGAGATCGTATCTCTGGTCGGCCAGCTGGCAATCTCCTTCACTCCTGGTTGGCTATGTCCACCCAGGAGTATAAACCGGTACCAGTGTTAAAACTGGGGAAGTTACCAATAATAGACTTAAATAAAAACGGCGAAGATATGACGTGAATAGGACCTGGGATCAGGGACTCGATAGACACCAACCAAACCAATAACTTCTAGCCTTGACTTGCTTTGTTGTGGGGGCTTTTAGTAGGCACCCCGCCCACTGTTTTAAATCCACACCTGTCTTTACATAAACAAATAAGGAACAAATAAGAAAATTGTTTTAGAAATGTTGGGGAATTTTCAGTTTTAGATACGGTATATGAGACGTCATATCCTCGCGGGATTTGATATTACAGTCTGGAATTGTAAGACTCAATAAGCCTACTAACTGACAGACTAAGGAACAAAGTGCTGTCTAGACTAGATAATGATCGTCTCACACTCCTAGTTATACAACGTGAGAAGTGTTAAATTTGGGAGACCCACGACTAGTACAAAAAAATAGAATAACATTTAAATTTTCAATATGTTACAGAGGACTACTGTACCCCCCCCCCCCCCCCCCCCCCCCAACCCGCCACACACCGCCCCTCAACTAGGATGATAGGCCACCGAACCCACCCCAGTTCAATCACCTGCCACGTAATAAACATCCCCTTCCGCCATGTCTGTTGTCTGGTTTTGATATGTCATGGGTATTGACTCTTAAAAGTTCCAGCTTTAACAGCAAGTCTCGTGAGAATCTAGCCTTTCAGACGAGTGCGTGTTAGTGTTATAATACTGAGTAATATCGTTCTCGCCTCTACAACGCTTTTACTAGCCAGACGTGTTGTGAGCAATGCATTGTGGGAATGTATTTTTTCACAAAGTACGGGAAAGGTTTATTTTGATTATACATCTAGGACACCGAGTGCTTAACCCTTTAATGATTAAATTTGATCAAAAAATCAAAAAATTTGCTTGATGAATGTCCATTTCCATAACCAGTCGAAAACGAAATCGAATAAAAAATATGTCACGTGATAGCGGGATTTCAGTTCATGAGATGCCCACTGAGTCCAATATATATTAGATGGATAGAATCAGTACTGGTCATAAAAATGCGCTATTTGACGATCGCCGTAATCGTGGAATTACATCGGTTTATTGGCGGAATTATGCAAATATGAACTTCTCGTGACATAAGGTGATGTATATAGCATAGAGACTAATGTGCAATAATGAAATATTGTGACATTGCAGCTTTAACCTCTTAAGCTAATAAAGCCAAATAAGTTCTTTGTTAAATGAAATCTCACCTACTAACTGTAGTGTTTGCTATTAATAATTATTATCAATAGCCAGAGTTTACATATGCGTGTACGGGTTTTAGTAGAGCCCAACAAGTTTAGCTTCGGGTTCTAAAGTAATACATGGGTGTTCATTTTGCTTACATGATCTCATATGTTTTAAGGTTTAATCCTGACCCATCAGGCCTGTACGCTACATTTGGCGACTGGAAAAATAATAGGCAGTGGCAACGAATATAAATATGGACGTAAATCCGTTTGATTTGAAGACATTTGACTGTGTAAGCGCGGTTACGGGCACCCGATGGAATAGATGGTTACGGGCATTTGAACTCTACGCTGAAGGCAGAGGCATCGATGACCCCCAAACAGAAACAATCGTTAATGTTACACTGTGCAGGTATGGTAGTACAAGATATATATTACACATTAACGGAAGAAGCGGGAGATGCAGATTTGTACGCAAAAGCTGTGAAAATGTTGACAGACTATTTCAAGCCACAATTAAACATTTCATTCGAACGGTATATGTTTAGAAACATGTGCCAAACAGATAACGAAACTGTTCAGCAATTTATCACTAGATTAAAGCAGAAATCAGACACTTGTGAATTCGAGAAAACGTTAGATGAACAAATCCGAGATTAGGTTATCGAAAAATGTAGTTTAAATGATCTAAGACGAAAATTGTTGGAACGTGGTAAAACTTTGACATTGGAAAATGTATGAGAAATTACGTGTGTTCGAAGCGGCTAATGTGCAAGTTCGACACAAGTGAGAGAGGACATTAACAATGTTAAATCACGAAACTACAGTTATTCACGGAAAAACGTAAATGCTGAATGTACTAACGGTAGAATTACTTGTTTTCGTTGTCGGAGACATGAGAAAAGATAAACATTGCCCTGCACGTGATAAAGAATGTAGGAAATGTGCAAAAGTCAGACATTTTGAAATATGTTGCAAAACTAAAATTGACAAAATTAAAGCTGACACGTCTTCACAAAAATTTAAAGGCACAACTCACACAAATCAGCCAAAACTAAATTTTCGCTCAAATGTTCATCAAGTTAGCCAGGAGTCTGGAGTAACATCTCGTGACTATGTTTTTAGTCTAAACCCCACATTAAATCCATATACTGGTACTGTTCTTGTCACTGTTGGAGGAATTTCTATACCCATGATTGCTGATTCAGGTGCTACCTGTAATGCGATAGATAGGAACTTGTGGGAAGATTTAAAGGGACGAAACATTGTATGTACATCAAGTTTTACAGATAAGAAACTATTCACGTACGGAAGTGACACACCACTCAAGGTTGCAGGTATGTTCAAAGCTGACGTACATGTAAAAGCTAGCCCAAATCTTCAGTCAGTTGACTTTTTCGTTATTGAAGGAAAGGGCCAACCATCGTTAGGTAAATATACAGCTACTAATCTAGGTATATTAAGACTCGAAAAAGAGATAAATTCAATTAGTGCAGAATCAAGTATTGTCACCCAATTTGCTGATTGCTTTGAAGGTGTAGGAAAGTTAAAGTTTGCGTGAAAAACTGGAAAAGAAACTGGACGAACTCGAAAAATCTTGACATAATTGGAAAGGTTGCTGGCCCTACTCATTGTGCATCACCTGTTGTTGTTCCGAAAGACAATAATGAGATAAGGCTGTGCGTTAACATGAGACATGCTAATTCTGCCGTAATTCGAGAAAGGTATCCAATCCCAACGGTCGACGATGTTCTACAAGAGATGACTGAAAGTAAAGTTTTCAGTAAATTAGACATTCAACAAGCCTATTATCAGATCGTGGTGTAGGTCCAGCCAATATTAAAGTACTGTATGATTGTTTTTATAGTAGTAGAAACATCCTACAGCTGCAATCGCTTCTTCGCTTCTGTCCGCGGTGTCTTATCCTCAGCCGAATTCATTAGCTTCCTCAGGTATAGTCTTGACTGAGTCTACCGAGTCCTGCTTTCTTGAGGCCACCTCGTAGCACGCTTAGCAGATTTATGCAATGACGTCCTTTCTTGGCTTTGTATTTGCTGGCTCCGAGTAGGGATAATTCCAAGGCTCTCTGTGCTGGTGTCTCTTCTGGCATCCTTAACACATGGCCAAACATGTCTAAAGCAGCATACTTAAAATAAATTGTCAACTTCTTTTAAAAGAGAGCCTTGTATAGTAATAGAGAGACATGGTAACAGTGTTACGGTCAACAGTCAAGGTATCAATTACGAACGAAATATATCACATGTTAAGAGGTTTCGTAATGGAAGTCAGTCAGATCAAGGACAACCTCTTCGCAAACCCTTTGAACCTGATATAGAACCAGTCACAATCAATGAGTCTAACGATGTTGACATCAATCATAAAGAGCTTTGGGGAATCTTATCAGTTGGAAAATTCCAATACAAATTTACCTTCTCCAAGACCGAATCGTATCCGGATATTAGCTGTAAAGTTGGATGATTTTGTTCTGAACTAAAGTTATGATTTATTACAGAATGTCGACGTTGCATCTGTGTCTGTGTTCCATTTTATAGTTTTAATCTTTATTGAGATCAAGATCAAGTTATAGTAATTCGAGATTTTGACAAACCCTCGTAGATGGTGATTTCGTCTTTTAAAAAAGGGAGGGATTGTAGTGTTTTTTATTTATAATTATTATCAATATCCGGAGCTTACATATGCGTGTACGGGTTTTAGTAGCAGCCATCAAGTTTATCTTCGGGTTCTAAAGTAATAAATGGCTTTGTTTACATGATCTCACCTGTTTTCAGGTTTAATCCTGACCCACCAGGCCCGTACCCTACATTAACCAAATGTGATAGAATATGCCACACCTAATCCATCCCAAGATTTTAGCTTTTTATCATGCCACGACAAAACGTATTCCCGCTTTAGTAGTCAAATGTTGACACATTTCTACAGCCTATGATTTACTTTTCAACCGTTCAGAAAAAAACATACCGTGTTTGCCCCGATATATACGCTCGGTCATAGAGGTGCCATCTATATTTTGGCAATGCGATATAAAAACAATCATACAGGTAAGCTGCTGAATATTTTGAAACTAATATGATTGGAAGTTGTTGCTGGCATATGCAGCAACAACCTCCAGTCAAATTAGTTTCAAAATATTCAACGGGATAATTATTACATAATAAAAAATATAATATATTGGCACTTACATGACATCACACACTATCGCTTGAGGAGACAAAGTGGTGGCGCTCACTATTCAACATACACGGGATATTATAAAGCAGATAATTGTGATACAGATAAAGAAATGTGACAGGATATGAATGGTATGGAATCTATAAACCGTAATCTGTATCTGCAATACAACATTTGAGATGAGATTAGTATCCATTTAAGTGCATTGCCTGTTACAGCAATGTGCATTTGCCTGATTGTAAGCCACGATCAAAACTAGTGACCTTTTGACCGCTGCAGACATAGTGTAAATATCAGATTGTCTTGTGGGAAGTCATGACCCCACGGGATGTCTTATATTTATGAGTAAGTCGGCAGTGAAATTCATCTTTGAAAATACCAGGTTAGCTAATGAACTGAGTAGTATTATAGTTATCATGTATGTACGGGTTAGGACGCGCTGCACTGGTTGACATTGACCAGTGCTGCTGATACACAGTTTCGGAGAAAGCAGTATCGAAACTGAAGCGAAACTGTAGCTAGAATAATTATCTAGTAAGTTAGGAATGAAATAAATTGAAGTAGAACTGACGGTTCTGAGTTGGTGGAATCTGTCAATAGTTGAAGATGAAAGTTGTTGCTGTGGGATCGGCACACACTTTTATAATGTTCAGCAGTCGTTTCGGCCAGTAGTTTAGTAAATATTCGAGTGAAAAGAATCGATAGGAATCGATAGGAATTATAGGTGACAGACTGACATTAGTTGTTGACGGTCGGCATTCCGACTCCCTTAAGCAAGTACAACAACACCAGCTGACAATGAGATCATACAGCTCATGTGCTTATTAACGTTCGTTTCCTACAGGCTTATCCAGGATAAGCAAGGGACAGGACAGAGGCATTGTAGCGTCCTGTAGGAATTCATAACACAATCGAAATTTGTATATCAACTATATGTCAATCAAAGAAAGGCATGCTACAACAACACATACCCTAATGTTGTTAGTTAGCTGACAGATCGCATCAAATCAGAACCAGCCAACACCGCTTTGACCCTGTTTTACATTTTCTCCATAAAAGAGAAGCCCAGAGTTTGATTAGTCAAGATGACGTCATAATCAATGAGCATCGAATCAAACTCTGTGGCAGAGAAACAAAAGGAATAGAGTTTCAAAGTGAAATCGGGAGATAGGCGAACAGGGATTGGTCAGAACGACCAACATGAATAGGTATGAACTTCTAGGAAGAAATAAGCAGATGTTGATTGGAGGCAATGATATGTAGACCAATCAAACTGTGATTATATCTACCTAGAAGGATGAAGGGAACGGATACTATGTATTACGCTATATATAGATCTATATATCGAAATATGTATAGAACTTAGGAAACTGTAAACTGTATATAAGAGGCATTTTGTCTTTTAAATCTTTAATCTTCACCATCTGTGATTCCGTAGCAGATCGTTGCTACGACAGTCGTAAGCGTGATAAATCAGACCAGAAGTTTTCTGGGAGTAATCCGTTACAAGTAAAGCTACGTTAAGAGAATTCAAATTAAGAGTAGAGTTAGATACTAGCAGTAAATCATTTATTAAGTCAAAGTATTTGTTATAATCGTGAAAGTATAATTCACAATTGTTATATTTAGTAGTTAATGTAAAGTTAAGTTATTAATAAAAGCATCACCTTGTACATACAAGGCAAGAGTTTGGTTGTGTATTCTGTAACTCAGGCGTACAGAGAAACACTGTACCGAAGCTAAGAATCTTTTGATAGAGTTAGATTAGGCCCAGATTACCGAATATAAATATCGTCATAATCATCTTCGACGAGGCGAGCTGGTAATCGCAGTGCTTCATCTTCGGTAAGATAGGTTGTCGCAGCAACCATAACATCATACTCTTTCCGAAGGTGTAGTAGGTATTCGAGCAGACCCGAAGATATAAAATCTTCAATAGGTATTCAACTGATTTGCATAAAATATAATACATATGTGAAATGGAAGAAGAATCAGCAAACAATATTTTGAGGGGTCATTTATGAATAACAAATAATAAATAAAAAATAATAAAAAACGACAGTTTCCCAAGATTTTGTTTCCCGATTCCCTTATAATAACAGACGTGTGTGTGTGTGTGTGTGTGTGCGTGTGTGCGTGCGTGCGTGCGTGCGTGCGTGTGTGCGTGCGTGCGTGCGCGCACGCGTGCGTGCCTTCTCCCGGACCCCAGCCTTACGCAGCTAGGTATATACTCAATCTAAAAATAGAGGCGTGGCTTCGAGCCGAGAATACGCGTCTAGCGTTATAACTGGCTATCTTATTGACGCAGACATCAACATTGACTCGATCCATCGATTGCAACCAGTGGTTCATGTGATATCAGAATCTATACAATGTCAACACATTCCTGTCCTCATTTAGTCTCCGCCGGTTTTAGAATTGTAAGATGAATAAAGTGGGCGTATTGCCCTGTTAATTATTTTTTATACTGAATACGATCTAAAAATAGAGGCTTTGCGCCGAGAATACGCCACTAACGTAATGACCGGCCATCTTGTTATGGCGTCACAATGACTTGACCGTTACGCTGGCTCCACTTCAGAAGCCATACCGCTCGGGAGTGAATCTATCCTTGTTGTAGACTGTTAACGTACAATTGTGGATCGTGTTGATTTTGGTCTCATTTTAACTCCAATATCACTAGCTTGATACAGTCATTATAATTGACTAGGTTCACCTGATATCGGCATAGCACACTATCATCAACTTCTTGTATTCGTTTTATGTGTGTCAGATTTGATTTGAATTTTAAGGCAAATTAAGAGGACTATTTCTTCTGTGAACTATTCTTCATGTATAAGACTATGATCTTTATATCATCTCGTCTTATGTGAAATTATATTGTCTTGTATGAATATAGCAGCTAACGTGTGATTTCACGATTCAAATTTTATCACTATATATTCTAGTGGAAATTACTACGGCAATGGCCACTCATTACCCATGGGACTCTTTTCACGGTCTCGTATCGAAGATCTCGCGAGACACGAAGCTACCTAATACTATGAGCCTTAAATCATCTCATTTTGGGAAAAATAATATTTTTGGTATGAATAGGGTAGTTCTCGATTCAATTCTCTTTATCCCCCAGTTCGGGGGGGGGGGGGGGGGCGGGCGGTATTACTACACCAATGTCTAGTCATTACCCACAATATTTATCTCGATCTCGTATCCTTCGATACGAGATCGAGAAAAAATCTTATGTGTAATGATTAGGCATTGGTAATCCCCCACCCCCACAACTGGGGGATAAAGAGCCCCGAATTGGTAGCTAGTATGGAGGCAATGACTCGAACATAGAAAACTATCCACCAATTAAACGAGACGTACGCTGATGTTGGAATGGGATTATATAATGTCATCATCTTGGCAGTAGGGATCACATGAGAGGCGGCCTTGCTCGCAGACGTCAGTATTTAACGTGCTCATTACCACGTGTACGCAAACAGGGTAGCTAGTTGTTTAGCTAGGTTTAAAAAGCCTCCTCATTGGAAGTATCCCTATGCGAAGATGGCGAGAGAGAGGGAGAGAGAGAGAGAGAGAGAGAGAGAGAGAGAGAGAGAGAGAGCGAGAGCGCGAGGGCGAGTGAGCGAGAGAGAGCGAGGGAGGGAGAGAGAGAGAGAGAGAGAGAGAGAGAGAGAGAGAGAGAGAGAGAGAGAGAGATAGAGATAGAGAGAGAGAACGAGCGAGAGAGTGAGAGCGCGAGAGAGATCAGGGCTGTTGAATGAGCATCTTCAAGAAGTGCAAAATATGTTACATTATATCGAACCCACATACCAAGTACATGGTCAGTCAGACCCTCTATCTCAGGGACATGCGCTATCTGCCTGAAAAACAGTCAACAGTCCAAAATAACTTTCTGCAACAACTGTGTTGATCTAATGAATATAGTAAATGAGGAGAAAGTTACCACACTTGCTGTGATAGAAGCACAATTTAAGGGCTTAGAGGTAATGGAAATGACGGAGGATAAAGCTTCCAGTCAGATAGAACACAACAAAGCTGATTACGTTTGCATCCTAGAAGAAGTGTCACGCTTCCAAGAAGCAAAACATTATCAAAATTGATCAAATCGAAAGCGCAGTTACATGGGTGGTGACGATGCCATAAAGATTGTGTTTTCACACGAATGGGCAAATTGCCCAACGTCATTGTTTGACATTGACCAAGGACTTCCACAAGGATATGTAATGCGCAAGTGTATGTAGCAAATCCGAGTTTCTGACAGCTATAATAGCAGAATGTGGGCGTGAATTTATATAACCACCATCCTTACCAGACTGTTATCTGTTAGCTGTATATCTCATAGATATAATGACTTTTGTTAAAGGATTCCAGCACTTAGGTGCGAGGACATTCGGCGATCTTAGAAAACACAACATTCATAAAATTCTCAAGTTGAAACTCAGCAATTATGGATTTGTTAACATTGTAGGTGATTGGTATGATTTTCCTGACGGCAAAGGTGATGAGCGAAAGATAAAACATCAGTCTGACACATCCAGGGTTCTTGTGGATGGCACAAACTAAATATTCCTAACTGGATTCGTTTCATAAAACACCCCCAAGAACGAAGCTAATTTGCACGAGGTCATTGCCAATTGATGTGTGAAAATTCGAATATGTCAAGTACTGTTATAGATCTGTCGTGCGGAGAACACACATTTTTTTGTCTGTTGCAAGGATTATGTCTAACCTGCCATATTGCGTGTATCATTTTGTACATAAACGGGCTGTTGATCCTTCGACATATACTGATATAGCCATACTTTCTATGGATCACTTTTTGTAGTGTAGACTCTCTAAAGGAACTTTAAGATTCAGAGAAATGAGACTTACATTCCTGCCCATGATCTCGTTAAACTATTCAGCTTTCCAAAGTATCCATCGACGATTTGACGTAATATGACGTCATAATCAGCTAACAAGCGTGTAGAATGACGTCATAAATGATTCTATTGGGCCCGTCTTTAACTCTTAATAGTCCGACACGTTGCAGGAATTGTATGTCTCTACAATTTAATAAACATGCTGTTGAATATTTTGAAACTAATTTGACTGGGGTTTGTTGCTGCAATAGGCAGCAACAGTACCCAATCAAATTAGTTTCAAAATATTCAACAGCTTACATGTATAGTTTTCTGGAAATTGATAGTCAGGGAGTTCAGAGATCGATCGATCCCAACACGAGCGAGGTGTGGGTGGAACTTAAATAGAGATGGAAGGGGCATAGCTAAAATGGAACGGTCTAATGAGTGAGAAGTATGGCAAGGAGCATCGCGAACTGACAGTGGCCATACTGTGTACATATGTAGATGTGACACATTATCCATTCAGACAGTGTAAGCGGAGATCAGTAAACGTTGCCCTAAGTATGGTAGAAGTGTTTGCTCATTTTGCAACATTTGTTTATGGCAGTACCTTGAAATTAAGAGTATCTGAATCCCAAGACCAACTGTTACCATCATGATCGTACAGATTGTCAAAGCGATGTTGTCTAACACAGCCTCCAGAGACTTGCAAACAACACCATACATTTCATGGAAATTATCGGAACAAGCATGCCCTTCGACCCACCTAGTCTTACACAAACCATTTACCTTTTTCTTAGTGCTTTCGCTGGAACAATCATTAAGTAGAACAGTCTAAGAAAATGCTTGCCGTTTGGGTGAGTTTGCAAAGAATAAATATGTTTCATTAAGTGAGCCAATCATGTTACGAATTACAGGTACATTACATGAAGCTGCTATACCGAGGTGTAAAATATGACTGCTGCAGTGAGTATAGAGAACCATGGGAGCTACCTCGCGAATTCTGCCATTTACACTAGTTCTTTCAGATGACATCGCTGACGCGCCATCATATCCCCTAAGGTTATGAACATGAAAGCTGTTTGGCTGCAGGACACTCAACATAGCCTTTGCTATGTGCCCCTTTATCTCAGGATGATGGGTACCACCAAGGAATCGCACACAGACAGTAAGATGATCCCTTAAAACTTGGCCATTCTTAGCCAATAAGTTTAATACGAGGCCTTTCCTTCCTTTTTGTAGGTTTGTTCCAGTGTCATGACTGTCCATACACTATTTAACTTACCATCTAATTGATTTACAGTAAAATCGCATTTCGTATAGTTATCTTGAACTGTACTTGGTAGGTCAGTTCGATAAACATGAAAGCTGTTTTGTTGCAGAACACTCAATATAGCCTTTGCTATGTGCTCCTTTATCTCAGGATGATGGGTACCGCCAAGGAATCGCACACAGATAGTAAGATGATCCGTTAAAAGTTGGTCATTCTCAGCTAATAAGTTTAATATAGCCAGAAATAGCCGTTATTAGAGTTAGTCCATGTGCTATCATCGCGATGACCCCTGAGAGTTATGTTTTGTTTTCCACACAAAATGATTGCTTCAACACGACCTCTTAGTATATGTATATATCTGTCAAATAACTGCCGGCGTTTCTTACTCACAAGATAGTCAATTTGATGGTTTAATGCCTGCACCGTGGTCTTTGCTGCGATCATTGCTTCCCTATGGTACACACGACTGCCTTGATTATCAAGAAAATCCTCTTTTCACTTAGCCATGGATAAAAAATTAGAAAAATATTGTGTTCCCCCCAGGGTCAAGTATGCCATTTAAATTAGGTTGCCCGACTGTACTTCCAGGTTGCCCCATTTCTGTAAATTCTGCTGAAAATGGCTTCTATAGTGGTCTTGAGAAATGTCCATTTGCAGACCAAGAGAAAACTATTTTTGAAATTTACCACTGAAATGACTGGCTCGATAATCGAGCCAGTCATTCCAGTGGTAAATTTTCAAAAGAAATCTCCTCTTGTGCTGCAAATGCATGTTTTCCATGAGAAAATGTACATTTTCTTGAACAAAGTTGAGTATGAAAGGGTTAAGATTAAATAAACTAAATACTCACCATGAGTACATATACAGGCCGTGAAAATAACAAATTAGCTAACATCGTCGTGTCGT
>CM067365.1:64364434-64412197 GCA_034401795.1 Chaetoderma sp. LZ-2023a
CGCATGACACGTGTGTTGCTTATCCAGGATAAGCAAGGGACAGGACAGAGGCATTGTAGCGTCCTGTAGGAATTCATAACACAATCGAAATTTGTATATCAACTATATGTCAATCAAAGAAAGGCATGCTACAACAACACATACCCTAATGTTGTTAGTTAGCTGACAGATCGCATCAAATCAGAACCAGCCAACACCGCTTTGACCCTGTTTTACATTTTCTCCATAAAAGAGAAGCCCAGAGTTTGATTAGTCAAGATGACGTCATAATCAATGAGCATCGAATCAAAACTCTGTGGCAGAGAAACAAAAGGAATAGAGTTTCAAAGTGAAATCGGGAGATAGGCGAACAGGGATTGGTCAGAACGACCAACATGAATAGGTATGAACTTCTAGGAAGAAATAAGCAGATGTTGATTGGAGGCAATGATATGTAGACCAATCAAACTGTGATTATATCTACCTAGAAGGATGAAGGGAACGGATACTATGTATTACGCTATATATAGATCTATATATCGAAATATGTATAGAACTTAGGAAACTGTAAACTGTATATAAGAGGCATTTTGTCTTTTAAATCTTTAATCTTCACCATCTGTGATTCCGTAGCAGATCGTTGCTACGACAGTCGTAAGCGTGATAGATCAGACCAGAAGTTTTCTGGGAGTAATCCGTTACAAGTAAAGCTACGTTAAGAGAATTCAAATTAAGAGTAGAGTTAGATACTAGCAGTAAATCATTTATTAAGTCAAAGTATTTGTTATAATCGTGAAAGTATAATTCACAATTGTTATATTTAGTAGTTAATGTAAAGTTAAGTTATTAATAAAAGCATCACCTTGTACATACAAGGCAAGAGTTTGGTTGTGTATTCTGTAACTCAGGCGTACAGAGAAACACTGTACCGAAGCTAAGAATCTTTTGATAGAGTTAGATTAGGCCCAGATTACCGAATATAAATATCGTCATAATCATCTTCGACGAGGCGAGCTGGTAATCGCAGTGCTTCATCTTCGGTAAGATAGGTTGTCGCAGCAACCATAACATCATACTCTTTCCGAAGGTGTAGTAGGTATTCGAGCAGACCCGAAGATATAAAATCTTCAATAGGTATTCAACTGATTTGCATAAAATATAATACATATGTGAAATGGAAGAAGAATCAGCAAACAATATTTTGAGGGGTCATTTATGAATAACAAATAATAAATAAAAAATAATAAAAAACGACAGTTTCCCAAGATTTTGTTTCCCGATTCCCTTATAATAACAGACGTGTGTGTGTGTGTGTGTGTGTGCGTGTGTGCGTGCGTGCGTGCGTGCGTGCGTGTGTGCGTGCGTGCGTGCGCGCACGCGTGCGTGCCTTCTCCCGGACCCCAGCCTTACGCAGCTAGGTATATACTCAATCTAAAAATAGAGGCGTGGCTTCGAGCCGAGAATACGCGTCTAGCGTTATAACTGGCTATCTTATTGACGCAGACATCAACATTGACTCGATCCATCGATTGCAACCAGTGGTTCATGTGATATCAGAATCTATACAATGTCAACACATTCCTGTCCTCATTTAGTCTCCGCCGGTTTTAGAATTGTAAGATGAATAAAGTGGGCGTATTGCCCTGTTAATTATTTTTTATACTGAATACGATCTAAAAATAGAGGCTTTGCGCCGAGAATACGCCACTAACGTAATGACCGGCCATCTTGTTATGGCGTCACAATGACTTGACCGTTACGCTGGCTCCACTTCAGAAGCCATACCGCTCGGGAGTGAATCTATCCTTGTTGTAGACTGTTAACGTACAATTGTGGATCGTGTTGATTTTGGTCTCATTTTAACTCCAATATCACTAGCTTGATACAGTCATTATAATTGACTAGGTTCACCTGATATCGGCATAGCACACTATCATCAACTTCTTGTATTCGTTTTATGTGTGTCAGATTTGATTTGAATTTTAAGGCAAATTAAGAGGACTATTTCTTCTGTGAACTATTCTTCATGTATAAGACTATGATCTTTATATCATCTCGTCTTATGTGAAATTATATTGTCTTGTATGAATATAGCAGCTAACGTGTGATTTCACGATTCAAATTTTATCACTATATATTCTAGTGGAAATTACTACGGCAATGGCCACTCATTACCCATGGGACTCTTTTCACGGTCTCGTATCGAAGATCTCGCGAGACACGAAGCTACCTAATACTATGAGCCTTAAATCATCTCATTTTGGGAAAAATAATATTTTTGGTATGAATAGGGTAGTTCTCGATTCAATTCTCTTTATCCCCCAGTTCGGGGGCGGGGGGGGGGGGGCGGGCGGTATTACTACACCAATGTCTAGTCATTACCCACAATATTTATCTCGATCTCGTATCCTTCGATACGAGATCGAGAAAAAATCTTATGTGTAATGATTAGGCATTGGTAATCCCCCACCCCCACAACTGGGGGATAAAGAGCCCCGAATTGGTAGCTAGTATGGAGGCAATGACTCGAACATAGAAAACTATCCACCAATTAAACGAGACGTACGCTGATGTTGGAATGGGATTATATAATGTCATCATCTTGGCAGTAGGGATCACATGAGAGGCGGCCTTGCTCGCAGACGTCAGTATTTAACGTGCTCATTACCACGTGTACGCAAACAGGGTAGCTAGTTGTTTAGCTAGGTTTAAAAAGCCTCCTCATTGGAAGTATCCCTATGCGAAGATGGCGAGAGAGAGGGAGAGAGAGAGAGAGAGAGAGAGAGAGAGAGAGAGAGAGAGCGAGAGCGCGAGGGCGAGTGAGCGAGAGAGAGCGAGGGAGGGAGAGAGAGAGAGAGAGAGAGAGAGAGAGAGAGAGAGAGAGAGAGAGAGAGAGATAGAGATAGAGAGAGAGAACGAGCGAGAGAGTGAGAGCGCGAGAGAGATCAGGGCTGTTGAATGAGCATCTTCAAGAAGTGCAAAATATGTTACATTATATCGAACCCACATACCAAGTACATGGTCAGTCAGACCCTCTATCTCAGGGACATGCGCTATCTGCCTGAAAAACAGTCAACAGTCCAAAATAACTTTCTGCAACAACTGTGTTGATCTAATGAATATAGTAAATGAGGAGAAAGTTACCACACTTGCTGTGATAGAAGCACAATTTAAGGGCTTAGAGGTAATGGAAATGACGGAGGATAAAGCTTCCAGTCAGATAGAACACAACAAAGCTGATTACGTTTGCATCCTAGAAGAAGTGTCACGCTTCCAAGAAGCAAAACATTATCAAAATTGATCAAATCGAAAGCGCAGTTACATGGGTGGTGACGATGCCATAAAGATTGTGTTTTCACACGAATGGGCAAATTGCCCAACGTCATTGTTTGACATTGACCAAGGACTTCCACAAGGATATGTAATGCGCAAGTGTATGTAGCAAATCCGAGTTTCTGACAGCTATAATAGCAGAATGTGGGCGTGAATTTATATAACCACCATCCTTACCAGACTGTTATCTGTTAGCTGTATATCTCATAGATATAATGACTTTTGTTAAAGGATTCCAGCACTTAGGTGCGAGGACATTCGGCGATCTTAGAAAACACAACATTCATAAAATTCTCAAGTTGAAACTCAGCAATTATGGATTTGTTAACATTGTAGGTGATTGGTATGATTTTCCTGACGGCAAAGGTGATGAGCGAAAGATAAAACATCAGTCTGACACATCCAGGGTTCTTGTGGATGGCACAAACTAAATATTCCTAACTGGATTCGTTTCATAAAACACCCCCAAGAACGAAGCTAATTTGCACGAGGTCATTGCCAATTGATGTGTGAAAATTCGAATATGTCAAGTACTGTTATAGATCTGTCGTGCGGAGAACACACATTTTTTTGTCTGTTGCAAGGATTATGTCTAACCTGCCATATTGCGTGTATCATTTTGTACATAAACGGGCTGTTGATCCTTCGACATATACTGATATAGCCATACTTTCTATGGATCACTTTTTGTAGTGTAGACTCTCTAAAGGAACTTTAAGATTCAGAGAAATGAGACTTACATTCCTGCCCATGATCTCGTTAAACTATTCAGCTTTCCAAAGTATCCATCGACGATTTGACGTAATATGACGTCATAATCAGCTAACAAGCGTGTAGAATGACGTCATAAATGATTCTATTGGGCCCGTCTTTAACTCTTAATAGTCCGACACGTTGCAGGAATTGTATGTCTCTACAATTTAATAAACATGCTGTTGAATATTTTGAAACTAATTTGACTGGGGTTTGTTGCTGCAATAGGCAGCAACAGTACCCAATCAAATTAGTTTCAAAATATTCAACAGCTTACATGTATAGTTTTCTGGAAATTGATAGTCAGGGAGTTCAGAGATCGATCGATCCCAACACGAGCGAGGTGTGGGTGGAACTTAAATAGAGATGGAAGGGGCATAGCTAAAATGGAACGGTCTAATGAGTGAGAAGTATGGCAAGGAGCATCGCGAACTGACAGTGGCCATACTGTGTACATATGTAGATGTGACACATTATCCATTCAGACAGTGTAAGCGGAGATCAGTAAACGTTGCCCTAAGTATGGTAGAAGTGTTTGCTCATTTTGCAACATTTGTTTATGGCAGTACCTTGAAATTAAGAGTATCTGAATCCCAAGACCAACTGTTACCATCATGATCGTACAGATTGTCAAAGCGATGTTGTCTAACACAGCCTCCAGAGACTTGCAAACAACACCATACATTTCATGGAAATTATCGGAACAAGCATGCCCTTCGACCCACCTAGTCTTACACAAACCATTTACCTTTTTCTTAGTGCTTTCGCTGGAACAATCATTAAGTAGAACAGTCTAAGAAAATGCTTGCCGTTTGGGTGAGTTTGCAAAGAATAAATATGTTTCATTAAGTGAGCCAATCATGTTACGAATTACAGGTACATTACATGAAGCTGCTATACCGAGGTGTAAAATATGACTGCTGCAGTGAGTATAGAGAACCATGGGAGCTACCTCGCGAATTCTGCCATTTACACTAGTTCTTTCAGATGACATCGCTGACGCGCCATCATATCCCCTAAGGTTATGAACATGAAAGCTGTTTGGCTGCAGGACACTCAACATAGCCTTTGCTATGTGCCCCTTTATCTCAGGATGATGGGTACCACCAAGGAATCGCACACAGACAGTAAGATGATCCCTTAAAACTTGGCCATTCTTAGCCAATAAGTTTAATACGAGGCCTTTCCTTCCTTTTTGTAGGTTTGTTCCAGTGTCATGACTGTCCATACACTATTTAACTTACCATCTAATTGATTTACAGTAAAATCGCATTTCGTATAGTTATCTTGAACTGTACTTGGTAGGTCAGTTCGATAAACATGAAAGCTGTTTTGTTGCAGAACACTCAATATAGCCTTTGCTATGTGCTCCTTTATCTCAGGATGATGGGTACCGCCAAGGAATCGCACACAGATAGTAAGATGATCCGTTAAAAGTTGGTCATTCTCAGCTAATAAGTTTAATATAGCCAGAAATAGCCGTTATTAGAGTTAGTCCATGTGCTATCATCGCGATGACCCCTGAGAGTTATGTTTTGTTTTCCACACAAAATGATTGCTTCAACACGACCTCTTAGTATATGTATATATCTGTCAAATAACTGCCGGCGTTTCTTACTCACAAGATAGTCAATTTGATGGTTTAATGCCTGCACCGTGGTCTTTGCTGCGATCATTGCTTCCCTATGGTACACACGACTGCCTTGATTATCAAGAAAATCCTCTTTTCACTTAGCCATGGATAAAAAATTAGAAAAATATTGTGTTCCCCCCCAGGGTCAAGTATGCCATTTAAATTAGGTTGCCCGACTGTACTTCCAGGTTGCCCCATTTCTGTAAATTCTGCTGAAAATGGCTTCTATAGTGGTCTTGAGAAATGTCCATTTGCAGACCAAGAGAAAACTATTTTTGAAATTTACCACTGAAATGACTGGCTCGATAATCGAGCCAGTCATTCCAGTGGTAAATTTTCAAAAGAAATCTCCTCTTGTGCTGCAAATGCATGTTTTCCATGAGAAAATGTACATTTTCTTGAACAAAGTTGAGTATGAAAGGGTTAAGATTAAATAAACTAAATACTCACCATGAGTACATATACAGGCCGTGAAAATAACAAATTAGCTAGGTTGTCCCCAAGGGCAACCAGTGTTTTAAAATTAGGTTGCCTTGCAGTAAAAAGTGGTTGCCCCGGACCGCGAGAACGTGTAATTTTCGTGGGCTTTCTTATCTGTATTAAAGTTCACAAAGGGTGTACTAACTAATGTTCCCAAGCTTATACGTGGATTTTTGGGAGAATGCAGTCTTTACAAAGTCCCCCCCTAAGTGACGGACTATACACGAGCCACTTGTAGACATTTAATCACTTAGTTTAAAATACTAGCGTTTTCTGTTTGCCCGTTCTTATAATAACCTGCTTGGTAAATTCTTCGTAATTCAACTTTCCAGAGTATCCATCTATCGTCTGACGTCATATGATGTGATAATCAGCTATGCCGCGTGTAGGATGACGTCATAATCATGATGTAATAAATTATTCTATTTGGCCCGTCTTTAACTCTTAATAGTCCGACACGTTGTGCGAATTGTATGTCTCTACTATTTAATAAACATGCTGTTGAATATTTTGAAACTAATTTGTCTGTCTATGGCAGCAACAGCGTCCAGTCAAATTAGTTCCAAAATATTTAATAGATTACCTGTGTAGTTTTCTGGAAATTGATAGTCAGGGGGTTCAGAGATCGATCGATCCCAACACGAGTGAGGTGTGGGTCGAGCTTAGCTAGAGATTGGCGGGGCATAGCTAAAAATAGAATGGTCCATTCGTTGCTGGTTTGAAATGACTCTCAAGATAATGATATTTTTTAATATCTGTCATTTCTGTTACACTAATATTTTAAAAACAATAATGTCACCTAAGGCTGCATAGCTAAGCGCACCAGGCGCCATTGTACTATCATCCAGGTTAGGCTCCATAACAGTATCGGTTTCACAAATGAACCTTTCCAGATTTAGCTATGCCCCGCCAATCACTAGCTTAGCAACCACACCTTGCTCGTATTGGGATCGATCGACCCCTGAGGTCCCTGACTATATTTTTGCAGAAAACTATACTGGTAAGCTGTTAACTATTTTGGATCTAATTTGCGCAGTCAAATTAGTTCCAAAATATTCAACAGAAAGTTTATTAAATTGTAAAGACATGCTATTCGTACAACGTTACGGACTATTAGGCGCTAAATACAGACTATAGCGAGTCATTCATGGCGTCATAATTATGGCGTCACGCTACACGTCACTAAATTGAATATGCCGTCATATGATGGATGGATACTTTAGAAACGTGAATCATAGTGGCACCAGAATGAGATTCTGTCTCAAAAGTGTCACAAACATCGAGTTCCATAACAGTACTGCTCGTCGCGAAAAGATCGCATTCAGGCGCAGACTTATTGGCGGTATCAGGAATTATTGACTGAATGTCAGTATCAATGGCCTGTTCATTAATATCACCACCACCACCACTGGTCCCAGCAGAATTACTACTCTCGAGAATTGCGTGATCAGCACACGACTCAATACTGAAACAAGAGCAAGCAGAAATTGCAGACCGTCGCCCTCCGACTTTTGTCACATTGTAAACAGTTTTCGGATTTTCCAGATTATTTCGGATTTTCCGAATTTCATGGATTCTGCCCAACGTTGTTGAATCCTAGTGAATGGTCACATCATATCTTATGTTAAAATTTGACCAAAACCGGACCAGTGGTTTCCGAGATATCCATAGATCCAGCATTTGATCTGATCCGTATCCGTGTTCCTTTATCCAGATCGAGACCAAAATCTGGAAATCCTCTTGCATGACAAGTTCATTCGTTAAGTTTAAATTTAAGCCAAATCGGATCAGTAGTTTCTAAGATACATGGCTGGACGAACGCACAGACAGACGGACGGACGGACGGACGGGCGTACGGCGGACGGACGAACGGACGGACGGACGATTGCACTACCCTCTTCCCCTTTACGGGGTAATAATGGTAATAAAACATGACGTAATAATGGTAATAATACATAACCCCCCCCCCCCCCCTCCCTCCCTCCCTCCCTCCCTCCCTCCCTCCCTCCCTCTCTCTCTCTCTCTCTCTCTCTCTCTCTCTCTCTCTCTCTCTCTCTCTCTCTCTCTCTCTCTCTCTCTCTCTAAATAATAAACCGTTTATCCTCGACTTTTTTAATTGCGTCGGAATTCGCTACCGTTGTGCTACGCTTTGCCTAAAAAGGCACCTCGATTCGAGGATCTTGCAAAACCACCATTTGGTGAATTGAATGCTTTTACAAATTGTTGATGCTGGCGATACAAGAGATACTAATGCCAACTTGATTCATATCACGTATACGTTTAACGTCCATTCCAAATGGATATTTCCGGTTTTAGCTATGCCCCGCCCATCTCTAGCTAGCTCCACACTTGCAATACTTCTGATCTGACCAGTTCATCTGGCTTAATTAACCTCTTACAGTATTTCCACTGACCGCATGTTGCATGAAAGTTTAAACTACATGACCTTAATGACGGATGTAACTGAGCAAATGTTGCATCTGTAGCATGCTGTTATCGCCTGAATCGTCATCGTAGTCATCGTAATCATTATAAGCAGAGCTGTCGCTCGCATAATCACGCTCATCAGCTGATGGCATAGCGTTCAAAATGTTTTTTTTTCTATAGCGTTGAAAGACAATATTTCATTCTCCACTGGGCAGGTGGCTGACTCGCCAGATAATTTCCCAACTAATTGGGCTGGAGATTTATTGACGCAGCTTTGACCTGTTTCGAGTTTGTACTTTGCTGTAAGGTGTGGCTGCTGCGCGTGCCGTACTTACATTTGCTACTGTCATAGGTGGCATGAATAGTTGATAGACTTTCGTATGGGAGGCTGAAATATGGCTGTCGCATCCGACAGATGATAGATGGATACTCTGGAAAGTTGAATTACGAAGAATTTGCCAAGCAGGTTATTACACGAACGGGCAAACAGAAAACGCTAGTGTTTTAAACTAAGTGATTAAATGTCTACAAGTGGCTCGTGTATAGTCCGTCACTTAGGGGAGGACTTTGTAAAGACTGCATTCTCCCAAAAATCCACGTATAAGCTTGGAAACATTAGTTAGTACACCCTTTGTGAACTTTAATACAGCTAAGGAAGGCCACGAAAATTACACGTTCTCGCGGTCCGGGGCAACCACTTTTTACTGCATGGCAACCTAATTTTAAAACACTGGTTGCCCTGGGTGACAACCTAGATAAGTTGTTATTTTCAGGGCCTGTATATGTACTCATAGCGCATATTTGAAGACGGGCTATACATTGTTGTACGAATTGTATGGCTTTACTATTTAACAAACATTCTGTTGAATATTTTGAAACTAATTAGACTGGGCGCTGTTGCCGCAGTAGTCAGCAACAGCACCCAGACAAATTGGTTTCAAAATAGTGAACAGTTTACCAGCATAGCTATCTGGAAATTGAGATTCAGGGAGTTCAGCGTTCGATCAATCCAAACATGGATAAAGCGTGGGTGGGTGGGGTGGGGAGGAGCTTAGCTAGAGATAGGCGGGTATGGCTAGAACCGGATTCATCCATTGTTACTCAGTTTTATGATGAATTTACAGCAATGAAATCCAAGTATCACGAGATTTCATCAATTTCTAATGGAGTTATGCGAATTTTTGTTGAAATGTTGTAAATTCATCTTACCCGTTATGGGGCGCTTATTGCATAACAATACGTACTTGTTTATATGACTTATTATTTAAAAATCTCCCGGAAAGATTAGTAAACCAACTCGTCGGTACACCAATCCTACATATGCGATATCTAGGTTCACATATTTATATTCAATGAAACAGACATGTGCGTGCGTGCGTACGTGCGCGCGTGTGTGCGTGCGTGCGTGCGTGCGTGCGTGCGTGCGTGCGTGCGTGCGTGCGTGCGTGCGTGCGTACGCGTGTGTGCATACAAGCGCGCATGTATGCATGCGTGCATGCATGCGTACTCACATGCTTACGTGCGTGCGCGTGCGTGCGTGCATTGATGCGTCTACAAACTGGTGATCAGATTTAACTCAAATTTTATCACAACGAAGGGACTTGCCATCCAAGAGGATTTCATCCGGATAACATAAACAGGATCTGGACCGGATAAAACTCTGGACCAATAAATATCTCGGTGACTACTGGTCCAATTTGGCTCAAATTTTAACAAAGAAAGGGTATGACAATACACTAGCATTCCAGAACTTCGGACATGATCTACAAAAAGGAAAATCCGAAAATCTTTTACAATGTAATAAAAACGCTACGGCGATGGTCTGCAATCTTTGATTGGTTTTGTTTGATAAAAATGGAATGTTCCTCAAAGATTTTCCATTCAAACACATTAGTAAGCGAGGACATTTATCTCTGATAGCATCTTCACAAGTTCTCCAAGTGGAACGGAATGCCTCCGAAACGACCGCTCCCCACCTCCCCCCCCCCCCACACACACACACAACTGGCGGGATGGTGAAATCCTCCTAGGCCCACCCCAGATAACGCGTTCTTTTTACTTTTTATCGTTCCACTCAGCCCCTACAAATCTTCTGGATCAACCTTTAGAAGACCATTTTTGTTAATTTACCACTGAATATTTCTTCGCTGGCTTGACCATTAAAGGAGTAATGGTAAATAAAATTAAAGTTTTTACTTAGCCAGTGTCTATCTGCAGGCCCAGAGAAAAGCATATTTGAAAATCTACATCTAGAATGACTGGCTCTGTTACATTCTAGTGGTAAATATTCAAAAATACTCTTCTCTAGGCCTTTCAGTTAGCCATGTCTGAAGAAAATTAAAAATTTTACTTACCCAGTGGCTATTTGAACGGTGCTGCTGCACAATTTGTGATATTTAGATGGTTAAAAAGTTAATGAATGGTCTTTTCCAGTTTATCCATCGATTATATGACCTCATAATCAACTACATGTCGTGCAAGATGACGTGATAATCAATTACTGCATGAATGACTCGATTTAATTCGTCTTAAACGCTTAATAGTCCGACCCGTTGCACGAATTGTATGTCTTTGGTATTTAATAGGCAGCAACAGCGCCCAATCAAATTAGTTTCAAAATATTCAACAGCTTACCTGTATATTTTTCTGGAAATTGATGGTCAGGGCGTTCGGGGATCGATTGATCCCAACATGGGTGAAGCGTGGGTGGAGCTTACCTAGGGATGGGTAGAGCAAAGCTGAAACTGGAAAGGTCCATTTCTGTAGTATTTTAAAATCTTTGACATTTTAAAAATTAAGTGCAGGTCACAGTACTCGCCACTACTGAGGCTTAAAGTTCCCAAGAGCTAATACGCCCCCCGCCCCCAAAACATATCTACGTAAGATTAAGGTAATACTGCAGTTCTCTACCAGTTCCTAAACACCTACACAGTGGCGGTCTGATCTGTCACTCAAGTATATGGCATAATAATCAATTGCGTCACTAGCTAAATGACGTCATAATCAAAATGACGTTTATCTCCGTCACGAAACCCTAAAAGTTCTTTATGAGTGCATGTTAGACACGTAGTAGGATTGGCTCGATCTGTTATGAGTGTATGTCAGGCACGTAGTAGGATTGGCTCGATCCGTCATGAGTGTATGTCAGGCACGTAGTGGGATTGGCTCAATCCGTCATGAGTGTATGTCAGGCACGCAGTAGGATTGGCTCGATCTGTCATGAGTGTATGTCAGTCATGTGCTAGGATTGGCTTGATCTGTCATGAGTGTTTGTCAGGCACGTAGTAGAATTGGCTTGATCCGTCATGAGTGTATGACAGGCACGTGGTAGGATTAGTTCGATCTGTCATGAGTGTATGTTTGGCACGTAATAGGTTTGACTCGATCCGTCATGAGTGTATGTCAGGCACGTAGTGGGATTGACTCGATCCGTCATGAGTGTATGTCAGGCACGTAGTAGGATTGGCTCGATCCGTCATGAGTGTATGTCAGACACGTAATAGGATTGGCTCGATCCGTCATGAGTGTAGGTCAGGCACGTAATAGGTTTGACTCGATCCATCATGAATGTAAGACTGGCACGTGTGGGATTGGCTCAATCCGTCATGAGTGTATGTCAGGCACGTAGTAGGATTGGATCGATCCGTCATGAGTGTATGTCAGGCACGTAGTAGGATTGGCTTGATCCGTCATGAGTGTATGTCAGGCACGTAGTAGGATTGGCTCAATCCGTCATGAGTGTATGACAGGCACGTAGTAGGATTAGCCCGATCCGTCAGGAGTGTATGTCAGGCACGTAGTAGGACTGGCTCGATACGTCATGAGTGTATGCCAGGCACGTATGCTCGATCACTTGGTGATATAGTCAACAGTCATTCTAGTAGTAAGTTGTCAAAAATACTCTTCTCTCGGCCTACAGATAGACACTGGCTTGACATCAAGTTCTTCAAGGAATTTGTTAGATATACATCTTGGCGTTCTGATTTCTGACCAGGATGTTGATCTAAGACTACGCGGTAAAGCGCGGGGGCTGCAAATTTGTGCATCAGGGATGCGTTGTTTACGTAATAGCGGCAAATCATGTGTCATGTGATGGGCAATATTTTTCAAGATATTTTAATTTTATAAGACTGTTTTTGTTAATTTACCACTGATTTTTTTTCCGTTGGCTTGACCATTACAGGGGTAATGGTAAAGAAAACTAAAGTTTTTACTTAGCCAGTGTCTATCTGCAGGCCGAAAGAAGGGTATTTTGGAAAATGTACCACTAGAATGACTGGCTCTGTTACCAAGCCAGTCATTCTAGTGGTAAATATTAAAAAATACTCTTCTCTCGGCCTTTCCAATAGCCATGTCTGAAGAAAATTAAAAAAATTTACTTAGCCAGTGGCTATTTGAAAGGCCTAGAAAAGAGTATTTTTGAAAATGTACTACTGGAATGACTGGCTCAGTTACCGAGCCAGTCATTCTAGTGGTAAATATAAAAATTACTCTTCTCTAGGCCTTTCAAATAGCCATGTCTGAGGAACATTACACGTTTTTATTTAGCCAGTATCTATCTGCAGGCCGAGAGAAGAGTATTTTTGAAAATTACACTTCTCTAGGTCTTTCAAATAGCTATGTCTGAAGACCGCTGCAAAGTTGTTTTTTTGGTCAGTTTGACCATTAAAGGGTTAAGTTGACACACGAGGGGTTAACTGCTTATCGCGAGTATCTGTCCAAGAAAACACGCGTCATAACAGTTACCAGCACTTTACAACCAGCCAATCAGATTATACATATCCCAGTTATAATTATGATAAACGCTCGCTGGTGCCTGACCACAGGCGTTCACACGGATATAGACGTACCCAGGATGATTCCGAATTCACAACTCGTTGTAAAGTCACTCAGGAACGAAGCAGTTCTAATAAGTTAAAGTTCACTTTATTACACTCAGGCCTTGTATATGCATGTGAGGCATTACAGTTGACAACATATTGTATGACGGTAGATTTTATATACATAATTATATTCATTATAGATTTATTTAATGAAATAAATAACATTGAATCTTGAATCTTGAACAAAACGCAATTCGTATGTTCGAAAGTAGCACAAGGTTCTAGAAAGGTCGCAATATTCGACAGATATTAGATTGTGACTCAAATCGTATGCTTGAAAATGGCACAGTGAGAAGGTAACTTTTTCAGCCAAATTAGTTTCAAAATATTCGAAAGTCATTAAATTGCTGATTTATAAATGACATACAGTTCATACACTTGAAAAAGGCACAAAGAGAAACTAAATTGAATATATTCACAAGTATCAGAATACCCAAGAGTTATTAAATTGATTTATCAATAATATACAATTCGTACACACGAACGTGATATAAGGAGAATTGAGCATTTTCTCCAGTTACTCGTGAAAGGGTGGGGGGGGGGAGGGTGCGGGTTGGGGGGGGGGCACTGTCATATTCATATATCGTGTGATGGATTGTTAACGCATAAATCATCATTGTTCTTTAAATTGCAAATTATTGCATATACACATATATACATATCTGGCTTGTTACACTCAGGGGCCTATGGCCCATTGGGAAATATTGATAACATTTCCTCCTCAATCGCCATCAGTATTTTGCCTTAAAAAGGTCAGAAAATTACATATCTTTTTAAGCACAGCTTCATTGCGCATTATTATAATCATGATAAACGGTCGCTGGTGCCTGGTCATAGGCGTTCACACGGATATATAAGTACCCAGGATGGTCCCGAATTAACAACTCATTGCACTATCGCTCAGGCACGAAGCAATTCTAACAACAATAACAATGCTACTAAAGTCCCCTCATTGTTGAAGTCAATGATTCGAGCGTATCATTCATTTAGACAGTGATATTACTGTAGTACGACCATCCTTGATGTGTAATCTTAGCCCCTTGAAACGTGAATTCCAGAAATTACAATGTCATGGTAACTATACAGGTAAGCTGTTGGATATTTTGAAGGTGATTTGACAGGAGGCTGTTGCTGCCGTGGGCATCATCAGCTCCCAGTCGGGTTAGCTTTGAAAATTTCAACTGAAAATTTATTAAAACGTAAAGAATGTTGGTGTTCTGGTATTCTGGTATTTCGGATTTAAGGGGTTGAATATTTACTAATGACGGCTAACGTATGTTGCTATGTGGTGATTCTCTGTGAGCGGTGGTTTCCCGGTCACGTGTCACGAAGAGCCACCATTTATTGGCTGTTAACAATAGGCGGTCTTTCGAGCTGAATAGACTGTTTATTTAATATAACTTTAATTGATTTCATCCCTTTTCTCAACTGAGGGCTCCAATCTGTCACGCAAGTGTTTGACGTCATAGTGAAAATGCGTCATACGTCTGGTGACATCATGGTATATTAGTCCGTTGAATTTGATGATGCATATTCGCACCGGAGAGGGTGAGGGTGGGGTTGCTAGAATTGTTTGGTTTTGGAGGCTTGGATTGTGTGTCTATATGTCTATATGTAATGACGACTATGACGAATGTCTATACGTCTATATGTAATGAAGACAGGTTGACCTTGACGTGTGAGGATTTCATTACGTATGAATTCGTATGATTTTTGGTGTTATGAGGTCGAATTGGAGACACGACTCCCCAATTCAGCTTCGTAACGGAAAGAATTATATGTTTAAGGTGCATATTCACACCAGAATGCTTGAAAATAAAATTGTTTAAATTATATACTTTTAGAGGCTTAAACTGTGAGCCTATACGTAATGAAACGAAATAAATCTTAACATATGATGATTTCATTCCATATAAATTAATATAATTTTTAAGTTGCGAAATTGAAATAGAGGCACGAGCCTCTATTTCAATTTTTCAACGTAGAAAATTATATTAATTTAAACGTAACGAAATCAGCATATGCTAAGATTTATTTCGTTTCATTACATATAGGCTCACAGTTTAAGCCTCTAAAAGTATATAATTTAAACAATTTTATTTTTAGTAATTTTGCTGTGAATATGCACCTTTAATATTTGTCTCGTTTCATTGCATTGGGAGGGGGTTGGGTGGTAGTCGTTTAGGTTTCTATAAGTATGCAGTTTGGAAAGTTTTATTTTGGGCTGTCTGTTGCTATTTATGCTAATTTTGGCTCGACCCATATTTGGAACAGTCAGTGTTCCCATTTCCCTAATCCTGACGCAAAATTATTGAAGTTGTCAATACAGTCCAGACATTGGTTAGCTAATCTTCACAATAGTTGTTAAAAATTGAGTTCATATGGGTTATTCAAATAACATTTTAAACTTGAAAATTACTCGATTAGTACCCTAAACTTTGTACAACGCAAAGAATTCACCAAGCTTAGAATTAGTGCACATAGCCTTCAAGTGGATTTGGGCAGGCACCATAGGCCAATAAAACCAAGTGAGCAGAGGATCTGTGAAATTTGCAAAACTTGCAGTATTGAAGATGAAAAAGACAGGCATTGTATGTTATTTAATACTCTAGATACATTCACCAACTTCTCGTCTCTGAATAGCAACGACAAGTTTTATTTTCTAATGTCTTATAACGATATTGACGTAGAAATCGCCAATTACATATTAAATTTTGTCGAGAAATACCGCTGACTATAGCCGACTTTACTCTACAGTTCTACACATGATTGCAATTGTGTCATTTTACGTTTTTGTTTTATTGTGCTGTATGCGTACACCATAATGTTTGATATTTTATCGTAATAAATTGATTGATAAATATTTATTTGTGTCTTACCATGTCCAAATGTGTGGATGAAAGCGATAAACAATCTATAAAATCTAACCTTCATCGTAATACGTCCAATGTGCCGGTTGTCAGCGCGTGATTAGTCTATTTATCATACAGACTGTAATTGTGACATAATTTCTATTTACTTCGATCCCGGAAACCCCAGTTTATATCTCCCATTAGCGTATGAGCTTGATGATCGTACGCTAATGGGAGATATATAAATTGGTGTTTCGGGGATTGACGCTATTGGAAAATATGTCAAAATTACAGTTTATATGATAAATAGACTCTTCTACTAGGTCCAATTTAATATCACTATTATCAACCTCGTCGCAAATTAGCACTTTTCACTCGTGCAATGTGAAAATTTTCGCATCGGTTGATAACAAAGTAAGTTGCATTTTAAGCCTTGCTTTCACAGACGTGGATGCGTTCAACGACTTTGATTATGGTCATATTAAAAGTAAACTCGTTCAAGATCCTCTATGCCAAAGAATATTCGGTACATAGCAACACCCGTTCTTTAGGTGGTTTCTAAGGTGTCTATTATAGACAGCATTGATTGTAGACCAACGAAAGATAATCGTATCTTACCTGTTATAATCGCCAAGCAGACGAGCATCCATAATCTGCTCACATCCATGTTCCAATCTGTTCAGGACAGTCAAGTAGAAGTTATGGAATACTATGGCAATATGACAACGTTTAGTTATAGCGCGGTAAACGCAGATGGTATGTCTAATGAATTCTGTCGTCTGCGACCAAATAGACACAATCGTCTGCAGTTAGAATTATTTAAGCTCCGCCAATTGAAGTGCGCGAACCAGTGTAATCAATACCAAGAACATCGGAATATTGCGTTTAACCCGTGAATGACTAAGTTTGGTCAAGAAAATCAAAATGTTTCCTTATTGAGTGACAATTTGCAGGCCAAGAGAAGACTATTTTTGAAAATTTACCACTGGAGTGGCTGGCTCGGTTACGAGCCGGTCATTCCATTCACAAATTTCAAAAATGGCATTCCTCGAGACCACCACAGAAGCAATTTGTTATGCTACGCCCTACCCATATCTAATTAAGCTCCGCCAAAGTTTTGCATGTGTTGAGCTTTGAACCCTGAATTCCCAGAATCTCATTTGCGAGGCAATTATGCGGGTAAGCTTTGGAGTATTGCGATAGGCACCAACAGCACCCAGTCAAATTAGTTTCAAAATATTCAACAGAATAGTAGGTCTAAATCCATAAAGACATACAATTCGTACACTTGACGGACTTTTTCAGCTTCAGGCAGCATATTATTCTCTGTCAATTACAAATGTGACGTCATCCTACATGTGACGTAATTGAGCATGACGTCATATACTTGAGTGACAGATGGGATTCATCCAGTATGTCCATTTCCACTAGTATACGACCCGTGACCTTGTGACCTTTGTTCTATCATTGGTATTGATTATGTCACATCATTTCAGATATATATTTCATATATTACACTAAAGTCTTTTGCCAACATCTGCATTTTCAATCATTCGTGTATATAGGCACTGATGGGTGGATATGAACGCGTGAGAGAATGAAAGGTTACGGACTCTTACTCAAGTATATGACGTCATAATCACGTCATTAATTAGCTAACATCACATAATGCCATATATATTCGTTATGAGACTCACATAGTGCGTTATCAACTGTACCAATTATATGTCTTTGATGAAGTCACAATCAATCAATCAATCAATCAATCCGTCTGTCCGTCCGTCCGTCCAACCAACCAACCAAGCAATCAACCAACCAGTCAAACAACCAACCAAACAGCCAATCAAATCAGAGATACGAAAACTGGAATGTAATGTTAGTGAAATTACTAACAACTAATATTTGAACAATGAGATATTCCGGACGGGTAGGCTGGCTGACTGCTGACCATCTGGCTAGCTGGCTGGCTGTGGAATGGATGGATGGGTGTGGGCGGAATATGGAAAGGACTAGACAACCTGGAACCAGTAAACCGCCCACACCCCGGGGCCATGCCACGGCTGCACCTATGGATGGCTATACTCGTTTCACGCACGAAGACAAGAATGTCTAAGACACGATTTGCCCCCTCTGCGCATGCGCCTGGCCACTGTGAGTAGGCCCGTAATGGACAGGTTCTCTTTCATAGGGTTGGACATGGCCACGTTCGCGTGATACAGAGTGGACACTTCTAGGTATAATTTTTGCACGACTTCTTCCTCGAAATAATGGCCATGATCACGAAAGTTCCCGGGAATGTTTGGTAATCGTTAGAAAGTCTAAAAGTTCTACTTCCTCAAGGTCACAACAGCGAGTCCTTGTCTGTACTCGGGAAAGGATAGCACGTAGCACGACCCTGCCATTCAACGACTGACTCATACTGGACGATGCTGAGGCTGGCGCCATTGCACAGCCGATCACTGATTGGCTGGATATATTGTAAGAAAGTCAGCCATTCGTCGAGAGATAATGAGATGCAGAGCAGAGAGTATTTAAACTGCTCACTCTGTGACATAAAGTACTGCGACCTGTCCTGGTTTTGCGCTGATGCCAATGACCCCGGTCGACGGTAATTGTTCCGCTTCTCTGCTCTAATATATGACAGGGAAAGCACAGCGGGACTTCTGACATAAACCACTTGATTTACATAGTTGACAGCGCGACAATCTCCTTTTTGAAAGGCCACTAAAGAACAGCAGTCAAATAGCAGCCTAAATCCTTCAGCCTTCATAAATTTCCTCCGTTCTTGTGCTGCTCAAGAAACTTTATGAACGGAATATTCACTCTGTCTCATGACACAAAAGAGGAGTAGACACCAATTCACCATGGCTGAACTTGCCAGCTCTTCCCATGCCATTACATCATTAAGAAATACCTCTGCCACCTACTGCTTGCTGTAAGGGAACTCAGAAACCCTTCGCTCGGTTCTCGCCTTTGGCCGAGTTCCATGTCCAGTGCTTCACATCATTTCATTCTGAAGGACGCTTCTCCCCTGACTGAGAAACATTCTTGTGAAAGCTAAAATTCCACCATGCTGCCCTTTCGGTAGAAACCACCCCCGTGATAAAGAACTTCTTCCATACCGCTATTGCGACCTTGTGAAAACAAACTTCCTCCGCGTTGTTCTTGTGGCCATTTCTCTGTGAGGATCTGCTCGAACTTTCAACCCGCTCTAAAAAATTCCACCTCCCTAATTTTTGTGATCTCTGGCTGTCAAGGATTAAGTCACCGTGCAATGTTCTGCCTTGGGAATATACCTACCAAGGCTGGCTCAAAGCCGACAATGCCCGCAATAGTAAACCCCAGACCTCGCAAATGCAGGATTTTTCTGTGACTGTGAACTTTCTACTGTGCTTATAGGATTTAAACTGTGCATGTTAAATCTTAAATGTATTCACTAATCTAGTTCTCTATTGTTTACAGATTCCTAGACGGTTAGGCGCTGTTTATTTTCTCCTGCTCTTTAGCGGTTGGTTCAATTTCGCCTTACGATAAGTTCTAAAAAAAGATCGACCATCTTAGCCGTTATCTGCAGACGGCGATCTCACACTCCGCTCAATGTAAAGATAAACACTGGCATTATATCAGCGTCGCTTTTTCGAATAGTGCTTCATGCAGCGTAAAGAAGTTGAAACAATGGTGCGATCGAAGACTCATCTTCCCTCCGCTGAACGGGCTATTTCTTTTGCTTGCTCAGTAGACCGCCGCTGCACTTCACTTGGACCTCCTGCAAATAGTCTAAAGTCGCCAGAGGACGTTTCTTCTGCTTTTAATGCGTTTAGCTTCCGTTCGAAACTTCCACAATCGATGCGTGGTTTTGGACATCTAGATCTGGGCTGTTTCGGCTGGTCTCGAGCCACATTGGGTGGGATATATTGTTAGGACTATGACAGCTGGGTCCCTCGGTTCGCCACACCTCTCAGCTCGCCGTACTCATGCCTGAAAACATCGTCGACGATTCTCCGCATGGTAGTGGATGATTTCGATGCCATGATGTTGCATCATGCTATGTGAGGCTGCTCCCCCACAGGGGTATTCGCCCCTTAAATTCCACACCACCCACTAGGACGCACTAGGCGTATCCCCTAAGCAAAATCACATACCACAGCTTAATCTTCTCCATTGAGCAGCGAATCTTTTTCCAGACCCCTTCTGCTAGAATGAGTGTGACCCTCCTCTGCTCAGACTGAAAAGGAAAGGGAAGGGAAGATCTCGAGTAGATTGCGATGGATAGTGGAGAAAGAATGGGCACTCCAAACCCTGCCCCTTCCTCCACAGACAGTGAAGACGAGACTGGCATACCAACCACTGGGGAGGATCCAGCCTCCTTGCTACATCGGATTCACTGCCGTATTGGAAATGTCCGGGCAGACCTGCACATCTCCGAGGAGATGGCTGACTGCTCTCAAGGATGGCGTCGTAATCCCCGAGACCAAGACTGATACCTGAGAGTCACCCCCAGAGGACTTACGGTTGTGGACAGCCTCTGCCTCGGCGGACCAACATTGCTTGACTGGTAGCCAAGCCCTGGGCTCGAGAGACTCGAAGGAGATGATAGCTTGCACGATGACTGGCCACGGGGACAGACACGGGACGGTGGCCACCCAGCCACACCAGGCAGGCAGGCTGGCTGGCTGGCTGGCTGGCGGACTGGCTGACTGGCTGGCTGGCTGGCGGGATGGGTGGAGGAATGGATGGATTGGTGGGTGGGATGGTGGGTGGTTGGTTCACTGACTGGCTGATTAGATGGATGGATGGACGATGGATTGTGGGTGGGTGAGCACGTGGGTGGGTGGCTGGCTGGATGGGTGGATAGATGTCTGGATGGATGAATGGCTGGTTGGCTGACTAACTGTCTGGAGGAATGCATGGGTGGAAGGATGGATGGACTAACTGACAGAATGATGAATGGGTGGATGGGTGGGTGGGTGAGTGGGTGGATTGCTGGATGGATGGACGGATAGATGGATGGATGGATAGACGGACGGATTGATGGATGGATGAATTGATGGATTGGTGGATGGGTGGACAGATAGAAGGACGGACGGACGAACGGATGGATGGATGGATGGATGGATGGATGGATGGATGGATGGATGGATGGATGGATGGATGGATGGATGGATGGATGGATGGATGGATGCATGGATGCATGCATGCATGCATGCATGCATGGACGGATGCACGGATGGATGGGTAGTAGAAGGGAGGGAGGGACGGATGAGGAAAGGCGGGGTAGAAAGAGGGGAGAGAGGGAAGATGGACGTGCCAATGGAAGGATAAGTGTATGGATTTATAAATAAATTAATCAATAAATAGATAAATTACTGAAAAATGACGTACGGATTAATGTCCTTTTCATCCGTAAAATTACACCGATTAAACTAACCGGACGCTCCATATTTTTGCTTTCTTCCCTAACACCTCATATACCCATTCCCGCTGATTTGCCCTCTTCAACCTTCCACCGTCCACCATGATTAGATTATAAATGTCGACGGGACTTGGTCACATGCACACACGTACGGGCATAGCAGATTCCATTGACACCGACTCCGCTAACCCCTCCCAGCTTGGATCCGGAATCTCACGCCTGTCGCAATGGTGCATCTATTTCTAACTAGTCCCCTTCCATTTCTAGCTATGCCTGCCCATTTCTAGTTATGCGCCACCCATTTCTAACTATGTCCAGCCCATTTCGAACTATGCTCCACCCATTTCTAGCTATGCTCCGCCCATTTCTAGCTATGCACAGTCCATTTCTAGCTATGCCCCGTCCATTTCCCACTAGGCTCCGCTCACTTTATCGCGTGTTGGGATCGATGTATATACTTTGTATTCGTAATTAGCAATAGTTGAAAATTCTCTCTCTCCCTCCATCTCTCCCTCCCTTTCTCCCTCCCTCCCTCCCTCCCCTCTCTCCTCTCTCTCTCTCCCCCCCCCCCCCTCTCTCTCTCTCTCTCTCTCTCTCTCTCTACTTTTTCGGGACCTGTCTGCTGCCAAAGGATGTCATATACCAAAATGATCCCTGCAGCATGGGGAATAGACATCATTGCAGATCTGGATGTTAAAGGTTACAATGACCTTGAACTGTTGGTCCAGGTCACGATTGTAAACAAATTACTGCATTTCGCTTCTACATTCCTTTAGAGATGTGCCATGTTAGATGTATCATCCCTACTGAGTAATAATATGTTCTATGGTGACGTAGACTTTAAATAGGTCAAAACTCAGGTTGACCATTTTAAGCCCTTAAGCCAGATTGCCCGTATTATATGCAAAATATGAACTGCTATGTTGAATATCTTGAAACACATGTGGGTATGACATTTCTGCCAAAGTAAAGTCATCAACAATTTCCCATCAAATTAGTTAAACTATTCAATGCTGTTCCTGTATGGTTGAACTGAAATTAAATTCCGGAAGTTCAGGAGTGAAAGGGTTAAATACATTAACTATTTAGACTTTCCAGTGACTTTACTAAGAACTACTTGTATTCAACATAAATTTCATACTTCCACACAATATATTAAGTTTTTTTGTGAATTTTTTACACAAACTAAAACGTATTTTCAACTGTTTCAATCCTTACATTTGTTAATTGTACAACACAGTCCTTGTACAGACTATTAAGGAAAGCTGAAACAGAAATGGCACCATCACTAATCCGACTAATCACAAAATGTATTAATTATCTTGGCATTGCTAAGTTTCCTACTTGTTCACTTGCACACAATGTATCCAGGAATGTCACATATTTTATATTGACTACTAGAAACCAATAAACATAAAAGCACCAATCACGTGACACATTGACCTTCTCAGCCTATGCGCACAAACTAAAACAAAGGTTTATCAACTGTCCCAGTGTTAATATTTGCCATGGCTTTAAAACTCAGACTCTATGTAAAACCTCGAAGTGAAAGTTGAAGGAAAAAAAATCACTGCCGTCAGATTCATAAACAAGTGTTTCCGTTGTTCGGACACAGCTCCAATTCACAATGGATCCTGTGTACTTGTATTCAACATTGCAGGGAATGCCAAGCTTATTTACAAGCACAGTTTATTTTGCAGCTTTTGCCACACATACAAACGAAAGCCATTCCCGTCTTTGCTGACCATGCATCCGATGCTGTCGCAACAGGAAGAGTTGTGTCGTTTCTAAGTTTCCAGCCATCCTCAGAAAACGATGGTAGATCTAGTTGTGATATGTGGGACCATTTATCAACACGTGTATATTCAAAATATTTAACAGTACGTCTTTTGTACGTTTCTGGATGATGTGTCGACATTCATGACAGTTTAGTAGCTTATCATGCATATAACATCTGGATCATTGTTACATGTTGGTGTAGCACGGATCGACCGGACGGATACGGACCGTCCCAACTAAGCTGGGTACGGGACGGCTGTGCTGGATTCGCTCCAAGCACGCCCCCCTCCTTGAGTAGAATAGTACGCGTATATGAGCCCTATAAGAGAGATTTTCGTTGAAAATGCGCGCGCGTCTCTGCTTCCCTCACGACACGAGTCAGGATTGGGAGAGAGTGTATGCCTATAGTGTACCGAGTCAGTACTTCTAATTTCTTCAAGTTATTTCGTTCTCGTCGTTCTTGGTACCTGTCAGGACTAGAAACGAGGATTATAGAAATTTTTATTATTTTAAAATCGGTTCAGAAATGGCTGAGTTATCGTTAAAAATCCCGATAAATTATTCTCAAAACATTTCTCTTGACGTCGTAATCACGTGTATGCATTAACTGAATGGGGAATGTGCTGTCTACGTGATAGGCACGTCACCACTTCTTGCTGCACACTGATTGGCTACTGCTTGGTCTCTGATTGGCTGAAGCACTTGGCGCTGACGTCACAAATAGTATAAAAGGGACGAAAAATCGAAGATCGAGGGCGTCATCGGCGTGGAAACTGACTCGTCAACAAGACTGCTGGACCAACGCAGTGCTAGACGTGGGAGAACTGCTAACTGACTGCGGTGTCTACATAGCAGCTGGGACATTCGGAACTGAGATCTCCTGCGCTGGTGAGCAGTCTTACAGTGACTTTCCGTAATACAACAATTTTGGATGCTCCCGGACGGCCATCCGGGAGCAAGAATATAAAGTTGTAACTCCTGCACCCTGATTTTCCTAGGGGATTTCACTGCGGAAGGGCCTTGTGGCCCGATGTGATTCTACGGGATGCAGAGCTGATTATGATTTTTGGTGGATTCTTGGCCGCAAAGAGCTATGTGACGTATCCCCCACCGTGTGCCAGTTATTGTACATGCATAATTACTTATAATAGTAGCCCTCTTTGTTAATGGTTTACTTTCAACTTTCAATCTACCGTCCCCGAACGGAAACTTTATAATCAACTGTTTAAATCTTGTATCAGTTAAATGGCTATCTAATGGACATCTTATGAATCGTTCTACTTCACCGTCATGAGAGTGTGCTGACATCTTCCCAGCATCCAAGATCGAGCAACCTCATGCTATTTACATATTAGCGCATCAATTTCAGCGACTCACGAACTTTCACCGTACCGATGACCAATAGGTACTCAAGTGACTATACTATTGAACATTTAATTACTGCTGTATATGGTACTGATGACTAATAGGTACCTTACCGGTCCTAAGACCGCAATCTTATAATTTCTGTTTCTTACTGTGAACAGTATCCTTGTTTACTGTGGGTGCTTTCGACTAACCGCACGTAAGGTCTAATGACCTTTGAAACTTTATTCTTTTCGTATTCATTGAATTGTGTATTGGTTAGTTGTGCATATGGCAAGTAGCCATCTGGTTAATATGTTTTGTTTATTTATAATAAAAAAAACCCTAGAACGCAGTACGCTGGGTAATACTATACAGCAACCTTATATATCCGCATCACTATCCTTCCCCAGCATCAATTTTACACTGAGGTCGCTGATCATGCTCTAATTGCTTGAGCCTGACATGTTACCGACTAAACCTGGCTATTTAGCTCGATAGGATAGGTTTAAAGTAGTTAGGGACAATTTCTCCGCAAGAGATGCATATTGTACGCCTCTTTTCCGGTTGTTGTGGTAATGTAGCACCACGCACCGGCAAGGTTGTGTAGAATTAGTATGAGTTATCTTTCTACGATAATTCAGCCGCAAGGCTTATTAATTGTTTGGATTCCCATCAACACGTTAGCAGGATCCGACCCTGAGAAACTATCGGAGGTTTCCGAGTGGTGATAGTTAAAGTGCTGAATCACACACACACATCCCCTGTATCCTCGGATACTTGTTAGGTAGATACCCCCGCCAATGTAGGAAGAACTGCGAAATAATAATATTAATTAATTATGTTGGTTACTGGCCTGCAGTGCATCTCTGGGCATTCATGGAACTTAACCCTAATGACAGGTGAAAAGGTTAACTCCGTAGCACGCGGTGGCGGACAAAATGCGGATCCCCATCCAGTTCGTTGTAGTGTCTGGATGAGGTCTTAGAAGCCACCACGCCCTTACGGGAAGGATACTAGCGGTGGATATCCGTCTCTCCGTCCCCACCATAAATGACATGATGCTGTCTAAAGATAGCTTATGTGAACTGTGAAACTTGTCCTGGTGATGTTGTATGTGGTTGCCGGGCAGGGTAACCGGATTGTTATTTGATTCAGGAGCCTTACTCTGTAACATGTACGCACGCTATCCTTCGGAGGTAGATGCTATGCAGGGCGACCTACGGGAAACTGAGCATCTTCGCCCGACGGATAAATGTATCAAAAGTTAGGTAGAAACGCCTGCCACTTGCGGCCAAAGCTTGTTTTCGTTTCTAATAACTAATCGGTAGGTTAGAATGTAGCAGCAGGCCTGCATAAATAAAGCAGCAACTACCAACGCAGTAACTTTGGAACTACATAAGACGGTGACATGGGAATCCTTCGGAAATCCTTCGTCCCGTCTTCTCATAAACCAGTGTGCATCACCTTAACTGTAGCTTCACTGGGATTTTCTGTACTTAGCATTTTCTGTTTGAACAAAAGGGTGACACTTTTTTTGCCAGCTCTTTTCATCCACTTCGTCATTGAAGGCATTTTCCTCTGACGGAGGCCCGTGCAAGGCACTTTCCTCTCGCAACAAAAATATTTTCTTTGTGTGTGTGTTAGGGGTATACTAGTTTATCTTAAACTAACCCGTGACCTCGTGGTAATGCTCTCTTACGGGGATACCTCTGTGGATTCAAGGATCTGTGTTGTGCCTCCGGCGAAACCACGTGGAAAGGACATCGGATGGCTCTACGTTTCTTATTATTGTGCTCATTACTGTCAAACGTGTGAAATCGTTTGTGTAGTATATATATGAATTTGTGACTGTTTAATTATTAACATCTTGTCCGATATTCTGAATTGGAATGAACCACCATACCGGTGACACAAACAGTAGAGACGACAGCGTGGGGTTCAATCTCAGCGGCAATGGTCTTATGGCCCCAACTGGAACATGTGTGTTCCACCGGCTCTAGAGGCCAGTCTTTGTACTTTTCTGAGAGACACGATAGGGGATCCGCAACCCCGAGAACCGCAGCTAAACAGCGCTCCCGCCCATCATGCAGATGCGGTGCAATGGAGCAAAGCAACATGACAGACGAGCGCATACCCCCGCGAGCTACTTTAAAATCTACTCTGGATGTTCTTCGCTTGCAATACAAAGTGTGTGAAGAATGACATGCTGATGCGCCTCTCCATGTGTAGTCATTCGGCATGTGTTTGATTAAGCATCGATGTTAGTTTCAGTATTATCACTGAATCCACCAGCCAGGTACAACAGAAAATACGCGTCCATATGCTCAGTAGACAATGTTGTAGAAAGTCGTCGTTATTCATGGAAACTGCAAAGAAACCATTTGGATCGGGAGCAGAAAAAACATCCATGACTTTGGAGACTCGGTTTTCAATTCGATGTTGACCCCCACTTTCCTTCAAACTGATTTATTCATATCAGTCACTACAGAAATAAAGAATTGTTGTTTCACATGGGAAGGTTGTTAGAAGCTTTGCTTGTTTTGCCTGTTTGCGATTGTGCCATGCAGTTTGCCCTAGTAGAATAATGACCATTTCCGAATTAGATACATAGCATCTATAACAACAACTGCTTTGTAGTCTTCTTCGGGTAATCCATACAGTACATGTGGTTCAGTTTCTCTCAATAGTAGTTAACAAAGCTTAACTTTATGCCATTTGACTGTCGTTTGTGAAGAGCGAAGGGGGAACTGCATTGTATTCATCTTCAATAATGGCATGGAATCCACCAGCTTGCTCACTGCATGCTACATTCAATCCGTGCCATTATTATCAAGTGTGAGGTCTGTGCTTTTCTGAAATAGGTTGAGCAACTTTTTACTCTTCATTTCTTGTACATGAAACGTGTTCAGCGTTGCAATTTTCTTTCCATGGACCACGCTCTGGGTCAGAGCCAAGTAATTCCCGGAAAGCCTCATCCATCATTGCATTATAAACTAAATGGTCAATTGTTGGTAGCTGTTTCATTTCACGTAAGCCGAGATATGGTAATATCTTGTTAGCTAGCTTCCAATTTGCCACGGGCTCATAGAACATGAATCTTTGTAAATTCTCAGCCATCAGACCTATTAACCATAAGATGGCGGTTGGGTTATCACTAATTGACACTGTCGTCAAAGGAATGCATTGACGATTGCACCTTGTATACCATCTAATGTATTTAAATGCTAATTTGACATTATATTCTTTGCTACAAACTATCTTAGAACATGCTCGGTATCGCCATCACGACAAATCTGCAATTTTATTGCAACCACTCTTCGAACGCCTCTAATTGCCACAAGCTTATGAAGTTTTTGTTGGATGTATGCATTGCAACGCCTGGGATGTCACTTTGGTATCTTGCTTTCTAACTATGTGTCACAATTTATATAACATGCAATGAGTTTTCTGTGTCAGCTTCTCAGATATGCATTGCAGTTATAAGTTTATCTGTAGATTTAATATTATCTAGAGGATCGGTTTCGCGTCCATTTTCGTAATCTGTCTTTGGTTTGGGGTTTGGGCAATGTCTTGTTTTTTGCGTCAGGCTGTGGAATCCCTTGATTGTTTCATGACAAATTAAAACAATTACATACACAAGTATCAAAGATAATATATGGATTTGTCAATGGTAGTAGCAAACATCAAAACAAAAATCTTCAGCATGTATTAGTGTGGTATCCACTATCCAATAACATTACATAACGTCTATTTCCTTTACAATAATTTAAATTATAATCTATTCTAAATGCATTGCCCTATGTTGAATTCGAGCATATCAATATATATTCTGTTATTCAGTTGATACGATACGTTAAAGAATGGCGCTTAAATCTGATTTTCAAGGCAGATATACACGATTCTTTACAATGACTACATTGACCTACATTTCAAGGTCAAAGTGACCTTTAACATCCAGATCCGCAAGGATGTCTAGTGAGATGACAATTGCCATGGTTCACGGATCATTTTGGTATATGCCATTCTTTGACAGCAGATCGGTCCCCAAATTGCAAAATTTGGGCACCTTGCTCCCCAGGTAGTTGGAGGTGGGTGGGTGAGGTGGGGGCAGTGAGCTGAGGGTCGTGTGTGTGTGTGTGTGTGTGTGTGTGTGTGTGTGTGTGTGTGTGTGTGTGTGTGTGTGTGTGTGTGTGTGTGTGTGTGTGTGTGTGTGTGTGTGTGTGTGTGTGTGTGTGTGTGTGTGTGTGTGTGTGTGTGTGTGTGTGTGTGTGTGTGTGTGTGTGTGTGTGTGTGTGTGTGTGTGTGTGTGTGTGTGTGTGTGTGTGTGTGTGTGTGTGTGTGTGTGAGAGTGTGTGTGTGTGTGTGTTCGTGTGTGTGTGTGTGTGTGTGTGTGTGTGTGTGTGTGTGTGTGTGTGTGTGTGTGTGTGTGTGTGTGTGTGTGAGTGTGTGTGTGTGTGTGTGTGTGTGTGTGTGTGTGTGTGTGTGTGTGTGTGTGTGTGTGTGTGTGTGTGTGTGTGGTGTGTGTGTGTGTGTGTGTGTGTGTGTGTGTGTGTGTGTGTGTGTGTGTGAGAGTGTGTGTGTGTGAGAGTGTGTGTGTGTGAGAGTGTGAGAGTGTGTGTGTGTGTGTGCGTGCGTGCGTGCGTGCGTGCGTGTGTGTGTTTCGTTGCTGAAAAATCGAATGGAATATGATGTCATAATCAACTACTTCACATGAATGACGCTATATAGTCCGTCAAGTTGTACGAATTGTATGTCTTTACTCTTTAATAAAGATACTGTTGAATAGTTTGAAAGTAATTTGACTGGACACTGTTGCTGTCATATGCAATATTCAAAAGCTTACCTGTATAGTGTTCTTGAATTTGTGATCCAGAGATTGCAGGGATCGATTAATCCCAACACGGGCAAAGCGTGGATAGAGCTTCGCTCGAGATGGGCGGGACATAGCTAACACTGGATGCTCCGTTGTATATTTTAGATAAATTTACAATTTCATAAACATTCCGTTCATTGGCCCTTTCCAGCTTTAGCTATGCCCCGCCAATCTCAATCTAAGCTCCACCCACACCACGTTCGTGTTGGGATCGATCGATCTTTGAACTCCCTGACCATCAATTTCCAGAAAACTATACAGGTAAGCTGTTAAATATTTTGAAACTAATTTGACTGGGCGCTGTTGCTGCCTATGACAGCAACAGCGTCCAGTCAAATTAGTTTCAAAATATTCAACATATTGTTTATTAAATGGTAAAGACATACAATTCATACAACGTGTCGGACAATTAAGCGCTAAAGACGGACGCTTTCCAGTCATTCATGACGTCATCCTACAAGTCACATAGTTTATTATGACGTCATATGATTGAGTGAGGAAATGCATTCATGAATTTCTTGAAAGTAATTTGACTGCGAGCCGTTGTAGGCCAAATTCTTTACTCAAATCAGTTTCCAAATGTTCATCAACTTACTTCTATGGCTATCATGAAACTTAGATGATAGAAATTCGGCTGTCAAATTTCAATATCGATCTCAGCGTACGTAAAATGTGGGCGGGCATAGCTAGAAATGGGCTGAGCATATCTAGAAATGGGCGCGGCATAGCTAGAAATGGGCGAAGCTTGGTTTGAAATGGGCGAAGCATAGCTAGAAATGGGCGGAACATAACTAAGAATGGGCGGGGAGTAGCTAGAAATGGGCGAGTCATGACTAGAAATGGGCGGAGCTTAGCTAGAAATGAGTGCAGCACAGTTAGAAATGGGCGGTACATAGCTAGAAATGGACCGGGAATAGCTAGAAATGGGCATGGCATAGCTAGAAATGGACAGGGCATACCTAGAAATGGGCATGGCATAGCTAGAAATGGGCGGTACATAGATAGAAATGGGCGGGGGGGGCATAGCTAGAAATGGACATAGCATATCTAGAAATTGGCGATGCATATCTAGAAATGGGCGGAGCGTAGCTAGAAATGGGTGGGCCATAGTTAGAGATGGGCGGGGCATAGCTAGAAAGGACTCCTTCGATTTGACTGAAAGTTGTTGCTGTTTAAGAATAGTCCGGACGACTGGAGTTATTTTGCAAAGGGAAGGGATTATTCCTAGCATAATACGTAACTAGTTAAGAATTGTCTCCCTTTTTGACAACTTAGGAGACTGGAATATCATATTCATTATTAATTTTGACCACGCAGATACCAAGATATTTGACTGGAACATCAGCGGCCTAGTGCACCATAAAGGCGTTTTTTGATTGGTCGTAAAACCTGTTCTATGCGACCACCTTATCGTGTGACCTCGAAAACCATATCTAATAGTAAGCCACTTGAATTAACCATTGTTGAATATTTTAAAACTAATGTGACGGAATCTGCATTTCGTATTTCAGATTATAAATGCATGCTTAAAATGGTATAATTTACTCACATAAAATAGACAGGATCTGGTATTTAACATATAATAAACTGTTTTTATTATAATCATTTGTTTTGTAGGAGAGTTGAGTATTTTAACCCTTTAACCCTCAAATTTGATCAAGAAAATTTAAATTTCCAGACCACGAGAATACTATTTTTGAAATTTACCACTGGAATGACTGGCTCGGTTATCGAGCCAGTCATTCCAGTGGTAAATTTTCAAAAATAGTCTTCTTTTCGTTTGCAAATGGACATATATTCTCAAGACCACTGCCGAGGCCGTTTTTGGCTGATATGAGGGCAAAAGGGTTAAACACAACATTTACACCGACGCACTTCCAAGCGCACAATTCATGAATCCACTCCCTCACTCAATCATATGACGTCATAATCGACTACGCGACGTGTATGCTGACGTCATGATTATGACGTCATAAACGATTCGACTATGCGCGTCTTTAACGCTTAATAGTCCTACACGTTGTACGAATTGTATGTTTGTGCTATTTAAGAAACATGCTGTTGAATATTTTGAAACAAATTTGACTAGGCGCATAGGCAGCAACAGCACCCAGTCAAATTAGTTTCAAAATATTCAACAGCTTATCTGTATAGCTTACTGGAAATTGATATTTAGGGAGTTCAGAGATCGGTCGATCTCAACACGAGCGATGTGTGGGTTGAGCTTAGTTAGAGATGGACAGGGCATAGCTAAAACTGGAAACGTCAATTGGCTGGCTATTGAACTGCGTATAGGACGGGCATGGCTCGTTGACGATTTTTGGTTGATTTGGGCGTGGTTTAGGATGTGGTAAATGAGTCCGAAGCAGATTCGAAATCTCCGCTACCTCAGAGGCGACGACATATCGAACCGGAAGATGAACTATCAGCCATGGAGATCTTGCCAGGGCAAACTGATTACAGCGTTGCTAAGAAACAAGACAACGAAGTAGATTAGTTTTTGTTAGAACCTTCGCCTCCAAATGGACGTAAATTGGTGGAAAGACAATGCATTGCGTTTTCCGAGATTGGCGAAATGTGCTTCTTAGTGCTCTAGCAGCGTCTGCGCCAGCAGTTTTAGCTAAGCTCCACCCACACCTCGCTCGTGTTGGGATTGATCGATCCCTGAACTCCCTGATTACCAATTTTAAGAAAACTATACTGTTAAGCTGTGGAATATTTTGTAACTAATTTGCCTGGGTGCCGGCCAGTCAAATTAGGAACTATTCAACATGATTTTTATTAAACAGTAAAGACATACAATTCATACAACAACTCTATAGTCCGTCTTCAACTATGCGTTTATAACGTACTTATCTACGTCATTCATGACGTCATAATGACGTCATTGATTGTGATGTCATTCTATACGTCACGTAGTTGATTAAGACGTCATATGATGGATGGATACAGTAGAAAGGCCCATTAACAAGAAACGCAGCTCATTGTCCCCAGAAAATGTTAATATGTTAATATTTCTAACTATAAACAAGGATGTGTATTAAGACATTGTGCTGACAATTTTGATATTAATTTGTCTGCCGGATACGGCTGTACATTTTAACCCCTTATCCAATCTTGTGTCAACTTAACCCTACAATGGTCAAGCCGAAAAACTTTCTCTGTAGTGGTTTTGACGGCAGGACCCGATTTTTGTAAATTTCCGTTGTTAATTTATAAAAAAATAGTCTTCCCAATAATTTATTGACATTTTGTTATTTCTGTTGAATCCTTTTACATCATTTAACATGTTCAGAAGGGGACGAAGGCATGTGTATGTTACACCAAAATAGGAGAGTTCTTTCATGCCCCGTGATTAAGATATCTGTGCAGTTTCATCAATATGCTCGAAGTAGAAGGAATGTTATAACAGAGAATTCGAAGCTTACAAGGATTTAAGCCTACACATTGCCGACGAGAGGGATGGACAAACAGATACACGAACTGAAATAAAGAATAGCAGGTTTCCTCCAGGCCCCAGAATCAACAAACCTCTGTAGTTTCATTAAGATGCTTGGAGGAGAAAGTAAGCTATCAAAACAGAGAATTGTACTTTTAAGTTTATGTTCGGGATGATGAGCGGACGGATGGACAGACAAACTGATATACAGATTTTCTAAAATAATAAGAGCCTTTTTCAAAGCTTGTTCGTCAGCATCTATTATACGCTCCAAGTAAAACTTAGGTTATGGAATAAAATCAATGTTTATTAACGAATTTACTTATGTCTGGAAAAAGGTGAACAGATAGAGGGATTTGTGAGCTGATGGATGAGGTGACACAGACAATAAGCGGCTTATACCAAATCCGCATATTGACACCTTTTCATTAATATTCCCAGCAGAACTTAAGTTATCGAGGAACAAAAAGCTCAATGGCAATACCACGCAACTGCTGCCACGTGGAATGAGGAAAGCGGGTTGTGGAAACGGAACGCGGAATATACTTCTGATCGCTCTTTACTATTTTCCTTCATCCATTTACCTGCACACGGTAAGCGGTATGCGGAACGCGGAACAGTGGAATGCGGAAAAACCGATCGCTCGGTGTAGCGATTTTTCCGGACTGAAAAGTTCCGTTGCGGAATAGAGCATATGTAACCTAGCAACGATAGGGTAATCCAAGTAGTTAAAGCTGATGCATCGTCTAAAATAATAAGAACTAATTTGTCGAAAAAATTAGGAAATTAGTAACATTATAATTACATGTTGTTAGATTAGGCCAAAGGAATCATTTAGAATCTAGTCGTCAGTATCAGACATTTTGGATCTACATCTCTCGCCTACGTACATACACATTTTGTAATGGTCTCAGTGGAAAGCTAGATATTAAAGCGTAAAAAATGTGTTGACGCTTTTGAAAGAAATTCGATAGAAATATCGCAATATCACCAATAAAAATACAATAAAATAACGCAATGATACCGCGTGCAGGTAAATGGCACACACGATATTTTATCCGCATTCCGCATACCCACTTTCGGTTCCGTGTTCCGCATTCCGCACCCCGCGTGCCAGGTAAACTCAGCTTTACACACAACTCTTGAGAACGACCCACATGCAATGTATTCACGTTATTTCACTTTATGTGCTATAAATATCTCAAAATAATACAAAATATAGTGCCTAAATATGAACTTCTTGACTATCAATTTCCAGAAAACTATACAGATAAGCTGTTGAATATTTTAAAACTAATTTGACCGGGTGATGTTGCTGCCTATGGCAGCAACAGCGCCAGGTCAAATTGGTTTCAAAATATTCAACAGCACGTTTATTAAATAGTAGAGACATACACTTCTTACAACGTGTCGGACTACTAAGAGTTAAAGGCGGGCCTAATAGAATCATTTATGACGTAATGATTATGACGTCATCCTACACGCCGCTTATCGGATTATGACGTCATATGACATCAAATCATCGATGAATACTCTGGAAAGGTGAATTGATTCCAATGAGGAAATTTACCTTTTGCCTATTTTCTCCACAACAGACTGAAACAGTTCTTGAGTTATGCTCAAACGTAACCCACTAAGTTTGAAGCCAATACCTTTAAATATAACGAAAGTTGACAACAAGCTACTATCTGTCCCAATTGCCTGTAATATTTAAATTGCATAATTCCGATGTTTGACGTCAGATAAATATCAATTGCATAAGGTAAGTTCCATATACCTATAGCATCAGTTTGACGTGAATTGGGTATAAATTGCTCACAATTTGGCAAAAAGGTGATGACTGAATAACCTACTATTGAACCCGATGGCCAAATACACATTTGACTTCAAGAATACCAAAACTATGTCAGATTAATGTAGTTCTTATATGGCTGGTCGTATATGCCGAAAGAAATCATTAGCTACACTGTATACCTATGATGAAATATACCACCATGTAGCGCCTTTCCTCTTGGATCCAATACTTAAGAGCGTATAAAATCGCCATAACTCTGGTGTGGGAGATCATTTGCTGTCGATCACCAGAGTTGAATAAAGAATAAGAAAGTTGACTTTCTGCTGTATGTTTCCCCGTAGAATATGATAGTGCAGATATAAGATGGCAATGGCAACATTGTTGCCAGGTTGTATGCAAATATGTCAAGAAAGAACAATGCGCCAACATTGCTAGCGACATACAGACGGAGAGATAGATAGATAAATGGATGGACAGAGGCACAGGTGGACGGCCAGCGAGCGGGGTGTGTTCGATATAACTCAGCGGATTGACAAAAAATGAAATGTTTCAAGGATTTACACATCAATGCCAAGCTGAACGCACATAAGAATTGGTCAATGGATGGACGGATTGATCCAATGTAGAAGAGACGCTCTCCAGATCCCAGAATCAACAAACATGTGAAGTCTCATCAATAGTATTGATTCCAAGTAGAACTTCAAGGTATCGAAGAAAACACTAAATTACCAAGATCCAACTTCCGAAACCCGCGATTGCACGCCTCCGGTCCCGGTTTTAAATAGCCCCCCCCCCCCCCACCCCTGACACACACACACAAACACACGCACGCACCACACATACACGCGCATGCGGGAATGCACACACGCACGCACACACACACACACACACACACGCATGCACGCACGCACGCACACACGCACATGCGTGTAACAATTTCCGACAGTAAGTTACAATTAAGCTCTTGATTCTGAGACAACACCCATCCACCCCCACAACATAACACCCACTCACCTCCGATCATCCACAACACGCCCACTCTCACACAATGTCCAACACATAAAACCAACTCCACCACCACGCTCACAACACAACACTCACTACTACACCATACTACAAACACGCCCACGCACGCACGCACTCACGCGCGCACTCACGCACGCACGCACGCTCCGAACATTCACAGCACGCCCACTCTCCCACAATGTCCAGCACATAAAACCAACTCCCCCACCATACTACACACACACACGCACGCACGCACGCACGCACGCACGCACGCACGCACGCACGCACGCACGCACGCACTCACACTGAAGCCATGCTTGGAGACCTGGCCCTTATTATACGGCGCTGGCTGAATTTGTTCTGTCCCTCTGAGGACTAATAAACTAAAATAATATAAGGTTGCTCAGCCGACTCACCGGCTCCTATAAGCCGCGCCAAAGACTACTGGTGGCGCAGTCACGTTAAGGACCTTGGTAACCGACGCCAACTTTGAACTATGCCATTCTGAATTCAACTGTGGGCCGTTATGGCCGCAGTGATATCTCGCCAAACCTTGTCTGAACCACACTGAAAAGGGGTTGAACTAACGCACACTTCTAGTGCCATCTTCAAAGTGTTTTGAACTGCACCATTTTTACTGTGAACATTGCTTTCGTCGCTTCGTCTGAGCTGGTGGCGACGATCGTCTTGTGGGCATTCTAATCTACAAACACTTCTCTACGCCAACTGCATTATACTGTATTATTCTATCCGGATCTGATCCGCACCTCTGCGCCGGAACGCAGCCATTCTCCTGAACTACTGCAAATTGTCCACTGTGATACTGTCGTTCTTCTATGTTTTCGTTTTCGCCAATGACTAAGAGGCGCCAACATCGACTGCCAGAAACTTGCAGAAGATGGTAAGGTACTTCACATGGTAATACTAATGATAATAAAAAGTTGTTGCCTGTTCATAGATTGATGGGGGAAAATATGTATATAACCTCATCTACTTTGTACAAAGTCTGGGTGTAATGAATTTATCAGTCTCAGTATCAGAGTAGGTACATGTAGTAGAGCATAGTGAAGATGATGCCACTGTCTGAACTCGTGACTGATGTTGCGGTATCATTGTTCCTTGGCATACAGATAATAGATAACTTGGATCATTTGGGCCACTAATCACCCATCCCTTATTGTTGTCGTCAACAGCAGTGCTCGATATGCAATACGTTTTAAATCATAATATAGCGAATAACGAACGCCAGCTTTAGGGGTGAAATAACGTCGGTTCCTTAGAATGGATAATATTAAATCCACCCAATTTAAGGACGCGGGCTCCGTTGACCCAGGAGCAATTTACACTAGCGTATGCAATGCGTTAAAGGAGCACCTGTCTTTTGTAACCACCTTATAATCGCCCATGCAGTGTCCGTTATAGACAGGTATAGTAAATGGACTTATGGAGCTACATAATAGGTCAAATTATTCGAACCTTTTGTTGTTCTACGATAAGACATCACGTGTCATTAATTACACCCTTTCATGACGATGCCCGCCAAAACCGGCCTTTGCAGTGGTCTTGAGGAATGGCCATGTGCAGGGCAAGAGAAAAGTATCTTTGAAAATTTATCACTGAAATGACAGCCATTTCAGTGATAAATTTCCAAAAATACTCTTCTCTTGACCTGAAAATGTATATTTAATGCAGAAATGCTTAGATTTTCTGGACAAAATTTATATATCAAGAGGTTAAACCACTTCACTGATCATAATAGATTTAAGTCAATAACAATATTTGATATAAACACACCTTACTTGTACCTTGAAGCCACTAGTACAAAGCAGTCTGATTGACTTTATCATATCGTGTGGCGCAATGCGCTGACGAGATAACAAATCACACCTTCATCCAGTCAAGCGCTCACATGATACTACGTATGTCAACATTATTAAAATCTATCCTCTTCGATGATAAACAAAGTGTAGTCGTCGTCGTCGCTGACGGTGTGGTAGCAACAGCAACCGTAGCAGCAGCTGTAATAGCAGCAGCTGTAGCAGCAGCAGCGGCGGCGGCGACGGCGGCCTCGCCGGTCCTGCCTAGCCGGTCCGGCGTCGCCGGTGGGTGGCGGCGGTGGTAGAGTCAAATGGCGGGGGAGGCGGCGGAAGCGACGGAAGCGGCAGTAGTGCTGAGTAGTAGTAGTAGTAGTAGTAGTAGTAGTAGTAGTAGTAGTAGTAGTAGTAGTAGTAGTAGTAGTAGTAGTAGTAGTGGTAGTAGTAGTCAATTCAGTGGTAAATTCTCAAAAATAATCTCATGGTCTGCAGATGGGCATTCCTCAAGACCATTGCAAAGGACGGGTTTGGCCGCCTTCGTCATAAACGGGTTAAACGGTTATCGCTAGCTAAGCTCCATCCACGCTTCTCTCGTGTTGGGATCGATCGATCCCTGAACTAACTAACTATCAATTTCCAGAAAACTATACAGGTAACCTGTTGAATATTTTGAAACTAATTTGACTAGATGCTGTTACTGCCTATGGAAGCAACAGCGCCCAGTCAAATTAGTTTCAAATTATTAGAAAAATATTTATTAAATAGTAAGGACAAACATTTCGTACAACGTGTCAGACTATTAAGCGTTCATGACGGACTAAATCGAGCCATTCATTCTGTAATTGATTATGACGTCATCATTCACGTCAAGTAGTTAATTATTAGCTCAAATGATTGATGGATAAACTGGAAAGATCACTTGACTGTCGCGCTTTCATTTTCGGTCAAACAGAGCGGTTCATTTGATCTATCAATTCCTTCTCACGACCACACATATAATGGGTGAATTCAATCTACCACACAAGTATTGACGTCACAATCCAGTGTCACAACCCACAATCATAAATGACAGAAATACTGCGTCATAAACATGCGATAGTCCGTCAGGTTGTACGAATCCTATGGGCTTTTTAAAAACTATTTAACAAATAATATGTTGAATATATTTTGAAACTAATTGCCATAGGCAGCAACAGAAGATATTCAAATTAGTTTAAAAACATTTAACAGCCTACGTGTATTTTTACTGGAAATTTATATTCTGGGAGTTCAGCCCGACCGATCTCGACACGGGGAAAAAGTGGGCGGAGCTTAGATCCTGGCGGGTTGGGCATAGCTAAAGGTTGATTTATGTATTAACCATTCTTGCCTCAAAGCTCTCAAAATCATTTAACCGTTTCTTGACGAATCCCGCCAAAACCGGCCTATGCAGTGGCCTTAAGGAATGTGCATTTGCAGGCTAAGAGAAGACTATTACTTGAAAATGTATCACATGAATGACTGGCTTTCAAAAAAATGAAATTTAGGCATTAAAAGGTTAATCTTTGTCAGGTATATTTCCAAGGAAAGAGATGACTATTTTTTAAAATAAATTTCACACTGCAATTTACAAGGATTGCATTCTGTTGTGCTGAAAATGGATATTTTCAAGACCATAGAAGATGCTTTGAGGCCGGCTTGATCATTGACCCTTTGAAACCTCACTTCCCAGAATCTCAATTTTAAAGCAATCATACTGATATGCTGTTTAGTATTTTGAAACTTATTTGACAGGGACCTGTTGCTGCCTATGGCAGCAACAGCTCCCAGTCAAATTAGTTTCAAATCACTCAACAGTATATTTATAAAACGCTCAAGGAGTTTGTTGTTTTGGCATTTCAGGTCCAAACGGTTAAAAGGCCGATGAGCAAGACAATACGAATATGTGCTGAATCAGCGTGCATTGGCAGACCAGGTGAAGCACATTTTCGGGCGGCAATAATGGTAATTAAAAAAAATCGTCTTCATTGACCTGCAAATGGACATATCTCAAAATCACTGCAGATGACATTTCTTGGAACGTAGCCTTTAGCCCTTTAAGGACTAAACATAGTCAAGAAAATTTAAATATCTGTTTATTGAATGTTCATTTGCCTGCCAAGAGAAGAATATTTTTAAAATGTTACTCCTTGAATGACTGGCTCGGTTATCGAGCTAGTCATTTACGTGGTAAGAAATTAAAAAAAGGTCATATAAATTTCAACATTATGCCATGTTAATGGCCATGGTTCCCTTTGGATGAGAGTTCAGAGTCCTAGGAACCATGCGACCAGCCCTGAGAGGGACCCATCGCTATATTCGATACATTAAACCTTACGTGTGTTTGGTATCTATGTTAATTCGTCACCTCTGCACGCCCCAGTTCAAAGTTCTCGGTTCACAAAAAGATCAATACTGTGTTGTTCAAACTAGATTCGCGCGCAGCTTATTTACGACTTGCTGTACTGATTGGATGACAATAAATAGGGTGATTTAACAATTTAGTTCTCATCCAGCAGATGCAGATGTTTGAACAAGTTGTTTTTGTTTATTCACGCAGAAAGCACTAAAGAAATCAGAACACATACTGTCCTTATCATCATTATCCACTGAATCATTTACTATGAGGATGGCCATCATTAGCCTCGTTCCGGTAGTGCTGTGCAGTAAGTATTCGTGCACGCATGTGTCTTCATGAGCGGGTGTATATGTTGCGCGTGTATATGTATGTGACACATACCAAATGTCACAAATTACTAATAAAGTAGCGAATATTTCCAGTCAAGTTGATTTCAAAATATTAAATAGCTTGTCTCCATCGTTGCCCTTGAATTAAGTTACTTGCATTTAATCTACAAACGAGTTAAATAAGTGTAAATACGCAGATATTGATGATGTAATTAACCAATTAATTAATTGCCAGTCTGATGTTTAAATTTAAAAATTTTAATTTAATTTACAGGATGAACTGGTGATGTGATAATTTTTCAACATATTTGGTGGAAGATGGTGCTGTTATAGACATTCATAGACAGCAACATCGTCCACCAAAATTGTTGAAAAACGTACACCACTTTCTTTGCTATTGACACAGTAAAAGATGGAATATTGACACCAGATTTAATTGGTAAGGTTTATACATTTAACACTGAATTGAGCGATCCTTTTTAGCTATGCCCCGCCCATTTCTGTCTAGACTCCGCTCATGTTTAAGCTATGGTCATGCCCATTTCTAGATAGTCTCCGCCTATGTTTAAGCTATACCTCACCAATTTCTAGCTAAGTTGCACCCATTTCTAGCTATTCCCATACTATTTTTGCCAGTGTTGGAATCGACGTGAGACACTGAAACCTGAATTCCAAAATCTAAATGCCAAGGTAACCTTTTTAATATTTTGAAACTAATTTGACTGGCGTTGTTGTAACCTATCTAGTTCGCTTTTCTACTAATGATTGATCGATTTGTGAGACCTGCACATCGTAATACTTATTACCCAGTCCACCCGTCTCGCACCTGCAGATGTTATTTCTCTGATATCCACCACGCCCCCACCCCCAATGGCCCATCCTGAAACAATGCATGCAGATACCCGTGAGTACCCGCACATATTATATAATTAGATTGCGTGGGATTGAAACCGTTTCTATGCCTCGATGTTGGCACGCGAGAGCCGATGCACCCTCCATAGTTAGTAAATACCGTATACGATGACGTCATCATGCACGCACACATATTATGATAGGATCGCATTCACTGTCTACATTACCGAACTCGTTAGGGGAAGCCAAGAACTGAGAGCGTTGTGACCAAGCATCGCGCCAGTCAAAGTTCTTAGAGGTGTGGCGTACTGTGTGCAACGCTGACTGGTCGAGAGCGGGTTAGCTGCCCTGCGATGCTATTTCATCTGCATCTTAGGCCACGCCCATTTGTTCCATGCCAAAAATACTCGATTCTGTTTGGTCGAGGGCTCGTTACGTGACCACATGACTTCTTGGCGAGGGTGAGGTGAAAGGAGGCGTGTCCAAATATGCAAATGACATGCCGACACAGGTCACGTGACCTGCTCTTGACAAATAGTTTTTTCACGCAATGCTCTACAACCTTTTGTGATGTAGATCTGATTGACAGGTGTAATGAGACGTAAAATGGATTGGGGTGATCAAATGAGGTCACTTTACCAGCTCTCGACAAATCAGAATAGCGCATATATCGACACAGTCATGCGGTATGTAAATCTATTGACGTGTTCTTATGATTGGCAGGTGTAATGACCCGCGAAATGGTGGTTTGGATGGTGGGTGCATAGATCTATTGTTCCCTCCTGAACAAAGAGACGACGGGAAGGTGGGAATTCAGTATGTAGATATATTGTTCCCGGGCGATGATCACTCCTAAGCGCCAAAGGCCTTGGCGTTTAGTCCATTCAAATTAATTGATTCTTTAGTACATATATCTATTGTTCCGGTGGCAGGCATCAAGCTGTTAAAGTTATACAGCATCAAGGATAGGCAGGTTGTGCTGTATAATGTAGTCGTTTTGTTAAGGGCATCTTTGATCTACGAATCCCTAGCGGCCAGAAGGACTGGAAAGCTATGTTCCCCATGACGCAGCATGCAATAATGTCAGCAGTACTGCAAAACAGTGAGCCAAGGATTTTACTTTCCTCCATGGTTCCCCGCCATGAAGTGGGTCGTCATTTTCATTAGCTCCATGCTTTGCCGATAGATATATGTGGGTGAACCCTGTTTACGATTCATTCATATGTAATTCTCAATATTTAGTTTGCTTGCATCTATAGGGTGTAGTTTGTTAACGAACGGGCTCCTCGACTAGGAAATCCACATCGTCGACATATTCCGTCCAAAGTGACATGGACAGTATGGACACTGGAGGTTTGGTCTTGTGGAATTTTCCAACGCAGATTTCAATGCAGCAGCAGGGTAGAAGGTGAAAACACAAGGGATATTCCATCCCCCGTGGGGAGCTGATTGATATCTCAAACTCAGCAGACTTCACTGTCTTGACCTGTACTATGAGCTTGGTGACTTCAAGCAGTATTCTCACCAGTCTGTGCTCATCTTCATTGCAACTGGCTTTGAGTGGTTAATTGTGTCGAGGGATCGTGACATGTCAATGCCTCTTTTGTGAAAATCCTAGTGCTTTGACTATTGATACAGGCAGACGTTGGCGTTGGGCCCATACAATGTCTTCATAGCTGCATCCACGTTTAAATCCACTTTGACATGATCCAGTGATAGCATCGATCCTGTCTCAGATGCGGCATAGAATAATATTGGTATGATTTTCCAGATGATGATGAGTAGTACAATGGGTCGTACAATGGTTGCGGGCCCGGAGGCTTCTTGGGCTTAGGCAACCAATTAATGGTACCTTGGTCTACAACATCAATGAAAATGCGTGTGCATAAAGGATGAATTGATTAGGTGTGTGATCAAATTTGAGATAATGTCACGTGTGTATTTGAATAGTTCATTGCTCATTCCATCAGTTCCGGATGCACATCCATTTTTCAGCTATTTCGATGTCTTCGCAACTTCTGCTGTTTTAATTGGTATTAGCAATGAGCTGGGATCATATGAAAACGGGTGCAAGGGCACATCATCGTGGTCCGTGAACTATTCATTTCATCATTCTGGAATTGCATCCACTCTGCCCTGGTCAGTCCCGATAACGTGTCCTTCAGGGTTGTGTACAGCGAGTGGTAGTCTATAGTCAGTAACTCTCAAGGCTCGGGTTGCCCGAAACATTTTGTAATAGTCTTCCGTGGCAGTGTTTTCATTTGCTATGGAGTCTGCTTGTTGAATAACAATCTCTTTTAAGCATCCACTAGTGTGGCGCAGAATCTTATTGCGCTGCCTGTGTAGTTTGGCGCGGTTTTCACTTTGGACATTTCGAGGCATGTGCAGCAAGTGTGCTTTCTGCTCGGCTGATAGTTTTACTCCTACAGGGTTATCAGTATACCTAGTTCTGTCATTGTTTTTGAGAACTCAGATGGTACTGGTGGCTGATGATTCCATACATCTGGGCATTTGATTAGGGCTCATTTTGATCAGAGCTGACACAGATGTTAGCTATCTCCCCCTCTAGCGCCTTTTTGTATCGCATTTGGGTGTCAGTATCGCTGATGAGCTTGGGTCGCGTGTAGGTGACTCTGCCCTCTTGCCTGTTATCGCGTTTGTACACTAAGTAGAATTATGTTGGCGAATCTATATAACTTAGAGCGTGATTGGTCCTCGCTGAAGAGGTAATTGGGAAGGGCGATCCAAACACAGGAGTGGGGGACATCAGGACGGGATAAATTTTCAAAAAAATATATATCTCAGTTTTCATAGGGTTGACAATGTCAACGACAGCGCCCTCTCGCGAGGATAAACATATTCGTGGAATTCAGGTTCCAAAGTTTCAAATCGATTTCACTCACGTGAAAAGTGGGTGGAGCTTAAATAGAAATGGGGGTGGCTTGGCTAGAAATTAATCCCACGATTAAATCAGGTAAATAACATTGCCATTATTGCTGTTTCATTGTCAATGAAACATAAGTGTATCTGTTGATTTTATCTCCAGTATTGATGCAGTTTGCCATTGTGGTATATAGTTCTGAAGAGCACAGGGTATGTCTTTCCTGCCCACGTGTAAGCCATCCGCATGATTGCCAAACATTTGCCGAAGTATGGCCTCACGAGAGCTGTTCCACTGAACTTCTTCTACAGCTGAATGGTTCACGTGTCTATAAATTTGGATATTCAGCTTCGACAGACTGCATTCACTCTGATGCCATGGCTTCGTCTCATGTCAGACACCGACGCATGTCAAGCACTGATATACCCCTGTGTCATGATTGTTGCACAGAAAGTCTGTGCAACCGAAAGTTGTGTGGACTGCATGATAGTAACAATACACGTAAGTTGCTTATTCAGATATCAAGGGATAGGATAATAAGGTGTGTCTTACAGCTAGGGTACATTATATATAATGGGCCTTCCATTTTAGCTATGGCCAGCCCATCTATATCTAAGCCCCGCCCCCACCCCAACCCCCACACACACACCACGCTCGTGTTGGGATCGAGCCATTGCTGAACTCCCTGACAATCAATTTCCAGAAAACTATGCATGTAAGCTGTTAAATATTTTGAAATTAATTGGACTTGGCGCTGTTGCTGCCTATGGCGCCCAATCAAATTGGTTTCAAAATATAGCAACATGTTTCTTAAATAGCAAAAACATACAATTCATACAACGTGTCAGACTATTAAGCGTTAACGACGGACTATTCGGAATCATTCATGGCGTCATAATTATGATATCAGCATACACGTCGCGTAGTTGATTATGGCGTCATATGATTGAGTGAGGAAATGGATTCATGAATTGTTGATCAGTTTCAATCTCACGTGCCATTCCAAATAAAGAATACATTATAATTCAATGCTGTATGTAAACTCCATACCTGTTCAGTTAGCAAATGGAGTGTTTGCGCATTGTTGATGCATATTATGTAACATAAGCAGAAGATGAATTGCGCATAAATATTAGACTAATTCCCTCACAATGAAAATTATATTGTGATTAAATTAATATATCACTTGAAAATGTATTTTGGATGCTGAAATGTGACATTGAATATGCCATTATGAAAGTGACAACGACGATGACGACTGAGGTGTGATGATGACGAGAACGACGACGACGACGATGACGATGACGATCACGATGATGATAACTGCGATGACGAGGAAGGAGATGAGGAGGAGGAGGAGTATGATGATGATGATGATGATGATGAGGAGGAGGAGTATGATGATGAGGAGGAGGAAGAGGAGGAGGAGAAGGAAGAGGAAGAGGAGGATGGGTATGATGATGATGATGAGGATGAGGAGGAGGAGGAGGAGGAAGAAGAGGAAGAGGAGGAAGAGGAGGAGGAGGGGGAAGAGGAGGAAGAGGAGGAAGAGGAGGAAGAGGAGGAAGAGGAGGAAGAAGAGGAAGAGGAGTAGGAGGAGGATGAGGAGGAGGAGGAAGAGGAGTAGGAGGAGGAGGAAGAGGAGTAGGAGGAGGAGGAAGAGGAGTTGGAGGAGGATGAGGAGGATGAGTATAATGAAGAGGACGAGGAAGAGGAGGAGGAGGATAAGGAGGAGGAAGAGGAGTTCGAGGAGGATGAGGATGATGAGTATAATGAAGAGGAGGAGTATAATGATGATGATGATGAGGAGGAGGATGAGGAGGAAGAGGATGAGGAGGAGGAGGAGGAGGAAGAGGAGGAAGAGGAGGAGGAGGAGGAGGAAGAGGAGGAGGAGGAAGAGGGGTTGCAGGAGGATGAGGAGGATGAGTATAATGAAGAGGAGAAGGAGGAGGAGGAGAAAGAGGAGGAAGAGTAGGAGGAGGAGAAGGAGGAGGAAGAGGAGGAGGAGGAGGAGGAGGAAGAGGATGAGTATAATGAAAAGGAGGCGGAGGAGGAAGAGAGGGGAGGAGGAGGATGAGGAGGAGGAGGAGGAAGAGGAGGAGGAGGAGAAGGAGGAGGAGTAGTAGGAGGAGGAGGAGGAGGAGGAAGAGGAGGAGGAGGAGGAGAAGGAAGAGTATGAGTATAATGAAAAGGAGGCGGAGGAGGAAGAGGAGGAGGAGGAGGAGGAGGATGCTGTTACAAATAGCCAGCTGTTTATCACCAAGTTTATCATCGCCTGTCCGAAGGAGATTATCTTCCATTATTACCAAGCAACAACAATTTTAGTTTGTTATATAAGAAATGGCATTTAGGGATCCCATCTCTCACTCAAGTATGTGACGTCATAAATAAATAAGTTACATATTAGCTGACGTCAGAATCAATATAATGTATTACTAAAAATAAAAGATCCGTCACTAGTGCACGATCGAATGTCTTTGATGGATGTACAATGTCATAAACATTCTCTTGAATGTTTTTAAACTAAATTGACGGGGGAAATGGGGCTGGATTTGGTGGTTCTAAATTGGCTTCAAACTATCCAACAACTTAAGGTATAAATAACTACGCTGCAATTTGAATTTTTCGATGCAGGATTCAAAGGATCTCGTGTAATAAATGGTCAGCGTTTAGCTGGAAATAGACGGGACATAACTAGAAATGGACGGGACATAACTAAAAATAGACGGGACATAGCTAGAAATAGACGGGACATAGCTAGAAAATGATATCTGACTATGATGATGGGAGGCATGGAACATGTCTAGGTGCATTGCATATTAATTGGACACGATATACCAGATCAAACGAACATAAAGACAGACCTTTCCGGTTTTAGCTATGCCCTGTCCATCCTCGCTAGTGTTGGGGTCGATCGATCTGATCCTGACTATCAATTTCCAGAAACCTATACAAGTAAGCTGTTAAACATTTTGAAACTAATTTGACTTGGCGCTGTTGCCGCCTATGACATTAGTTTTAAAATATTCAACGGATTGTTTGTTAAATTGTGAAGACATCCAATTCGTACACCGTGCCGGACTATTAAGCGTTAAAGACGGACTAAATCGAGTCGGTCCTGCAATTATGACGTCATCATACTCGCCACGTAATGATTATAAAGTCATATGACGTCAGATCATGAAGGATAAACTAAAGGGAAATTGAAATATCAATAATTGATGATCGCTTTGTTGTAAAATGCAATGTTTTTCACTTTCATGTCATCTTTTTGACATCTAGATTTGGCGTGTCTGGTTGGTGAGGTGGAGAACGGTGTACCATCAACATCAATTACATATTGTACTGCAGATGAACGATGTTACGCTGGAATACACAGTACCAGACCACACCAGTTTGCATATGGAAATTATGGATGCGCCTCACAAGTAATTATATAAATATATCGAACTATTAATTGCTTTTAACCAATAGCTCCCTAAAAATGTAGGCGTATGAACTAAGCTTCTCAGCCAA
>CM067365.1:64412697-64485197 GCA_034401795.1 Chaetoderma sp. LZ-2023a
CACGACACGACGATGTTACTTTGATTCTGAGAATCCATCTTTATAAGTTTCCAATCGATAGCAAGACGCGAAAAGGTGGCTGGATCTTAGCTCGAAATGAACGGGGCATAGCTAGAAATTAAGGGGGCATAGCTAGAAATGAACGGGGCATAGCTAGAAATGGACGGGGCATAGCTAGAATTGAACCTTCCCAGTCTTGGCTATGCCCCCCCCCCTATTTCTATATAAGCTCCACCCACACCACGCTCGTTTGGGATCGATCGATCTCTGAAATCTCTGACTATCAATTTCCCCAAAATTATGCGGGTGAGTTGTTGAATATTTTGAAAATAATTCAACTGGGTGTTAAATTAGTTTCAAAATATTCGACAGCATGTTTATTAAATAGCAAAGACATACAATTTGTACAACATGTCGGACTATTTAGTGCAAATGACGGACTATTTCGAATGATTCATGACGTCATGATTATGACGTCAGCATACACGTTATATAGTTGATTATGACGTCATATGATGGATGGATAAACTGGAAAGGGTAATTAGCTGGGCATAGCGAGAAACAGCTGTTTCCTGTTAGAACTGCATCTCTAACGATTGGAGAATCCCATCTACAGATCAATTATATGACGTCATAAGCATCTACGTCACATGTATGCTGCTAACATAATCAATCATGTTTTGAATGGCTTAATTATGTCCGTTATAAACGCTTAATAGTCCGTCAAGTGTACGAATTATATGTGTTTACTATTTAATAAACATTCTGTTGAATATATTGAAACTAATTTGACTATGCGCTGGTGCTGTCATAAGCAGCAACAGCAACCAGGCAAATAAATTTTAAATATTCAACGGCTTGCCTGCATAGTTTTCTGGAAATTGAAATTCAGGGAGTGCTGGGATCGATCGATCCCATCACGGACAACGCGTTGGTGGGGTGTAGCTAGAGACAATCTTGATATAGGTAAAGCTTTGGGTATACAACGCTTTTTAGACAAGTTCCAGATCCACAGGGAACCACGATATCTACTATAGATACAACGCAAAGTACCACATTATTCGCTGACTGTTGGGACCTCCAAAGCCGAGGTGGTTTTAGGGAAAACGGCATATACGACATCTACCCTGCCCCAGCACATTCCCGTCTTCGGGTGAGATGTGACCTGACCACGGACGGAGGGGGCTGGACCATTCTGCAGAGACGATATGATGGATCTGTGAATTTTACCCGCGCTTTCCAGGAGTACGAAGAAGGTAATAATATACATCAACTACGCACGTGCCATATTATGTATTCTATAACTGTTATTCGCTCGGTAAAATTTATTTAAGATAAACCCACCTTATCTTAAACTAACCATTCGCGCGATCTAATTCGCCGCCTATAAGCCATCCCTAGCATTATAGTTTTCTATTGCGCCGACAACGAAAGATATTCAGGCTTTAGTAGCTAAATGTTGATACATTTCTACAGTCTATGATGGCTATCATGATTTACTTTTCAACCAATCAGAAAAAACATAGCGTGTCTGCTTAGGTATACGCACTCAGTCATACAGGTGTCTTCTATGGTTTGGCAATGTCGTATAAAAGCAATCATACGTGGAACGTGTTGAATAATTGAAACTAATTTGACAGAAGTTGTTGCTGCCATAGGCAGCAACAACTTCTTGTCAAATTAGTTTCAAAGTATTCAACACGATGATCATGGCATAATAAAGATTACAATTCATTGCCACTTGTATGATATCACAATCTATCGCCTGAGGAGGGAAAATGGCAGCGATCACTGTTCAACATTAACCCAAGATTACAAGGCAGATAATTGTGAGACAGTTAAGGAAACGCGACAAGATATGAATGATATGGAATCTATAAACCATAATATATCGGTGTAATACAACATTTGAGATTAGATTATAAATAGCTGTACATACATCTAGTTTTAATGAAAATATTATCAGATTGTTTCGCCTGCAAATATATAATGCTACGAACAAAACAATAATGGATGTAGTTGCGTGATATGTGGATAGAATACCAACTTACCCACCCTCATGTACACATATGCACGCATTCACACAAACATGCATGCACGCATTCCCACATACGTATACACCCAACCCATCAGTCAAATTAGTTTCAAAATATTCAAGAGCTAATCTATAGGTATAGGTACCTTGATATTTTATCAACTGGGATTTCAACAGGCGAAAGCTGTGCTCGCAGACTGGGTAGAAATGAACGCGGCATAGGCAGTGCCTGCCGGCTTAAGCTGGTGTAAGGCAGTAGGCTGGAGCTTCCAATTCAATTCAATTCATTTTATTACTCCCAGACTTTATACAAAGTATAGATACATAGATATATACTAGTTGTACAAGTATATAGCAGTTGTTGTTTATGTTTCAGCAATAACAGTACTACTGCTAGTAGAAGTAGTAGTAGTAGAAGTAGTAGTAGTAGTAGTAGTAGTAGTAGTAGCAGCAGCAGCAGCAGCAGCAGCAGCAGCAGCAGCCGTCGTCGTCGTAGTCGTCGTCGTCATCGTCATTGTTGTTGTTGTTCTGTACTAGGTCAGGGATAAGTACACATTTTAGATTGTTATAACTATTGCGACTAGTGTCTCTGATTTCATTGTATAGCACACCTCGGCATACAAAATGAGAACAATTATTCTATTTCTGCCCAAAGTGCCCTATAACATTTGCAGCAAATTGGCATAGTTTTCTTTGCAATGCCAATTTGGGAGTCGACAATAGCTTTTCAAATTTATCCCAAGGGTTCGATTTTTTTTAAATCTAGACGCTCTGAGATGCAATCTGAGGCCTATTTAGCATAATTTCATTAGTTATTAGTTGGTCACGATTTTGCAAGAGAATTAAAATTTTTGAAGGCTAAAGGAAGACAATTTTTTAATTTACCATTGAAATACAAGAAAAGAGCATTCTCTCGTCCTGCAAGTCCAAGAAAACAATACTTTCTGAAAATTTACAACTGGAATGACTGACTCGGTTACCGAGCAAATCATTCAAGTCGTAAACTTTAAAAAATACTCATCTCTTGGGCTGCAAATCGACATTAATGAAGACGACTGTATTACTGTTGTGTAGACGGTACCAACTTTATCTCTTCGTTGCGTTACGTAGCCTATATAAAAAAGCCCTCAAACTCCTTTTAGGTTTAAAGGCTGAGAACATCCTTAGCCGCGAAGTCCTATGCTGTAGCCTAAGTACCCTAGTAGTTAATCCGGCCCTGTGTATAGCTAGAAATGTCTTGCTCCTTGTTCACATTTTATTATATACGTGTTGCTGACGTCAAGTTAACATTGGATACCTTTAACTTGTCTTTAGCATAAATGCTTATAACTAATGTGTTCTGAAGCTCAACTGTACTTATCTCACGCTTTCAGAAGCTCAGCTGTACTTATCTCGCGCTATCTGAAGCTCAACTGTACTTATCTCACGCTTTCTGAAGCTCAACTGTACTTATCTCGTGCTTTCTGAAGCTCAACTGTACTTATCTCGCGCTTTCTGAAGCTCAACTGTACTTATCTCGTGCTTTCTGAAGCTCAACTGTACTTATCTCGCGCTTTCAGAATCTCAAGTGTACTTATCTCATGTTTTCATAAGCTGAACTGTACTTATCTCACGCTTTCAGAAGCTTAACTGATCTTATCTCACGCTTTCAGAAGCTCAAATGTACTTATCTCGCGCTTTCTGAAGCTCAACTGTACTTAGCCCACGCTTTCTGAGGTTAAACTGTACTTATCTTGCGCTTTCTGAAGCTCAACTGTACTTTTCTCATGCTTTCATAAGCTCAACTGTACTTATCTTACGCTTTCCGAAGCTCAACTGATCTTATTTCACGCTTTCAGAAGCTCAACCAATCTTATCTCACGCTTTCAGAAGCTCAACTGTACTTATCTCGCGCTTTCTGAAGCTCAACTGTACTTATCTCATTCTTTCATAAGCTCATCTGTACTTATCTCATGCTTTCATAAGCTCAACTGTACTTATCTTACGCTTTCAGAAGCTCAACTGATCTTATTTCACGCTTTCAGAAGCTCAACCAATCTTATCTCACGGTTTCAGAAGCTCAACTGTACTTATCTCGCGCCTTCTGAAGCTCAACTGTACTTATCCCGGGCTTTCTGAAGCTCAACTGTACTTATCTCATGCTTTCATAAGCTCAACTGTACTTATCTCATGCTTTCATAAGCTCAACTGTACTTATCTTACGCTTTCAGAAGCTCAACTGATCTTATTTCGCGCTTTCAGAAGCTCAACAAATCTTATCTCACGCTTTCAGAAGCTCAACTGTACTTATCTCGCGCCTTCTGAAGCTCAACTGTACTTATCCCGCGCATTCTGAAGCTCAACTGTACTTATCTCATGCTTTCATGAGCTCAACTGATCATATTTCACATTTTCTGAATCTCAACTGTATTTATCTCGTGCTTTTAGAAACACAACTGTACTTATCTCACGCTTTCTGACGCTCAACTGTACTTATCTCGCGCTTTCTGAAGGTCAACTGTACTTATCTCGCGCTTTCAGATGCTCAACTGTACTTATCTCACGCTTTCTGAAGCTCAACGGTACATATCTTGCACTTTCTGAAGCTCAACTGTACTTATCCCGGGCTTTCTGAAGCTCAACTGTACTTATCTCATGCTTTCATAAGCTCAACTGTACTTATCTCATGCTTTCATAAGCTCAACTGTACTTATCTTACGCTTTCAGAAGCTCAACTTATCTTATTTCACATTTTCTGAAACTCAACTGTATTTATCTCGTGCTTTCAGAAACTCAACTGTACTTATCTCACGCTTACTGAAGCGCAACTGTACTTGTCTCATGCTTTCTGAAGCTCAACGGTACATATCTTGCACTTTCTGAAGCTCAACTGTACTTATCCCGGGATTTCTGAAGCTCAACTGTACTTATCTCATGTTTTCATAAGCTCAACTGTACTTATCTCATGCTTTCATAAGCTCAACTGTACTTATCTTACGCTTTCAGAAGCTCAACTGATCTTATTTCACATTTTCTGAATCTCAACTGTATTTATCTCGTGCTTTCAGAAACTCAACTGTACTTATCTCACGCCTTCTGAAGCACAACTGTACTTATCTTGCGCTTTCTGAAGCTCAACTGTACTTATCTCATGCTTTCTAAAGCTCAATCTTGCTTATCTCACGCTTTCTGAAGCTCAACTGTACTTATCTCGCACTTTCTATAGCTCAACCTTACTTATCTCATGCTTACTGAAGTTCGAACTGTACTTATCTTGCGATTCCTGAAGCTCAGCTGTATTTATCTCACGCTTTCTGACGCTCAACTGTACTTATATCGTGCTTCTGAAGCCCAACTGAACACATCTCGCGCTTTCTGAAGCTCAACTGTACTTATCTCGTGCTTTCTGAAGCTCAACGTTACTTATCTCGCGCTTTCTGAAGCTCAACTGTACTTATCTGGTGTTTTCTGAAGCCCAACTCTACTTATCTCACGCTTTCTGACGTTCAACTGTACTTATCTGACACTTTCTGAATCTCAACAGTACTTATCTCACGCTTTCTGAAGCTCAACTGTACTTATATCACGCTTTCTGAAGCTCAACTGTACTTATCTCATGCTTTCTGAAGCTCAACTGTACTTATCTCACGCTTTCTGAAGCTCAACTGTACTTATCTCACGTTTTCTGAAGCTCAACTGTACTTATCCCGCGCTTTCTGAAGCTCAACTGTACTTATCTCATGCTTTCATAAGCTCATCTGATCTTATTTCACATTTTCTGAATCTCAACTGTATTTATCTCGTGCTTTCAGAAACTCAACTGTACTTATCTCACGCTTTCTGAAGCTCAACTGTACTTATCTCGTGCTTTCAGAAACTCAACTGTACTTATCTCACGCTTTCTGAAGCTCAACTGTACTTATCTCGCGCTTTCTGAAGCTCAACTGTACTTATCGTGCGCTTTCAGAAGCTCAACTGTACTTATCTCGTGCTTTCTGAAGCTCAACTGTACTTATCGCACGCTTTCTGAAGCTCAACTGTACATATCTCACGCTTTCTGAAGTGCAACTGTACTTATCTTGCGCTTTCTGAAGCTCAACTGTGCTTATCTCATGCTTTCTAAAGCTCAACCTTGCTTATCTCACGCTTTCTGAAGCTCAACTGTACTTATCTCGCACTTTCTATAGCTCAACCTTACTTATCTCCCGTTTACTGAAGTTCGAACTGTACTTATCTTGCGATTTCTGAAGCTCAACTGTATTTATCCCACGCTTTCTGAAGCTCAACTGTACTTATCTCGTGCTTTCTGAAGCTCAACGGTACTTATCTCGCGCTTTCTGACGCCCAACTGTACTTATCTCACGCTTTCTGAAGCTCAACTGTACTTATATCACGCTTTCTGAAGCTCAACTGTACTTATCTCGAGCTTTCTGAAGTTCAACTGTACTTATCTCGAGCTTTCTGAAGCTCAACTGTACTTATCTCATGCTTTCTGAAGCTCAACTGTACTTATCTCACGCTTTCTGAAGCTCAACTGTACTTATCTCACGTTTTCTGAAGCTCAACGGTACTTATCTCACGCTTTACTCTACACTTAATAGCCCTTTGATCCCGAAATGTCAAAATATCATAATCATTTAAAGGTGCATATTGACACCAGAATACTTGAAAATAAAATTGTTAAAATTGTATACTTTTAGAGGCTTAAATTGTGTGCTTGTAGGTAAAAAAACGAAATAAATCTTAGCATCAGATTACTTCTTAGGATATAAATTAATATAATTTTTTAAGTTTTGAAATTGAATTAGAGACCCGTGCCTCTAATTAAAATTGACAACTAAAAAATTATATTAATTTATATGAAATCGTCATATGCTAAGATTTATTTCGTTTCATCACGAGCATGCATGCAATTTAATCCTCTAAAAGCATACAATTTTAACGATTTTATTTCCAAGCATTCTTGTGTAAATATGCACCGTTAAATGATTCTGTTATTTTGGCATTTCGGGATCAAAGGGCTCAAATATGCACCTTTAAACTTTAATAAATATTAAGTTGAATATTTTGGGGTTAATTTGACTGTGGCAACAACATGATTCTGTCAAATTGACCTTTACAAGTTATCTATCCATCATATAACGTCATATGCGTCATAATCAACTACGTGACGTGCAGGATGATGTAATAATCATTACAGCTTGAATGATTCGATTTAGTCCGTCTCAAATGCTTAATAGTCCGTCAGGTTGTATGATTGTATGTCTTTGCTATTTAATAAACATGCTGTTGACTAATTTGAAATTAATTTGACTGGGCGCTGTTGCTACCAAATTAGTTTCAAAATGTTAGCGCTTATCTGTATAACTTTCTGGAAGTTGATAGTCAGGGAGTTCACGATCGATCGATCCCACCACGAGCGAGGATGGACGGGGCATAGCAAAATCAGCATGTTTTTACTATTTAATAAGCATGCTGTTGAATATTTTAAAACTAATTTGTCTGGGCGCTGTTACTGGCGGGACAATGGCGCTTTCAAACTTCCACCCCATCACCATCCCCACCACATATCCATGTATGTTAGTTATTGCTATGCAAATATTAACATATATACAATTCTTTATGTTTTATCAGGTTTTGGAGATGCCTCAGGGGAACACTGGGTGGGTCTGGAGTGGATGTACGTCCTGACGTCACAAGAAGCCATGCAGATGCGCGTGGACCTGTGCGCGTTCACTGGTCAGGCAGGGTACGCCGTGTATGGCGGATTTAGCGTGAGTGACGGAGGCGACACATACAGGCTTCATGTGGAGAGGTACATCAATGGAAGCCTTGAAGACTGGCTGAGGTATCATGACGGCGCGTGTTTCAGGCGACAGGACGCTGCGCTAGAGCATACGGAGGTGGCTGGTGGTATGTCGACTGCTACTACTTTAACCTGAACGGCGGCTCTTATAACGGTGGCAATGGCTACGGCATTGTGTGGCGTAACTTTGGCGGCTCCGGCAACACCAATCTGCGATCCTCAGAGATGAAGATTCGGCCCCTCACTGCCTCCGGAGACGCGCCACACCCATACACCTGCCCACCCCCCACCCACCCCACCCCCTTAGCGACAGTAAACATGTCCAGTCAAACCTGTCTATAACGAGCAGAGAGCAGCACAAAGTGGTCTCCAAACACAGGTGCTCACATTATACAGCCGAGTTGCTCTATGAGATGCCTTTTGTGTTCACAAGATGCTGGTTCTTAAAGACAGGTGCTATTTCCATTACCTGTCTGAAAGACCACCTGTGTTAAAGCGCCTTCATCTTGTGACAACAAAACTAGCTGCTCTTTATACACAGGTTTCACTGTAGCTGTTTATTTGTTTGAAAATAATAATAATAATAATAATAATAATAATAATAATAATAATAATAATAATAATAATAATGATAATAATAATATTGATAATGTCGTCGTCTGCTTGCTTGGTGCTTCTCTCGTCTGCTCGCTTAGCAAAATATAAAGATGATTCACATTTTTATTTGATGTTTGCTTTATAAAATAACGCATACTTTATTCTGATTTTTGAGAACTGTTTCAATTGCGTGTTACGCAGCGACAGGTTTCAGTCAAATTATTTTCTAAATATTCAGCATACATTAAACAATAGCATGCCTTAATTAATTAATTAATAAATATTAATAATAATAATAATAATATTAATAATAATAATAAAAAATATTATTAAAGAAAAAAAAATAATAGTATTGCTTGGCCATTTTGTTGTCTGCTCGCTTGAAAAACAAAAAATATATATATATAACTATATTTCTTTGTAATAAGGAAAAATTAGTTACCTCTCCGGGATGTAGAAATTGTTTGAGCGTAGCTTTCGTGACCATCTCGGTCACTTCTTCAGCACTAACTGACCGAGATTGTCACGAAAGCTACGCCCAAACAATTTCTACATCCCGGAGAGGTAACTAATTTTGCCTTATTATGAATCATCGTGGGATCGGGAGCAACATTTTCGAAAATATATTTGTTTGATTTTGAGGATTTACCAATTACTTTGCAATTTGTATCGAATTCATTGGGACTGTCTTAAAGTGTGCCGTAAGCTACAACAAATGGCAGTTAAATTAGTGTCAAAATAATCCAGATACATAATACTATTTCGTGTAGTAAATGGCATCTACATCCTGTAAGTCACACATGATTTAAAAACAAACAGACAGGTAAACTGTGATCTATTTTGAAACTAATTTGCCTGGGAAGTGTTGTTGTCTTATGTTTTAACAGCATGCTCCAATCAAATTGTTTTCATGATATTTAACAGAATATTTCTTACCTCATAAAGAAACTGTCATATCTGGTATATAGGGTTGAAATGGTCAATAATATAATCATATTTACTTTCAATAATATACACAGTGTTTAAGGTTTGTGCATTATTCCAGGATTTCATATTAACAATGACGTGTATAAAAGACAAATTGTTTTGTGCCTGATAGGAACACTACTGGTGAACATTTTGAAACCAAGTATGGCGATATTCCTGATTATGTCTCTAGTCATTCTCACGCCGCAGAGGGTTTATCCTCCATGACGTCGTAACTCCAGACAGACCCTCTGCCACATAACTAGCCAAAATCACAGCGCGCATGTTTGCTGCGTTTTTAACCAATCAACGCGCATCATTGCTAAATTTAGTGACCCAATCAAAATCGTCGTTCTATCTACATTTTGGTGATATGACCGACTTCTCGGCACGAAGCCACGCTTGTATCAGTGTAAACGCGCCGAGCCATGGATTGTAGGCCTAGCGACAATAGCAAGAGGGAATATTTGAGAACAATTCGTGAGATGCTAGTATATTTTAGGTAGTATTCATATAATATAATACTATTTTCGTGAAATAACATAAAATGCCTCAGATACCAGTGGCAAGTGCTTGATGATCCGATGTAATCAATGATGCGGCTAGTCGATCTGCTGGCTGTTTTGTAGAAACCTTTTTGTAGCGATCATTGATAAATGTTGTTTATTTATTTTTTCTGAGTTACCTTCTAAAGCTTTAAGTTTGTCCGCTCTCTCCCAGTCACGTCACAATTTATTTTTACTGTGATATTCACATATTGCTAAACAGAATTGAGCTAAGCGGGGTGCGTGTTTCACTTTCAGGGCCAGTCACTCCCACTCCCAGGTGAGACTCGAGAATGTGTGTTAGGAGGGAGTGTGTGGGGGTGGGGGGGGGGGGGGTGGAGGGAGTGGGCGTGCTGTCAGAAAATTAGACAGGTTGTGAAAAGTTGCTTCTCACAGTACACTAAATTTAGTCTGCTTAATAATATACACCTGTGCAAAAGTTAAGCACCACCCTATTTTTACGCACATGCGAGGGTATATTCATGTGCTATGAAGAAAGCAATAGCATAAACATTTATGTACCCATCCATCTTAGTGCAAAAGGTAATAATGCAACTAGAGGAATGCTGATTATGATGGTGGGGAAACACTGTATGTTTTTGTTTGAACTTGAAAACGAGGCCTGAATATGGTTACGTTGACACAACTGACAACTATTGCCCTACAGTTGACACACGTGGCTAGATTGTCATTAATGGTGTCTGAAAACGAAGTTTAACATCTGTGCACGAGTTTGAGACTGTCATTATTAATACCGGGTATATCCACCTTGTGCCTGGATGACGGCCTGGACACGACGTCTCATGCTGGTCACCAACCGACTGATACGCCATTGTGGTATTCGTTGCCATTCAAGATGGAGTGCGTCTGTTAATTCCTGTAGGTTCTGCACAGGAGGATCCCTCCTTCCCACCATGTTTCCCAGAATGTCCCAGATATGCTCAATAGGGTTCATGTCAGGGCTCCTTGCTGGCCATGGTAGGGTTTCGATGGCATTCTGACGGAGGTATTCATGCACAGCTCTAGCACGATGTGGTCGGGTGTTGTCATCCATGAATATAGGGTGGGTTCCAGGTGCATGATTTACAAAATGAGGGACCACAACTCTATCCAGTATGGAATCTTGATATCTTTGTCCATTTAGTGTTCCAGGTACAGTCAACAGATCCAGCTTACAATCAAATGAGATGCACCCCCATATCATAACGGAACCTCCACCAAATGGAACTTCTTCCATGATGTTACGTTGGTCGTACGCCGTGCGTCTGGACCTCCATACACGAGTTCGACCATCTGTGGCATGAAGCAGGAACCGACTTTCATCGGACCAGTGTACCCGTCTCCAGGATCTCATGTTCCAGTGTCTTCTTTCGTTGCACCACCTCAGACGCTCCTCTTTGTGGTGGGCAGTGAGGAGAGGACGTCTGACAGGTCTCCTAGCTTTCATGCTAGCAGCATACAGTCTCCTTTTGACGGTAGACATTGACACTCTATTGCGCGTTTCCCATTGCTGGCTGAGCACTCTGCTGTTGGTGAATGGAGATCTCCTAACAAGGCGTACTAGGGCTCGATCATCACGGGCAGTAGTCTTCTTCGGTCTTCCAGATCTAGGCCTGTCCTTCACCTCGTTAGTTTGCCCATGTTTTGCAATCAAACGACTGATTACAGTATGGTTAATGTTCAGCTGTCTGCCAATCTCTCTGCATGACATACCAGTGGTATGCATGCCTATGATTTGCCATTTCACACGATCACTTAACCTTCGTCTTGCCATAGCGGTTCACAATCAAGAGCTAATTCTCTCTGTACAAATAAACCACGGTCATGAACACAAAATTCCTAATCTTGTCGCCTAAATCTGTATGTAATGTTCTACACCTCAAACTGGACTTTTACATAACTGAACACGTGTGCTGTTTCCCGCCACGCACGGACATCAAGCGGCGTGAAGTCATGCATGCATGTGCATTTCGTACTTGGAATTATGTCAGCTAACGCGGGGACAAAAAGTATGGCAGCCTAGTTGTACCATCATGTTTCTATGTTCTATTGTTTTTGCTGGTGCTTAACTTTTGCACAGGTGTATAATAATAATAATAATAATAATAATAATAATAATAATAATAATAATAATATTATTATTATTATTATTATTATTATTATTATTATTATTATTATTATTATTATTATTATAGATTTTACGGAATTCCCTTATGCCGCCATTTTCACGCGTGTGCAGATGACAGGCCTTCAAGCGTACGGACAGCTGACCACTGTTTTGTTAGTAAACAACAGTACGCGGCCGCGGTTGATGCTACTCAAAGCTATGAAAATTGCAATTTTACGCCAGCTCTACCGATAAAGTTGGCTGAATTAACAATTCTATCATCAAATACGATTTTACTATGCATTTTTAGATATATGTTATTGATTCTATGCACATTAGAAGGCAAAATACTACAGCAATGATATGTCAGAAACGGCCCCACCCCATCAGTGCATGTGAATCTTGGTAAAATGCAGGCGACGCTATCTCACGACATAGATTTCAAAATATCTTCTGGGGAAGAACCCAACCCTGTACTCCATATTTAGGTTGGCTTTACACCCCCCCCACCCCCCACCAGCCCCCACCCCAAACCCCAACTCCGCCATTGGGGTGGTGGCTGGTGGGAGGTGGAGGGTGGTTGTGTTGGACTGCATTATTTCCCACCCGCATCCCAGTAAATAAACAATGATTAATTTCAATTTAATTATGAATTAATTAATCAATATGCAGGAAAGTAATTCACAGAGCATTTCATTTTCCATTTATTATAGGGGAAGGGCCATGATACCCCACCCTACCCCCAGCACCATTTGGAACCCCACCCAGACCATGACTGCTAGGGTGGACACACCCCATGATAGAATCTTAAATCCACCATGACACAGTTGGTGAATTTATTATTAAACTCTCCAGACTTATAAGTGTTATTTTCACAAATTGTGTGTTTTATGGGGTTAGTGACAGAAACAGAGGGCGGAGTAGGGAGCATTAGGCCCCTAACAGTTTTAGATGTTGTGTGGAGAGGTAGCGGGTGGGGTGGTGGTTAAGACAATTTCTTTTCCTGGCAGCAACCTTGAGAATGTATACAGTCATAGTAAGATAGCTGATCAGCATAGTATATTTTAATATTCAACTGGAAAAACATCTGAAATTTACAGAGTGAACATGGTGAGGCCATATGCTATGGGCTAGGGGCTGTAGGACCAGTTTCTAGGGCTATCTGTTCGCCATTATCCCTGTAATGGTGAGGATTGGTAAATGATATTTGAATTTATGCTCAGTAAATGGCCATTTGTAGGTCAAGTGAAGATCTTTTGTACTTTACTTTATTTTACTGCCCCAGTAACAAAGCCAGCCATTTCATTTTTCAAAAAGTAATCTTCCTTTGGCTTGCAAATAGACATCTTTCATGATATACCACTACAGCAGCAATTTTTGGCAAACATGGCAATTTCCCCTTTAATGGTCAAATTTCATTAAACCTTAAACATTTACACTTTGGAGATCAAAAGAAGGCAATTTTTGAAAATTTACAACTGAAATGGCTGTCTTGATTATGGAGCCAGGAATCTCAAGATCAATACAAATGCTGGTTTTGGGCAATTTGGCCTTTACAGGGTCAAAACCTACTCACTTGAAAAGAAATTGGGAATTAATCATTCTTGGGGCAAAGTAATTTCAATTAGCAATTCCAATTCCTAAAGATTTACCAATTTATCCAATGTGGTAATTGAATTAGTACAACTTCCAATTACCACCGGTTCTGGTCATTGTTAAATTGAATCTGCTATCTAGAGCCTATAAATTTCCCTGTATGGGCGTAGTTACACCCCTGTCTGTCAGGAACTTGCTTCCACATATCTAATTATCAGCATTTCCTGAGTTTACGCCCTGTAGGTGGGGCTTAGAATACATCTTCCGTATCCTCTGCGTGTCGTACGAGGCGACTAAAGGAGGTAAGGGTGAGGTAACCCTACCAGAAACCTCGAGGTTCCAGGCCGCACGGCGCACTCTAATAAACCATGGATCCACGCACTTAACGCTTATGATCATGTCGATAGTCACTTACATGACTGGCGGTATGATCGGCGAACGAAAAGAAGAAGAAGAAGAAGAGCATTTCCTGAGTCAATGGTACATGGCTAGATACTCATACACCACTCATATTTAAAAGACAAATTGGTTTCTACGCTTGGGCAGATCTGGTGGCCATATATTCAGCAATGTTTTAATATGGAGCGAGTGATTCAACACTGGTAATGCGACCTAATTTTTCTGAACCTATTCATGGCATGACACTTGCAGATGCACACATCTGATTTTATCTAATGCTAACACATTTTATAGAACTTACACTGTTTGCATACACTCAGATAAACATTGATTGTTCTTTCTATACTATCTACTTTATCAAGCATATCTCGTCAGCTACCTGTATTTTATGTAATTATTAAAATAATTTTGCTATTGACTGTAGATTGTTAATGCAGAATTTGAGGTGGAAGTGAGGCTCTACATAGGTGGTTCTGTTATTCTAACTACTGATATATAATTTATGCAATAGCAGTTGGTATTTTGTCTTGAGGCCCAATAAAATAATTTACCAATCACATGCCCTTAGTAATTGAGGTAGGTAAATGAAGAGAATTATCCTTCATGGTGAAGGGTATGGTTTCTTTTACTATATTTTTGCTACGCACAGAAAAATAAATCTAGGAAAATAATCAAACTATGAAAATTCAATACATTTTACAATCAGTACAACCTTTTTATGTAGAAATATAAATATTGCAGTATTTTTGGGAGCAGGTAAATTGTATCCATTGTTGCAGGTACATATATGTAATGTATCCTAGACATCCATATACGTTTAACCCTTAAGGACATGTAGTTATTCATTAACAATTTACACACGTTTTGTGATTTAATGGAAATTGTATAGGCTTTGTATCTGTATTAAATTAAGTTGCCATCTCCTTGAACAAATTGCTGAATGAAACCATGACTTCCTATCAATTTCATTTCAAAATGTTCAGCAAAATAGGTATTTAATCAGAAATTTTTGATGTTTTCTACAATTGTTTTCCAATTCTTAAATTTTATCGGTGCTTATATATCCAAACTATATTATATTATATAAGTAATACAAACAGACAATAATTTAAGGATGGCCTCAGCGAGATGTCAAGATTGCATGTCGGGCTACAGTTTCAGTATACCATTCCATATAGAATAATAGGCCTGTGATATCAGTATTTGAATAAGAAACATTTGAAATTAGGTTGCAAACACACATTATGGCACGAATGATGGTAATGTGTACTTAAATGCAGAAATTGATGTTGAAATGCAACACAAATTTTGTACTGAAATTTGTGAACTTTGTGTTAAAAGCAAAGGTTTACAGAGAAATATATATATTTTGACAGTTAATATGCAAATCTGGGCTCAAAATTCCAAATTTGTAATCGAACATTCCATCAAATATCAACCAGTGTTTAAAATGTAACAGGAAACAAGAAGATGTGGACCTAAAATGCAAGAATATCTGTGAAACTTCCAGGATTTGGTACTGAAATCTGTGACTTTGTGATTAAAAGCAAATTTTCCCCCAGAAATAAATAAATCTTGACAGTTAATATGCATATATGGGTTCGAAATGTTAAATGTTTCAATGTAAATATGAATATTCTTTTCTAAATATAGGCTAGTGTTTAAAATTTAATTTGTAAACCTGAAAACTATGGTCAGAAACATGGATATTTTGGATCCTTAAATACACAACTCTTGACATGAAACAAGAAAATTTGGACCTATAATGCAAGAACACATGTATGTGTGAAAATGCAACAGTGTGTTACTGAAATCTGTGAATTTGGGATTATAAACAAGTGTTTACCCAGAAATATATAACTTTCGATAGTTCATATGCATATATCTGGGTTCAAAATGGTAAAAAGAATTTCAAATGAATAGTAATGTGAAAATTTTAGCTGGAAATGTTAAGATTCTGGTCAGAAATAAACAAAACCTTTGACAGGGAACAAGAAGATCTGGACTAAAAAGTAAGTGCTTTGCTCAGTAACAAAAAATGTTGCTGCAAAATGCAAAAGTATGAGAATTTAGGCTGAAAATACAAACATTTCGATATGAATTGATATCTAAGTTCCAAATATGAACATTTTAACAGGAAACATGAACATTTTCGGTAAGGAATGAAAGAATTTAGGCCCAAAATGGGAAAAACTTGGTTATGACATGATAACCACTGACAAATAATGTCAAATTCCTATTCAACAGGTCCAAACCCTATATTATTGACAAGCTCACTCTGAAAATTCATCAACTAACAGAGCCCTTTAATTGTCAAGCCGGCAAAAACCACCCTCTGCATGTGGTATGAGAATATTTTCAAGAATTTATCAATGGAATGACTGACTTGGTAACCGAGACAGGGATTCCAGGGATAAAATTGTCAATTCTTGGCCTGCAAATGGATATTCACTAAGTAAAAATTACAATTTCCTTAACCAATCTTTACCAGTTCAGGGTTAATCAAACTGATTCAACTGGCTAGTATCCAGAATGCACACAGTACTGAAAATCCAGGCTGAAATGCACACTGCTATTGTCAACATGATTGTGTTGTAAAAAAACCAACAGCCAGTCAAATGAGATGATGAGTGATAAAAAAACCTATGTATGATGTCTGTCGCCCTGTAGGTGGGGCTTAGAATACACCTTTCGTATCCTCTGCGTGTCGTAAGAGGCGACTAAAGGAGGTAAGGGTGAGGTAACCCTGACATAGTGCTGAAGACGGAGGTTCCAGGCCGCACGGCGCACTCTAATAAACCATGGATCCACGCACTTAACGCTTATGATCATGTCGATAGTCACTTACAGGACTGGCGGTATGATCAGCGAACGAAAAAAAGAAGAAGATGTCTGTGGGGTATGATGTATTTTTCATATAGCTGGTTTATTGGCTGAAATATAAACAACATATTACATTCTTAACCTTTAAATTGTCAGGATTTTTCAAGAAAATTCAAATCTGCTTATTGAAGTCCATTTGCAAGGCAAGATTCTGAGCCTACTTTTGGGAATTTACCACTGATTATCGAGCCAGTCATTCCATTTTTTTTGGCCGGCAAATTGACATTGACACACCTGTAGAAGCGGGGTTTGGCCAGCTTGGGCATTAAAAGGTTAATAAACAGAAACTCAACATTATTTATATATTATATTATAAATCACATAAAGAGCCATCTTTAATCAAAATTCAGATCAACTACCACACAAATCAGACCCAACAGTCAACATACACAACTTTTAGCCCTTTTAAGCATTAATGGTCAGGATTTGTCAAGAAAATCTTAGTTTGTCTGAAGTTAGTGAATGCCCATTTAAGGCTAAGAACAACAACAGTCCCCAGTTAAACTAGCCTAAAACAATCACCGGGTCAGAAGATTGACATAAAGTTGACACTTTGTGATTTCAAGGGTAAAGGATTAATGTTAGTCCACTACATACTTAGTTACATGGGTGTTGGAGAACACAACATTTATATGGAGTTGCTCTAGCATAGAAGCCCATACTGGTTATCTTGAAGCTAGCTTAATAGTGTTGACACTTTGTGGTTTCAAGGGTTAGAGGATCAATCTCATTCCCCCAATGGTAGAGAACATTTTGTGGGTCTGATGGCCGAATGCTGTCCATGACAACAACAGCTTCCAGTAAAACTAGCTCCAAAACATTTAAACAGGTCAGAGCCTAAACTTATAGTTAACACTAAATATAATTGGGTGTTGGAGAACAGACACACATTTATAGGGAGTAACACTGGCCCAGAAAGCTGCACTGGCTACGTTGAAGGAATACATAAATGATAATAATGCAGGTGCAGTAAGTATAGATTAATACAATAATTACAATTAGTAGGCCTAGTATTTAACTAGACATATAATTAGCACTCTGGGTTTTCAGGGGTCTCTGGGGTTAGATTTAGGCTTAGTCAGTCTACAAACCTGACCATGAACCCTATATGTGCTATCTTACTGCAGAATTTCTGCCGATCACATATATTAGATACAGCTCAGGATATGCTTTGGGGTTTCAAGGGTTAAAGGATCAATCGCATTCTCCTCTGGTGTAGGCAAAATTTTGTTGAATGTTTTTAACCCCATAACCCTTAAATTTGTTCAAGAAAATTTCAATTTTCTCAAAGAAAATGTTCATTTGCAGATCAAGAGTAGACTGTTTTTGAAATTTTTACCACTGGCATGATTCCAGTGGTAAATTTTCAAAAATAGGCTTCTCTTGGTCTGCAAATGGACCAGGTCCATTGCAGAAACCGTCTTTAGCCGATGTGAGTGTTAAAGGGTTAAGACAGTTTGAAGGGTGGGGTGGGGTAAATATAGACAATATGACAATAACAGCTTCCAGTCGGACTACCTCCAAAACATTCTACCATGTCCGAGACTAGACTATATAGTTGTCACTTTGTGGGTTTCAATGATTAAAGGCGTAATCTCCATTCAATACATGAGTGTTTTGATATGATGATTGTTTGATGATATTAAGCTTACACAATCCAGTGTTCCAATGTTTTAGATCTTAATAAAAAGAAATAATTACCACTACATATCAGATACAACAACAGATCATTTATGATGTGTGATCGGGTTACATATTATGTTGAGTGATTTGAAACTAATTTGATTGGAATGTGTTTTGCTCCCTATAATTAAGCCAAATAGTTCAAGTCAAACTAGTTACCAAAATACTAAAGACGTTACCTTTAATTATGTTGGGGCTTTCATATGAACATACTAGGATGTCAGTGGTGAAAGCGTTGAGAGAAATACTATTCCAAATTGCCGCATCAGCTGCGGTACGAAAATTGGTGTCTTGTAGTCTTAAGTGATTCTTCAATCAGGATGTACACACACGATTGGGTAATGGAACAAGAGCCATAAGATCTTCCAACATATATGTTGTTACAGTGTGATCAAAGTTAATTAGACGAAGAAAAAACACTTAAAATTCGGGCAAATTTTTGAAGCGATGATAGCCTCCACGGTTTACGTATGGGGCTTTACGTTAGTGACAGGCTACCGAGCAAATTTTGAGGGAATAGGCTGCGTTCACATATGGAAGCATTAGCGATATATCGGAGGATAAACCGCCGATTTTGTGGGATTCAATTTCTAGATAAATGACGTATTTATTCTGGTATACACGAGTACAAGAGCCAGTCCAATGAGAACGCTAGCCGATAGATTTGATATTTACCGAAATATTTGCTGTATGAAAACACGGCCAGTCTTATACCTTATAATGATGCTTTAACCACGAGAAGAAATATCACTGAGTAATGTCTAGATCCAATCTGCCGCTCAAGTATCTGACATGATAATTAATTACGCCACTAGTTAGCTGACGTAAAACTCATACCCAGACAAAGCGGCTTACTGGGCCTATTCTGGGCCGATACTGTGCCAATACTCAGTATCGGCCCAGTATTGGCCCAATAATCTGCGTTATCAGGATAATGATGTATACTGCATAGCTCCGTCATCAAAATCGACAAGTCCGTCCCTAGTGTACGAATCGTATGTCTTTGATTAATTTACATTTTAATAATGATTTTGTTGAATATTTTGAAACTACTTTCACTGGGAGCAAAAGCCCACGGTCAAATTAGATGAAAAATATTATTTAAATGAAGGATGACGACTAATATGTATGAAGGAATAATTTTGGGATCAATCGTATAGGGCCTAATTCCCCCCCCCCCCTCTCATTATATTAAGGAACAACTTTAAGGAATACTAATCAAAGTTGACCATACAAGAGCTATTTCTCCGTATAATACGCGGTTAGCAAGAATGCACGCCTCATATTACTAGACACATTCACAGTATAACGTTCGCCACGGAGAGTCGTCGATGAATTTACGTGTAGTAACAGGGTGACCAGGTTGTTGTGATTTTATGTCCGAAAAATAAGGTTGGACAAGCGCGACACCACGCGGTTTACCCTTTTCTCCGAGATGGCGCCCAAGTGCGCGATTTGTCGCTTCCTGTGCGTGCATATGTAGGCGTGCAGTAATGCGTACACATCATCAATTTAAACTATAACATGTCTAATGCAAATTGCAAAGCATAAATAGAATTCAACAGATTTATTTATTAACACTTAGCAGTTAATATTTTTGCTTAACCATTTAATACCAAAATTTTGTAAAGAAAATCAAAATATTGCTTATTGAATGTCCATTTGCAGTCCAAGAGAAGCCAGTGTTCGAAGAGAATCCTATTTTGTAAGATTCCAGTGGCAAATTAAAAAAATAAATTCTCTAGGACTGCATATGGCCATTCTGCAGGCCCAATGCAGAGGCCGGTTTTGCCCGGTTTCATCGTAATAGGGTTAGAAAAAGTATTTTTTGATATGTGGATAAAAAAAATTTCCGGATATTCCACTGTATATCCGGAAATTCGGAGGCCTGTTAAACAATCGGCGTTTTTCGGATAAATTCGGAGAGATGGTCACCTGTAGCAAGTCATGATATATACAATTTTACACGATGGGAATGGGATAAAAATATTACTTACTGAAAAATTGTCATTACAGCATTCTTGTTAGATAACAGCAACCACCGTCTTGATATGCCTTAAATATTACCAGGATGTGTACATGACATACATCATTCCTGTATAATGTCGCCAATCATAGAGAATTCTTTAGTTCCTACTGTATGGGTAAATTTCTAGTTACGCTCGCCCATTTCTAAGTAAGCTCCGCCCAATTCTAGATAAGTTTCCCCCATTTCTAGGTACATCCTCCCATTTCTAGCCAAGCTCCACCCATTTGTAGCTAGCCTCGACACAGTTTGTACGCTCGTTGTAATCAATGTATACACTTTGAACACTAAAGTGACAGAATCCCAATTCCTAGGTAGCTATACTAGCAGTTAAGCTGTAGAATATTTTGAAACTAATTTGTCTGGGAGCTATTGCAGTCCATGGCAGCAATAGCGCCAGGAAAAATTAGTTTCAAAATATTCTACAGAATGTTTGTTAAATTTTCATCAAAGACATACGAGTCGTACCCTTGAAGGATTCTTAGGGCTTCGCGGCAAAGCTACCTCATTTTGATTGTGACGTTAACAAACGAGTGGCTTAATTGATCATGACGTCAGCCATTTGAGTGACAGACCGGATCCCTCATTGATTAGACGTCAATCCATCCATCATATGACATCGAAATCAATGACGTAATGAATTACGTAGATAAGTACGTCACAAGGGCTTAATTGAGAGAGGGACTATGTGCGGTTGTACAGATTGTTTGTATTTACTATTTAATAAACTATTTAATAAACATGTTGTTGCATATTTTGAAACTAATTTGTAGGGTGACGTCATAGTCAATTACAACATGAACGACTGTTCTCACTCGAGAGTTAATCGGGAATAACGCCATACCACAGTATTGAATTTTGCCGGTTAAGTCTGTAGTGAGAACGCGGCTTAAGTCAGTTCAGTGATAAATTTTCAAAGATACTTTTCTCTTTATTTATCATTACCGATTTGATGGGCTCTATCTACAGTGATCTAAAGAAATTTCCATTTTCAGGCCAACAGAAAATAGTTTTTGTAAACCTACAAAGAAATAATCTCCTTAGCCTGTAAAATTTTTAATTTTCCTGAGAAATCTTGATCATTAAAACTGTTAATTAATTTACGCTTCCATTTGAGCGCTTTGAGAGTGTTTGATTATGCCATGCCCATGTTTAGCTAATCTCCACCCACGCTTTGCCTGTGTTGGAATCTATTGAACCCTGAACTCCCTGACTCTCAGTTTCAAGAAAACTATACAGGTAACCTGTTGAATATTTTGAAACTAATTTGACTGGATACTGTTGCTGCCTAGGGCAGCAACGGCGTCAAGTCAAATTAGTTTCAAAATTTTCAACAGAATGGTTATAAAAGAATAAAGACATAATTCGTACACATGACGGACTATTAAGAGCTCCTGACCGACTTAGATACCCCATTCACGACGTATTTTAATTGTGACGTCAGCCTACGTCTGACGTATTTGACTATGACGTCATAAAGTTAACTGACAGCTTGGATTAGTCTAATGCTTCATTAACTCTCATAACGGTGAACGCCCAGAATCTGCATTGAAACATCAACTTATTGTAAGACAAGAACATATGAAGGTGACCTACTGGATAATCTAGGACTAATACGCATGAGCGGCATTGCAGCTGTACGTCACATCTTTACAGCACGCACGGCGCGGGTTGACAAACCCGCTTAAAGGATCACTAACCTCATCTCATGATATCGATACAGATGCTCGCATAGGCCACTCATAAACTATGCATCAGATTTTAAGCCTTTTATCACCACGTTAAAGAATGCTGTTCAGGTTTTAGCAACAACATGTTAGTACATTTCTACGTCTTATGATGGCTGTCATGATTTGTTTTTCAACCAATCAGAAAAACGTAGCGTGTCTGCCTCGGTATATGCGCTCAGTAATATAGGTGCCATCTATAGCTTGACAATGTGGTATAAAGGCAGCCACACAGGTAATCTGTTGACTATTTTGAAACTAATTTAACTGGAAGTTCCAGTAAAATTAGTTTCAAAATGGTCAACAAGATGATTGTTACATAATAAAGAATGTAATGCATTGGCACTTACATGACATCGCGCACTATCGCTAGAGGAGACAAAATGGTGAAGATCACTGCTCAACATTTACGCGATATTACAAAGCAGATAATTATTATTCAGATACGGGAATGTGACATGATATGAATGATATGGAATCTATAAACCATAATCTATCGGTGCAATACAACATTTGAGATGAGATTAACATCCCTTTAATCAATGTTTATGTGTAGTAGCATCACAGGGGCGGACCCCTTGCCACGCCCCCCCTCCCCCGACCCCGCCTGTTGTGCCCTCTCTCCTCCCAACACATTTCAAATGTTGCCATAGTAGCATCGCAGTCACTACGTGTTCTAATACATCGACACGTCGAGAAATGCAGGAGCGGTCATCTAAGGGCGGCTACATCTCAAAATTTCCTTGTGGAAATCCCCGAAGCCACAGTCTGCTTAGGTCCAGGTGGTCGGTTCCATTTTTCATGCACCTCTGCCCTATGCCATTCCTAGATCAGCCCCTGCATCAACACAAAGAGCTAATGGACAGGCCACTTTTAGTTTTCGATAATACTACTCGCTAGCACTTTCGATAATGCTTGCTGCCAGTCAAAGTAAATACAAAATTACAAAATGTCCAGTAGAACATGTTATGTATAATAGATTTTCTGTTGGACTTGCTTGTGTTGACAGTTGATGGTGTCAATAAAGTTTACATTTTTTTCCTTGACAAAATATCTAAGCCATATATGTCACGTCTAAATATCACGACGTCGGCTCGAAAACCGAAATAGTATGTATACTCCCGTTTCATATTCTCGCGGGTTCCATATTCTCGCGGCAATATGATTTTTCGCTATAAATAATAACCCACGCCATCTATCGTCTGTTTCCCATGGCGATGCTGTAACCAGGCAGTCAAAGATGCTCGCAAATAACTTTTCCCCAAATATACCCCTCTTACTAGTGAGTAAAATAGAAAGCTACAATGTACAAAAGAACGTCGATATTATAATATATGCGCATATACCTTACTCCCTAAACTCATCACTAGCTCACAAAAATCTAATATATAAAACTTCTAGCTGACTGAAACACGTTGTCCGCTAATTTATTTACGTCAGCGACATCATCAAGTTCCGCGATCGGCTATTCCGCCTCGCTGTTGGAAGATTAAAGATTATGGAAAAATAAGGGTCGCCATTTATAATAAGCTCAGAAAGTCGCTACGTCATTACACCTTATCATGTAATACTTTTAGGGGTTTCCCAATCACGCGTCGTATAAATAAACTGTGGCATTCCCTAGTGCATCCAGTATAAGAGAATCAAGATTTTGACCGATTTTCAAAGAAATAATAGCGTCTTGTAGAAGACTGTTAACATAGAAAGCAATCTTGATATTTTTTCTGTGGTTTGACTACGCTTGCCCACCGTAGATAATGTTCTTTGTTTACCGCGAGAATATTCGGTCACGCCTCTCTGAAATACGACCACCTACCCTGGCGTTTTCCCGCGTTGATACAAAAACTTTCCTCTGTACAAAATTGGATTAGATTTTGTGGACAATTGGGAAAATAGGACTGACATTCAATTCCCAAAAACATTTCAATCAGAGAAGATTAATTTATTTTATTGTGATGTCGATTGTCATAACTACCGCGAGAATATGGAACACCGTGATAACAACATTTTAACGATTAACGCTTGGATTCCTTACATTTAGTTAGACAACGGAACTTTCCAGTTTATCCATCAACCATATGACGTCATAATCAACTACGTGGCGTGTAGGATAAGGTAATAATCAATGACGTCATGAATGACGTCGATAAGTTCGTCACGAAGCTTATCTTCTGACTAACTGAGCGTTGTTGTACGAATTGCATGCCGTTACTATTTATCCCTTTCAGGACGAAACTGGCCAAGACTGGGCTCTGCAGGTCCTTGAGAAATGTCCATTTGCGGACCAAGAGAAGACTATTTTTGAAAATTTACCACTTGAATGACTGGCTCGATAACCGAGCCAGTCATTCCAGTGGTAAAATTTCAAAAATAGTCTTCTCTTGGCCCGCAAATTGACATTCAATAAGTAAATATTTTAATTTTCTGAACAAATTTAGTCGTTAAAGGGTTAATAAAGATGCTGTTGAATATTTTGAAACTAATTTTACTGGGCACTGTTACTGTCATAGGCGATAGACCATGGGCAGCAGCAGTGCCTAGTCAAATTAGTTTCAAAATATCCTACAGCTTACCTGTATATTTTTCTGGAAATTAATAGTCAGGCAGTTCAGGGATCGATCGGTGAAGTGTGGGTGGAGTTTAGCTAAAGATGGGTGGGGCATAGCTATAACTGGAATTCTCCATTAGGAAATGCGAAATCAACACTTGATTAGGGATCTCTACGATGGCTATGTTTTCGTGTCCAATGTGCCACACTTGCGCAGATCGACTTGAACTTTGACCTGATGTAGGGTATCCTCACGGCGTAGATGATTGGATTTACAACAGCATTCAAATATGGACATATGCAGAGATATAAAAGTATGGTACCGCGCTCGTTCAACGTGTACCCATCAAGATGGTGGCCTAACTCGATCGAGATGAAAATACCTGTAAATAATAATAATAATAATAATAATAATAATAATAATAATAATAATAATAATAATAATAATAATAATAATAATAATAATTCTGTAAGTATTGTTTTGCAATACATGTCCCCTTCCTGGTGATAAAAATCTTTGACACTTTGAGATAAAAAATTGACACATACGCCCGAAACTCGAATTTGCTCTTATAGTCCATTAGTCATTAGAAATTTCTATCCTATGAATTTTTTTGATGAATTCGTGCGACCATGGTGTCCTAGAACAAATTCAGCTTTGTTGCCGGAACGGAAATTTTGGGCAAATCTGGTAATTTGCATAAATCCAAGATGGCCGCTGCTCGCCATCTTGAAAAATTAACCTTTGAACTACTTGTCCTAGAATAAAATATAATACCTCTTTTAAGGGGTTTTGAGGTGTGTAAAAGCGATTTCTGATGCTATTTTTCAATTCAATGTCACGATCACGTGCTAAAGGGCAGGTCAAGGTCAAATTTGACCGCTCAGCGGACAATGGATAGAAACTTCAACTAAATGATATTTCCGTTTATTCAGGCACAGGAATGGATAATCATATGCTACTACATATTTGAAACACTTAATCATGTAGTGTATAGTGCAAAGCTCATTAGGAACATTGTCTCAGATGACTTTGAAACCAACACATTGCTTTGCCTATTCATACTTATTAGTATTTCTCTGCGAGGAAAACTCGAGAGTCGAAAGTCAGTGTAAGGATCTTATAAGGAGTAATATTCATAACTCTAGATAGAGGGGCGATTTACACAATCTTATGCTCTAGGGAAAAGGAACTACATATATTACGTAACAATCTTCATCTTTTACCTCCTCCCATTCATCATCCAGGTAATCAAGATCAGCAAACCCATCCACAATATCCCATGACCTTCACTCTGCCACTCCTCCTTTACAAACGCATCCTCAACATCCTATAGCTGGGTCAATCTTAGCAATGACAGGATCGGGAGGATTATCCTGCATCTCCCACCCAAATTGAAACAGGTTGACTGATTCATCTGGTGGGATTTGGCGGCCTGCCACTTTCGACAACATAGCTTGCAGATGGGGCCACAGCACATGCAGTAACAGGTTGGTGGATGTTGGCGGTAGAGGCTTGACCGTGTGATTTTTCTTCTTCTTGGTGAAGAGTGTGAAGCGGGAAGACTCCATGGATGTTCCCGAGGGCTGACCATACAGACCATTGAAGACGATTTTCGCTACCTCCATCAGGTCCGCCTTCGTGGCGCCCACCTCGCCCAGCACATTAACTAAACATGGAAGGTCCCCAGTGAGCAATGTGTTTAGTGCGCTGATCTTGCCTTTGGTATATGGATATGATGTCGCTGACGGCGTGCATGCCAAGCAACTCCAGATACTTTGGCCCTAGGTCAACACAGGTGGCGTTGTTATCCAACACTGTCCCATCCTAGCGCTCCATCTGCGCCTTGTACTCCAGCTCCTCCCGATACACCCAAATAGACCAGCAGGACAAAGACATATGTGTCGTCGCTAAGTACGCAGATCACGCCCTTGTCACAGTTGGTAGCCTCAAGGACATAGGAGATAATTGTGATGTCTGCCTCATCATGACCAAAAACACCAGCATCCCGAATATCCATTGTCACGTTCTCTCCTAGATTGAAGGTACATCACACGCTTGTCAGCATCTGCTTGTTGTTCTTGCTCTTCAGGATTCATCTATTTTGGGCAGAGGACTGGTAACGGAGAAATCATAGTCAATGGTATCTTCAGCAACACACCATATTCTCTCACGATCCTTACCAGACAATGATTTTCTCAGTAGCATCTGGATAGTGACTAAGACGACCCTGGATGGACGCAATCAGATCTGAGGGACTGCCGCCGTGTTGACACACAATATGGTAGAAGAGCCTTGAAACATCAATGATGAAAATGGCGGCAGCTGTTGGCGAGATCTCGAGTACACCAATGCGTTTGGTTACTGGTTAGCACCACTTGTTGGCTTTGCAGAGACAACCATGTCCATATCAATGATCGAGGAAGGCACTGCATACAGCTGGTAGGTAAACAGATGCCAAAGCTCCACATGCCGCCGCTTACCAATTATCAAGAGCCGGAGAAAAAGGTTCTCATGGTCGATGACTGGCCTGACCTTGTTAACTTTGACCTGCTTCTTTAGAACATCCATCATCTTGATGCGGCTACTGATATGGTGTTAGACCCCATCAGGCAATGTACTTGCTCTCCATATTTTCTCCGAATCAGCTACATTCACCTAAGCGGGGGCAATGTGGCCAGTGACGGGATTGCAAAGATGAAGACGGTTATCCTTTAGCGGATGGGTGTACTTATCGACCTCAGTCTGCATCAATAACACTCCGATCATCTGCATCCAAGACATGCCGGTGCCTCAACTCCACCTTGTGCTGCTTCTCAGCAGACTGGCCTACTGGATCAGTGGAGTAGATACAGTCCACACGGTCTGGCACACGCACGGTGATGGGGACGGCATCAATCCACTGACAAACAAGCTCAGCAGACAGAGTCATGCTCTTGAGAGCTCCCTTCCCGATCTTGATGGCAGTTTGCTCACCAAACTGGTCAGCAGAGACAGCGTTCCAGTATATATATATGTTCAGCCCACTGATCGGCGACTCACCTCTCACCCCTCACACAGACATCATCCTCTCAAGACTGGCATACAAGCAGGGGCCACTTCTTGACATGGGGATGACATATGTCCATCTTTCCTTTGACATGCAGCTGTTTGCAGTAACCAAATAGGTGTGCTAGTACCCGCCCATATATATATATATATATATATGTGTGTGTGTGTATATAGGTGCTCGCACGTTTAAGTACTAGGGTTGGAGTCAATTCCGATTGGAATTGGAATTGATCAGTCAATTCAAATTCAATTCCGGAATTGGAATTGGAATTGATAAATCTGAGGACACCGGAATTGGAATCGGAATTTATAAACTTTAAGACACCAGAATTGGAATTGGATTTGGAATTGATAATTTGAATTGACCAGAATTGATAAATTCCAATTCAATTCAAATCAATTCCAGTCATATTTGTCATAGATTTACTGAACATTGTTGGCTATAAAATGTACATGTAATATCTGTAAATTATACGCTGATATGACCTTAATGCATTTCATCCTAAATGATCTATATGATACCATTTACCACATTTCATTCTATATGCAGGTTGATGATATTTATTATGCCAGCTGTTATTAGATGTTTTATTGAATATTTTAAAATTAATTTGACTGAATACTTTGTTTCCTATGGCAGCAACAGTTTCTATTAAATTAATAATTAATTAATTTTAACAACTTAATTATATGTTTGATTTGAAGACTAGAATTTGAGATACTGATAATTCAGTGATGACCAAGTTAGCCCTTAACCCTTTAACACCTAAGCCGGCCAAAACACCTTCTGCAAAGAGTTCCATAAATGCCAATTGGCGGGCCAATGGAAGACTAATTTTGAAAATTTACCACTGGAGTGGCTAGCTGGATAATGAACCAGTAATTCCAGTGGTAAATTTCCAAAAATAATCGCTCGCTCTCTGAATTGACAAAATAAAGATCTGATAAATGCTATGAACTTTAATACATTAATGAATTAACTCAATTCTCTCTGACCAGTGACCAATTAAGCTTTTTATCCTATGTGAGCTTTGTCCCTCCTTTATTCAATCAAAGCCTCTTCTCTTGAACCTATTTCATGCTGTATTCTCTGGAAACAGGTTTTAATCTCTATGAAATCATGCCATTTTTAAAATCATATACATTAGTTAAAATGATTTCAAATATATAAGCTAGAACCAAGATAACCAAATTGTGTTACAATTATTCATCAAGATGTTAGCAATAGTGTTCAGTAAAGTAATAACTATTAGCTGAATGGAATGAAATGGGTGAAGAAAGCAGTACATTACAAGATAATTGCCCTGTAATTATACCCTCCTATAAACAAAGGAATCATTGAAGAACCCCCTCTGTGAAATGTCTCGGCTTTTAACAAAACAGACACCTGCACTAGAGGGGTGTTTTTCAGAGTCTACATACATGTGCTCAGTACTCTCACTCAGTACTGTACTATATACATTGTATTCTAATGCTCTTTAATGCAAACATTTATATAGCTAGGTTTACGTGTACCTATAATAATGCCATTAACCTTTAGTCATATTCACCAGAAAAGAATCGGCATTAAACTATAATTAAGTCAAATGAACTAAAAATAAGATCTGCTGAATGTTGACTTTTTGGACAATAATTTGACTGAAAGATATAACTACCTATTGGCAACAACAATTTTTATTCTAATTGTTTTAAATATTAACGGAGAATCCAGCCAAAAATAAATGCCTTCTGCACTGATCTTCATGAATGATCATATGTGTGCTAAGAGACTATTTTTGAAAATTTACCAGTGGAATGACTGCTTCCATAACTGCGTCAGTCATTGCATTGTTAAATTTTTTTAAATAGTCCTCCATTATCCTCCACATGGATATTTGCTAATGATAAATCTAGTTTTTCTTGGCCAATCTTGGGCATTAAAGGGTTAAAATATATGTCGATCTCAAGTCAATATTGGTATGGAATTGGAAGTGGACTTGGAATTGATCAAATGGAATTGGAATTGAACTTGTCTGCGTGGAATTGGAATTGGAATTGGAAAAAATGAATAAATGGAATTGGAATTGAACTTGTCTGGGTGGAATTGGAATTGGAATTGAGAAAATGAATTGATGCGGAAATGGAATTGGAATTGGAATTGATAAAATGAATTGAGGTGGAATTGGAATTGGAATTGATAAAATGTAATTGACCCCATCCCTGTTAAGTACGCCCTGGCTCCTGATTATCTGCTTGTTGAAACCATTCCACTCCACAGCATCTGGCCCTTGGCTAAAGCTGTTGAGCCACTATGCGTCCTCTGGGCAGTCACAAGACTGGCCTGTTGAGTAGACGCCTCTGTGTAGGTAATCCCTCATCTCTTTAGGTCCAGCATAGTGCATAAGTGTAATAGCCCGGTTATTCTCTACATAATTGGCCTGCTTGGACGTGAGGCGATGGATTGTGAGAGTACTGATGCCAGGTTGAGTGCTGCCAGTCTCAATAATCCCAGCTGGGTGCTCCTGAAATTCTGTTGCCTGGCGCGGGTCTGTTGGCGACCATTCGGAGTCGATATCAGCAAATCGAAGTTGTTATATCAGCCAAATACGAGTCAGGCTGTTTGACTTGGCACGATCATCTGATGTAGCGTGGCAGCATTGTCACAGATATACTTCGCCACTGAGTGTATGAACCGCAGCACCTCATCATATGACACAGTCAACACTCATCGAGGGTCTGGTCAGCATTCACACGGATTGTTCTGAATTCATCATAACAGCGAATATGATACTGTGCTTCAGCTGCAGTTAAATCATACAAACTATTACAATGCATTGCAACTTCCCTACACCATCCATCATCAGGATAATCACAATAGTTAAGATAATATGACACCCTTGAAAGGTGGAGTACCCTTTCTTACCCCCTGCGAAAAAAGTGCGGAAAACCAGCAGCGACAAATGAACAGACATACGGATGGAGGGACAGACGGACGTACGGGTAGACGGACAGATGGGCAGACGGAGTGCAAGCCTATAGTCCCCCGGTTTTATCGTAGGGGACTAATAATAATACTGCTGCTGCTGCTGTTGCTCCTACAGCTACTGCTACTGCAACTGCTACTACTGCTACTACTACTACTACTACTACTACTACTACTACTACTACTACTACTACTACTACTACTACTACTACTACTACTACTACTACTGTTGCTGCCGCGGCGGCTGCTGCTGCTGCTGCTCCTACTGCTGCTGCTGCTGCTGCTGCTGCTGCTGCTGCTGCTGCTGCTGCTGCTGCTGCTGCTGCTGCTGCTGCTGCTACTACTACCACCACCACCACACTATTCAACGGGCTGAGTATTACATAATAAAGAATGTAATACATTGGCAATTACATGACATCACCCACTATCGGTTGAGGGGACAAAGTGGCTGCGATCTCTGTTCAAAATTTGCGCGATATAACAAAGCAGATAATTGTGATACAGATAAGGGAATGTGACAGGATATGAGTGATATGGAATCTATAAACCGTAATCTATCAGGGAAATATAACATTTGACATGCGATTAGCATCCCTTGAAGTAAGCAATATATACTGTGATATATGATGCTGGTACTCACACGCACGCACGCACGCACGCACGCACGCACGCACGCACGCACGCACGCACGCACGCACGCACGCACGCACGCACGCACGCACGCACGCACGCACGCACGCACGCACGCACGCACGCACGCACGCACGCACGCACGCACGCACGCACGCACGCACGCACGCACGCACGCACACATACCTTACTATCCGAGAGCTAATCCATATTGGCTCGGCATCCACGAAGACAGAAGCTCAAATAATGAAGGGATCCGATATGCCACTCAATCATTTGACGTCATACTCTAATATGTCGCATAGTAATTGACGTCACATTAAAAATGACGTAGAACGCTATGTCACGAGACAAGAAAATTCCGTCAAGTCTACGAAGTGAATATATTTGATTGATTTACAATTTAATAAAGATTATGTTGAATATTTTGAAACTAATTTTACTGGGAGCTGTTTCTGCCATAGTGGCAATAACGGTAGTAGTAGTAGTAGTAGTAGTAGTAGTAGTAGTAGTAGTAGTAGTAGTTGTAGTAGTGGTAGTAGTAGTAGTAGTGGTAGTAGTAGTAGTAGTAGTAGTAGTAGTAGTAGTAGTAGTAGTAGTAGTAGTAGTAGTGGTAGTAGTAGTAGTAGTAGTAGTAGTAGTAGTAGTAACCGTAGTGGTAACAGACGCAGTTGTTGTTTGTTGTTGTTGTTGTTGTTGTTGTTGTTGTTGTTATTGTTGTTGTTGTTATTGTTATTGTCGTTGTAACGGGAGGACACAACAGTTTTGGCGATTTCAAGATTCCACTACAAAATGCGCCATCGAATCAAATGTCGACCACCAAGATCCCGCACCATGAAAAGGCTCTGAAAACCCATCCCACGTCCGAGTAGTAGGCATGCATACCCAGGCCCTGGTCATAGCAGGACAGTCATGTCTGTGTGCAATCACACGCCTCGTATATCTAGTATAATAATACTAATCTTCCCAGCTTCTGGCTTCCGGATATCAGTCCTGTGATGGCAGGCCCATGCATTGATAATAGCGCATGTTCCAGTATAGCAATTAACCCGGCGTATTTACCAAGTCAGGTTTTTTTTTGGCTCTCTACATCATGGTTGGTGGGGTTGGGGTGCACATTACGACCCTTGCAGTCAGAGGGCCTGCAATGCACATACCTCCAATTGTCATAATTATCAATCAGAAGGTGCATATGTAGACCCATCCAATGTTGTGCTCATAGAATATGGCATGCGATATTCTGGGTGTTCCTGCCGATCCTGGCTTGGCTCTCAGATTTCTTGACCTCCCTTTAAGCCGTTATTTGTTCAAGATAATTTCAATTTTCTCATAGAAAATGTGCATTTGCAGACCAAGTGAAGAATATTTTTTTTAATTTGTCAATGGAATGACTGGCTCCGTTACCGAGCCAGTCATTCCAATGATAAAATTTCAAAAATAGTCTACTCTTGGTCTGTAAATTTGACACTTCTCAAACCACTGCATAAGCCCGGTTACTGAGTCAGTAATTCCAATGAAAAGAATTTAAAAAAAAGTTCTTCACATGGTCTGCAAATTGGACACTTCTTAAGACCACTGCAGAAGCCGAATTTGGCTAATTTGAGTGTTACACGATTAAGGACCTGGTAGTGGACGGAATAATGTTAGACTGGTTAAATGTCATCAGTATACTAAGAATGAGAACTCTTCATCCTTCAGGATACGTATCCTAATAAAGCGATCCATGTCTAGACGTTCCTCCTCCATCAGTAACTAAATTCCACCCAGTTATCCGTGTTTTTGACTCTGTTTATATACTTTGAATCCTGAATTCCCGGAATCTAAATTTCAATGTAGTTATACAGGTAAGGCGTAGAAGATTTTGAAACTAGTTTGACTAGGTGCTGTTGCTGCCCATATTGTTTAATTGGAAATTTATCAAAGATAAAAACAAATCGTACGCTTGCCAAACTTTTCAACGTTTACCACGGAGCTAGATATATTGTGACGTCAGCTAACATGTGACAAATAAGCCCCTTTAAAGGCTGGATCCATTCTGACGTCATAATCATTTTAGTCACATGTACGCTGACGTCACAATACTTAGTGACGTATCTAGCCTAGTAATCATAAAAATTCTATCAAATGCACGAAGTGTATGTATTTGATGGAATATTACTGTTGAATACAGATTTAATTGACTGTTTTAAAACTAATTTGACAGGGTCCCAGTCAAAGTAGTTTCAAAATATTGGACAGCTTTCTGTATAGTTAGTTGCCTTCCCTGATAACGCAGCTTACTGGGCCGATGTTGGGCCAATACCGGGCCGATACGGAAAGTATCGGCGCGGTATCGGCCCAGCATCGGCCCAGTAAGATGTGTTGAATTTAGGATTCTGAAACTTAGGGATTAGCATATATAAGTAGATCCAAACTTGCGTAAATCGTTGGCGGAGCCTATAACTACAAATGGATCTCTCTATTTAATACAGATTCTCCCGACTATTTTGAAACTAATTTGACTGGGAGTGTCCAGGTAAAATTAAATTTTAAACTTTTCAGCAACTTACCTGCATTATTGACTTGCTATTACAAGAATTGGACTTGAGAATTCAAAAGATTGATAGTGTACTCACCTCCAGGTAGCCAACAAAACGCGTAGAATCCAAGGATAATTGACACTGTTTTAATAAATTTCATCGATCTTTTAGATGGTAAATAAACAGAGAGCGCAGAAATTGTAGACCATCTCCTGGAAGAGGGTTCGTTGGGTTCAGCGCTGCTCCCACGTCGATTTCCTTTCGGGCTCTCCATAGCGTGAGCGACATTAGACTGGGAATCTTTACGCGCGATAACGTAAACATGAACATACATGGACATCATTGCGATAAACGTTCCATAAAGTACAATTAGCAATACAAGTCTATAACTTCTTGCGAGAACGCCAAAGTATGTGCATTGTGTCGCGTCCTTCGGTCTCCCAGCATTCCATCCAAATATCGGTGCCATGCCAACTAAAACTGACACTAACCATATTGCCAATGATATAATTATCGTGGTTCTTTTCTGAAAACGCTTTAAATACCCTAAAGGAAAACTTATTTTAAAATAGCATTCGAACGTCAGCATCGTCAGATGACAGATTGATGCAAGAAAAGTCGTGTGGATCAGGCCATTTCGAATTAAGCACTCTTCAAACACTTGAAAGTTGCCCACATTATACGCTACGTAATAGATTTGAATTATTCCAGTCAAAATATCCGCCATCGCTAACCCAAAAATTAAATAATCTGAAGGCTCCCTATGACCTCCTCGGCAGTGTATCGCCCTCAGTACAACACTGTTTAGAAAGATGGCGAAGAGAGCCACAAAACAAAGCACTATGGACGATAAAAGAATATAGATCGTGACGCCGTATCCATTTAGAGTCCAAAATAGTACATCTCTATCATCCGCCATGTGCCTAGCATTCGTGGTATTCACCAGGGGTGAGAATGGTGTGATTATAGCCATAGTTTTCATCGCGCGCAGTCAAATACATCCGCGGAATTTGCTCAAATATGGAACATATTTCTTTTTCCCATATGCAGCCAGACACACCCATCCGAATACACAAGGAACGTGTGCCCACATATGTACCCGACGCGAAAATCAAATGTATCCATTGGCAATGCTCTGTAGAAGGCTTTTCACATTCGGTTTACCCGTCTCTTAGCATAGGCGCGATCTAAAAATTAAAATGAGATGCATAATAAATAAAAAAATAATAAATACGACATTTTATAGCAATGGTGAAATTCAGTTTTAGCTATGCTCCGCCCATCTCTGGCTAAGCTCCACTCACGTTTCGCCCGTGTTTTGTAATGATCGATCGCTGAACTCCCTGAGTATCAATTTCCAGAAAACTGTACAGGTAAGCTGTTGAATAATTTGAAAGGAATTAGACTGGGCAGTAAAATTAGTTTCAAAGTATTCAACAGCAAGTTCATTAATTAGTAAAGACATATAATTCGTACAACAACGCTTAGTCCTTTATCAATTACGCATTCGCGACGAACTTAGCTACACCATTCATGACGTAATTGATTATGGCGTTAGCCTATCCGTCATGTATTTGAATATGACGTCATATGATTTACAGAGAACCTGAAAGCCTCCATTGAGTGTTCAAGTGGACTGCTCCTGGTTCATTGGGAAACAGTATTAACCATGTGAACCTGGGATTCCCAGCCTGTCAGTTTCAAGGTAACTATACAGGTAAGCTTGAAACTAATTTGACAGGAACATGTTGCTGTGATATGTTCCAACAGTTCTAAGTTAGCTTATTTTCAAAATAATCACCGGAATTAGTATTTAATCTGTCTTATGTCAACTTAACCCTGTCACGGTCAAGTTGGTAAAAAAGACCTCTTGAGTAATGTCAATTTTCAGGCTAGGAGAAGAACATCTTTGAAAATTTATCATTGGAATGACTGGCTCGGTAACCGAGCCAGTCATTACAGTGGTAAATTTTCAAAAATATTCTTATTGGTCTGCAAGTGGGCACTGGCTAAGCAGAAATTTAAATTCTCTTAACCATTAGACTTTTGATGAATGTCCATTTTGAAGGATAACAGAAATTTAAAAAAATAAATTTACGAAAATACTCTTTTTGGTTGCAAATATCTAAATTTACTTGAAAATTTATTGGAAATCAAATGGCTAATTGAAAAATATCATTTTGTGGTTGGGTATAAAATGCGAGGCAGATCGGGAAAATCGGTAGTAAAAGAAGTTTGAGGCAAAATTTCTCCATAACCACTTGGCCGATTATCACCAAATATGCTGTGCAAATGTGACAATGATTCCTAAATATGATGCCCTAAAGGATTTTGTAATATGCCTAGTGAGTTATGAGTAATGCCCTGCTGACCACGGCCACATCCTAGCGAGCCAGCGGTCTTTGTAAGCGTGTTTTCCAACTTCATGTAATATATTCCAAAACTCGATGGTCGCCAGTAATGAAATTTACTGTGCAAATGTAAGGTCCAATTATGAGTTGGACCATGTGAGAAGTATTAAATTATACTTACCCATTCCGGAGACATCGCCTGCTGATCACGATCACCCTTCTAGCGAAATATGCGATTTTTGCCGTTTTAGAGGCCTTTACACAAATTTGAAGAATAATATATAAATAACTACATAGTCGCAAGTAACGAAATTTAGTATGCAAATATAACATTCATCTGTGAATATAGCGATCTGAGAATTATTAAATTCGGACTAGTGGTTGATAAGTAGGAGCCTGCTGACCACGGCCACCCACTAGCGAAAATCCTTGAAATATTAAATTAGTTTTAGCTATCGAATTTCATATCGGCCGACTGACTCCAGCAAATCTGGACAATAGACTCACGACTATTCAAGAACTATTGTTGAAAGGTGTTAATAATTTAGTAACAGAATGTGTTTGGCTTAACTGCACGGTCAACGCACGCGACTAATCAAGGTGTATATGATAGATAGATAGATAGATAGATAGCTAGATGGATAGATGTTTATTACACCCAGATCATACAAATGATATATGGGGAATATGATTAAACAGGTTTGGCAATGGTGAAATATTTACAGTACATTATAATTTGTCCATCTTACCCATATTATCTTATTATACTTATTAATAACATTATTAGCTTGGCATTGCATTTGCCAATGTCATCGTTTTCGTCGTCGTCGTCATTGTCGTCGTCATCGTCGTCATTGTCGTCGTCATCGTCGTCGCCGTCGTCCTCGTCGTCGTTATTGCCCATGTAGCATGGTGAGTTTGTGCAGGGGTCTACCTTGCTGAGAATTGGCCTGTAGTAATGCGGATGAATGAGCATAATTTTATTAAGCGCTTCTTTTTTTCTGTGGAAAATAGCTTAAGGACCTTCGAGTAATTTGATCTGTTATAATAAAATTTTGGCAAATACTTTAGCCTGTCAGGTTTGAAATAGTCGCAAATAAATAAAAAATAGTATTCATCACCAATATCGTTTTTATCACATAATTGGCATGTTCGCTGTTCTCGCGGGCCTCTCTCCCAACGACACTTCTCAATAGGTAAATGGTGATAATAGGTTCTAAATTTTGTGAATGTTATTTTATTCCTATCTCCATGCTTGAGTAGATATGGCGCCATTTCAAGACTTGTTTTAAACGCTTTGTATGTTTTTCCCTTCCTATTTGCCATTCCCACTTCTGTTTAAATTGATCCACGAGGTTTTGCTTTATGTAACATTTTATTTCATTCACACTGGTTACTGACCGTGCTTCCCAAATATAGGCCATTCCAGTTTCTTCTAATATGTTTTTAATGCAGTTCAATCATTTGTACTGTGTTGTTCTGGTGGTAATCATTCAATGCGTATTTGTATATTTGGACCGATAGTTTGGTTTGCTTTCCAATGATTAGCTTTAGCCAGAAATTTACCATGCGCTGTTTGATCTTTAATTCCAGTGACATTTCCCCGGTTTCCCCATACAACATGTAACTTCGGCGTACTTTGTTTTACTTTCAATACATATCCTAGGAAAACTAACTTGGTCTTTTCAAGCATATTGATGTTCTCAATACCTAGAATTTCACTACTATATAAGAGTATCGGTTCAATTGTCTTCAGAAATAACGTGAAATGGCATTCGAATGGCAAGTCTAAGTTACGCGCCCTATGGTTTGCTGAATATATTGCTTTAATAGCTTGTTCAGCAACATGTTTGTGGGCTGATATCAGACGCCCGTTAAAAGCGAAATTCATACCTAAGTACATGTAGCTGTCTACAATTTCTAATGGTTTCTCGTTTGTATTGAGGTTTTGCGTATTATAAAACACTTTGTACTATCAAAGATTAACACCTTAGTTACCTGTATCGTCAGCATATAGTAGTATCAATAATTTAAGAAATGTAGATAAGTCATTCTCTCTTGTTTTAAGTTCTACTTGCTTACAATTATTATTTTCTAAGAGATTTTGCAGGTCATTTAGGCATAGCGAGAATAGAATTTGGGATGGGTTTTCGCCCTGTCTTACGCCTAGCTTACAAGTTATGGTTTCAGATAATTCATTCTTTAGTTTTATCCTCGACTTGCTATTTTTATACATACTTTGTATTACATTAAACACTTTACCAGTAATTTTATGAGATGCTAATTTTACCCAGAGACCCGTTCTCCAAACTGTGTCAAAAGCTATTTCAAAATCTATGAAGGCACAGTATAGTTTTTTCTTTCTTTGTTGCATTATTTCTACTAGTTGGAATAGTGTATATATGTGGTCGGTGGTTGAGTAGTCATGTCTAAAGCCGGCCTAGTTTTCTAGTAGTAGGTTATTCTCATTTACTGTTTTGTTTATTCGACTACATATAATTGATGTAAATAGTTTTCCTAGGCAACTGAGTAAAGTAATAGGCATGTAGTTCTTTGGTTGCCTTTCGTTTATAAATTGGTATTATGATACTCTCTGTCCAAGATTCTGCAATGTCTGCAGTATTCCAAACTCTGTTAAAAAAAAAATCAATAAAAAATTATATATATATATATATATATATATATATATATATATATATATATATATATATATATATATATATATATATATATATATATATATATATATATATATATATAAATACTTAGTTTTCGTCCGTAGGTTCAGGAGGCAATGGAGTTAGTGATTCTTCACTGTTTGTTGGGTCATTAAGTGCTCTAAAGAAATCATACATCGCCTCGTTATCTACTGGACAGATATTCTGTTTGGTGTTGTCTTTAATGATTTCCCAGTAAGCCTTAGGGTTATTGGAGTTCAGTTCTTGAATTTTCTTTTGATATTTCTGTTTATACTGCCGGATACATGTTTTAATTACTTGTTTATAAGCTTTACACGCGTTAATCATTCCCTCTCTATTGTGCGCTGTCCTTTCTAGTTGATATGATGACATTTGGTTACTATTTGTCTCAGTCCGGCTGGCCAAATGAACCGGTAAAATTACGGATGATGAGCCTTCCCGCCTGAGCAACGAATTCATCCCAGCCAAACTCTGGAAGAGTAATGGTCGATTGCACACCTATGGCTCAGGTAAGCCTAATTTACCGGCTGAGTGCGGGATCAGGTAATCGCGGCTTAAACCTGGCTTGAGCCGAGATTGACTGAGAAGGACTTCGCTTGCAGATTGGCAAACTGAGTTTGGCTTGCGCGAACTAAGCTCAAACCCGACTTCACTTCTGATTAAGTCATTTTCCACAGAGCATTCTAAAGCAAAAACGTCCAATTTTACAGAGCAAGCTTGTTCGGAGATGGAAAAACGCTATAGATGACGTAAATAGGTTAAATGGCACTGAAACATTTGCATCACGCTTATTGGGCATGATTTCACTCAGCATTTCTGATGATGATGATGATGATGATGCTGCTGATTATTCTGCTGCTGCTGCTGATGATGATGATGATGATGATGATGATGGTGGTGGTGGTGGTGGTGGTGGTGGTGTTGATGCCCGTGGTGGTAGTGGTGCATGTGTGATAGGTAAGGTGGGTCGTGGTCGTGTACTATTAGTAGTAGTAGTAGTAGTAGTAGTAGTAGTAGTAGTAGTAGTAGTAGTAGTAGTAGTAGTAGTAGTAGTAGTAGTAGTAGTAGTAGGATGTGGGAGGAGGAGGAGGAGAGGAGCAGCAGCAGCAGTAGTAGTAGTAGTAGTAGTAGTAGTAGTAGTAGTAGTAGTAGTAGTAGTAGTAGTAGTAGTAGTAGTAGTAGTAGTAGTAGTAGTCGAAGTGAACGCACGCGTTTATTTAGCTCTGCAATTGCTGCCCGAATTTGCTAGTTTCTAGCGCGATTTTGTAGAAACATTTTATACATATATTTCGTATTAGTATTTCCTTTCAAACATTATGTTTAATTTGTAAATTCTTGTCTTGTTTGGAGCGCATTTTGTGTCTCCATTTTCTAAAGGCATTCCTCTTAGCTGGCGGTTTCTGCCATTTAATAGGGCTCCTCTTACTGTGGTCAATGCAATACATTTCTCCCCGCGCCAGCCATTTCTATAGTTCGTAGGCTAGCGCATTACATTTGGCAAGATCGCTTGAGTGAGTGGATTTAATTCCTTTGTCATGTGTAAGCTCAAGCCTAGTTCTTTAATTATATAAATCCTTATAGTCAGTTGGCTGTCCCCGGTCAACTCGCTCAGACTAACAAATATATGACTGTACTATCTATTCATATATTTGTTAGCATACTTTAATCGGCTAGGCGTTAGTGAACCACTTAGAAAGTGGTTCAAACTAACAAATATACGACTGTACTCTCTATTCGTATATTTGTTGGTAGACGTCAGGGTTTCAAAAGGGGACACTATTTTTTTAGTATTTAGCTCTTTCCCTGACGTCCTGGTGTTATATAAGTATATATTTATTATATATTGTAGTTGTATGGTGTTCCTCCTTTTATAAACCACCATGGCAACCTATAAGCGTACCCTAAGCCTTAAAATAACAACTAAGGGGTGGGGTGTCACGGCTATCGACGTGTATCGTGGGTTAAAGGACGTTGTTGGCGCGGGACCTGCTACTTTGCAGGGGCTTATCAATGTTACTAAAACTGTATGGAATGTAACAGTGTCAAATGAAGGGGTCAAGGAAAAGCTTCTGGAAGATGTTCTTATTGTAAAACGTGAAGTTTGTAACGTAGAGGAAATCGAGTCAGATAGGTAGCGAGTGAAGATGAAAGTTCCACTAAAAATTCCAGATGACAGAATCATGAGTGAACTCAAGAAGTATGGCAAAGTACAAAAGATTGAACGGGAAACGTATCCCTTTGACAGAACGCTAGAACACGGTGTACGACGTATCTGGTTTGATAAAGTGGATAGCCCTTTACCAAGCAAATTGACGCTTGATGGCAGCTTTGTCCTGCCCTTATGGTATAGAGGGAAAATTAAAGAATGCCAGATCTGCCTAAGTACTGACCATTTGGCAACAGATTGTCCCAATCGAAACAAATGTTTGCTCTGTGGTTCAGTTGACCATTTTAAATGGTGCTGTCCAAAAAATCAAAACAAGCCCTCAGTATCAGGAGATAATCGCCCATTAAAGGATGCAACTGAGTCAAATGCTTCTGAAACAACCGCTACGGAAGCTGTTGTTGTGGTTCATGCCACTATAAATGACACAAACAAATCATCAAATCCTGTTAAAGTAACTACAGTTGATGAAATTCATGTATTAGAGGAGGGTATAACCTTCAAGAAAATACTCAAAATGCAGTGTAGCCAAACGTTGCTGTAAAAAATACGCAGGAAAATGATGATCTTACAGAAGAGCCAGTTTACAATTCCTTAGAAGATGAATTAATATTAGGACAGGATAAGTTTAGGACTCGGAAGAGAGAAAGTTCAGTCGATTTTCCGCTAAGCCCACTTGATTTAAGTCAGCTTGAAATATGGTAAATGATGCTCCTGCCAAATGTTACTTAAGTAGCAAAAAGCGTCATAAAGAAGACAATAGCTCAGAATCTGAGATTGAAGTAAATGATATGGATGATGATACAATGTCAGTTGCAGAATCAGATGTGTCCATTCAAACACAGAGTTCACAGATGAAAGATGAAATGGTTATGTACCGATCAGAAGGGGGTGAAGTGTTAGTGCCATATGAAACGGTGAGAGGCGTGAAATATCGTATACTGCGCCATGATTCTGATATTTCCAAATATGAATATTTGTCTGTGGTAGAACTAGGAAATATTGAATTCGCACGAAAATTAGGTAAATGGTCTAAGAAACGAGCTAAAAAACCCAAATCAAGTTAATCTAATGATGGCGGTTGTAAACATCATTTTACAAATTACGATTATCTGCACCATCAATTGCAGAGGATTAAATTCCGAATTCAAGCAGCGCCACTTGCTTGAAGAATTAGCAAATGAGAGAGTTGATATTTCTGTTCTATAAGAGACCAAAATTAAAAAAACTGAAGTGTATGAATCTCTCAAAGATATTTCAAATGGGCAGATTTTTTTTCTTTATCACAAGATAATAGTGCGGGAGTGGCCATTCTTATCCTGCCCCGCTGTCTCAACTATGTTGACGTTATATCGTCGTCATCAGATACAAATGGACGATAGACTTGTGTATCAATTGATGTACTAAACACATGTTTAAATTTGATGTGCCTTTATGCACCTACCTCTCATCAATTGCGCCGTGAATTTCTAAAGGATGTTTCCACAAAAATTCAAGACAGAACGCCTGAAAACCTAATTATGGGCGGTGACTAATTTTAATGACACATCGCATAATATTTTGAAACACATTTGTGAAAATAAAAGCTTGTTAGGCTCTTATCGGATTGAAAATCCAGAAGGCCAGGAATTTACTTGATTTTCAACCGATGGAAGGTTAGCTTCAAGGTTAGACAGGATCTATGTAGAACGTTCATTGAAAGGTTACATGTGTAAAACTAACATAAAACCAGTAACTTTCTCTGATCACAATATGTTTTCCATCACATTAGACAATGCTGACTGGGTCAAACGAGGACATGGATTTTGGAAACTTAATGTAGCATTGCTACGAGATAGTTGCTACCGCAAATGTGTGGAAAGTTATTGGAGGCATCGGGATGAAAGAAGAGGTTCGTATGAATGTATAACAGACTAGTGGGAAGATGCTAAATCAGACCTGAAATATATTTCAAGGCAGTATTCCATTAGGAAAGCACGTGAAATACGAAAGCGTAAAAAGGCGCTTCAGATGTCGTTGTGTAAAATTAATAAGAAAATTAATGATGGGGAATATAATTATTACGAACTATTAGTTAAATTCAAAGGTAGACTAATAAATGAAATAGAGCAATATCAGTTTGATGGCGCCAAAATAAGGTCACGAGCACAAATGCACACCGAGGGCGAAAAGCCTACACGTTACTTTTGTAACTTGAAAAAAGCAAGAGGTATAGAGAAATTAATGCGCTCACTGAGGACTAATGATGGAGTATCCGTGTGCTCAAATGCAGAAATGATGGAAACAGTATCCGAATTTTACAAATCATTGTATAAATCTGAGGGAAGCGATGAAACTGCAACTAGAGAAGTTTTAGCTAAAATAACGAAAAGACTTCCAGATTCATGTCGCGAAAGCTGTGACCAATCAATTACAATTGATGATTTGACAAAATCCCTCAAAGGTATGAAGTTAGAAAGGTCTCCTGGATGTGACGGACTTCCAGTTGAATTTTATCAAACATTCTGGCACATATTTGGGCCAGTATTAGAAGAAATAGCAACCAGCATTTTTAAGCAAGGGCATCTCCCTACATCGATGGCCCAAGCATATGTTCGGCTTATATACAAGAGGGGTGACAGAAATAAAATACAGAATTATAGACCAATCTCTCTACTCTGTGTAGATTATAAGATTATTACTCGGGCACTAACATTAAAACTTGGCGCAGTCCTAGGCGAAGTCATTCATGATGATCAAACCTGCTCTGTGCCAGTAAGATCAATATTAAACAACACTTTGCTTATACGGGACCTCATTCAATTAGTTGAAAAGGATTGTATCCCAGCAACAATAATAGTAATTGATAACGAGAAGGCGTTTGACGGACTAGGATGGGATTTCTTGTTTAAGTCTTTAGACGGTATTGGCTTTCGTTCAAGATTTATTAAATGGGTCAGTATTTTATATACTGATATAACAAGTTGCTATTTAGTAAACAATCATCTATCCAAACCTGTAGTGTTGGAACGAGGTGTCAGACAGGGTTGCTCACTGTCCCCGCTTCTATTCGTCATAGCTATGGAATCGTTGGGGGCCACATTGAGGCAACGCAATGACGTTCAAGGAATATGTATACGTGGCGTAGAAAGGCCACTGAAGGTTTCTCAATATGCAGATGATACGACTGTGTTTGCGGGTGAAAATACGGATTTTAGAATTTTAAATGGAGTATTAACAGATTTTCAAAAGGCATCAGGGCTTAAAGTCAATAAACATCAATCTAAGGGATTATTTTTGGGCGATTGGAAGGGCAGAACTGATAATGTGATGGATATTAACTGCTCAAATGATGTCATAAAAATTTTGGGTATTTACTTTAGTAGAGAACAAAATGTACTACTAAACTGGGAAGAAATGATATCCAAGCTAAAGTGTGCATTACTAAATAGGAAACGACGTCGCCTAACTGTCTTTGGCAGGACATTTGTCCTTAATAATTTAATTTTATCTGGACTGTGGCATACCGCTTCAGTAGTTCATATGCCCAAATCAGTAGAGTCAAAGGTCAACACGTTACTTTTGTCCTTCTTATGGGAGGACAAAGCCCATTTAGTATCACAGTCAATCCTCACCAATGAAAAGCATGCCGGAGGCCTGGATTTGGTTAATGTTTAAGTGTGCTTCTTTAAAATTGAAATTCTTGAATAAGTTACTTACTTCAAAATCATCTTGGTCAAGTGTTTACGGGCACTTTTCCAAAGGTACGTTGACCCATTTCCAGTAGAATGTTTATTTATGTGTAATAAACTGCCACCTAATCATCAAAAGATTCCAAATGTATATAAAGAACAGCTCGAAGCCTTAAAAATATTTACACGATCAATGCCACAACTCAATTGTTGGGAAGATGCCTTAGAGCAACGTCTTTGGGGCAACGAGTTGATTCGTGATAATGATGATGTATTATATTTGCCCTATATGGCCAAAAATGGTATTCAATATTTACGTGACTTGGTAAATCCGAAATGTCGTAAATGGATTGCGATGCAAGATGTAGCAAGAATAACATCAATGAGACATATTGATGCTCAGCGCTTATTTGTTAGAATAAAGAATGCAATACCTGCTGTATGGTTCAAATTGCCGAAAACACGTGGCAACATTGATATGTTGCAACTAACATTAGTATTTATGTCAGAACATATAAAATACAACATGGCATCTAGAGACTGGTATAGAATTCTAATGCAAAGTCGGAGACAGAATCCTATTGTGGTTAGGCATTGGAACAATTTAGGATGCACGCCAAAGAACTGAAAAAATGCCTGGAAAGCAATACATCTACCTAGTCTACCAGGAAATGCACAGGACCTGGCATGGCGATTACTCCATCGAAGGCTATGGGTCGGCCATCTTAGTTATATGTGCAAAATAACAAGTACAGACCGGTGCTTATTATGTAATACTGAGGAGGAAACGATTGTCGCATACCTACAGGCTTTTGGGTATATATCAATATGCTCCTTCCTAAATTTGGAACCAAATATGTGAATTTACTGGCTGAAACAATTTTGTTCAAATAATGCTCAACTATCAGACGAATCATTAATAGCAAAGAGAAAGAATTGTTAATAACCCTGTTATCTGTAGGAGTGTGGGCCATCTGGAAGCATAGGTGTTCAGAGGCCAGAGATAAAACCGGCAACATCCATCAGAGAGCCATACAAGCTATATTTCGATCATTGTTGATAAACTGCATTCATTGTGAATTTTACAGGCTAGTAGAACATGGGAGAGAAAGTAGATTTAAAGACGTATGGTGCAAAACCGGCCTAGTATCAATTGAATACGGATATCTAAAAATATCAGAAGCGGAACTTGTAAATCTAGCACACTCGCTGCCTGCTGTATATTGATAAATGCATTTTTAAATTTAATTTAATTGCCTTTATTTAAAAATTTTTAATGCCTTAGGAGACTCTAATCTTGACGAATATCCTAACCTTGAGATCAGTATATTAATATATCAAATGAGCATTATGTCAATATTCTGGAGGTGGTCCGATTTTCAAGTTAACAGAGTGTGATATCTTACAATTAGCTTCCTGTTGTAAATATTTACTGTATGTGTATTTGTTCCAGAGTAATTTGCAAATACTTACAATGAAGTAAATTTAGAATGTGAGCCCAAAGCGCCATCTAATGAGTCATAGTTTGTATACTTTTGCTTTGTGCATTATATTATATAAAGGCTACTACGTCCGTTAGGCATTTAAGAGTCGGCTAACTGGCGTCAATGAGTGACATTTTGTTACTTATTGACGAGTCACCTTGCCACTTGTTGGCGAGCGCTGGCATCAATGATTAGCAGTAGCTTACTGCTAATTATTGATGAGTCGCTTTACCACTTGTTGGTTAACTATTCTCGCCATTTGGACCTACTACTACACTGTGTGCAAATAGCAATGTCTTTGTTGAATTATGTTATGTTATCAGCTCTTTATTAATTATGTTTTCTATGTAGTTATGCCACGGTTGTGGTATATGATAATAGAGTAATTTAGCTTGCACTCTTTTGACATGTTAGGTTTGTATTGTTATTCTATTAATAAAGCCTGCTATTTCAACCGATTTTTTATCGTGGTTTGCAAGCCTTTTTAAAGGAGTTCCTCCGTGAAGTGTATCCGACTGCGTCAGCGTCGGATTTTCAAAAAAAAAGAGAAAAAAAGTAGTGGCAGTAGTAGTAGTAGTAGTAGTAGTAGTAGTAGTAGTAGTAGTAGTAGTAGTAGTAGTAGTAGTGGTAATAGTAGTAGTAGTAGTAGTAGTAGTAGTAGTAGTAGTAGTAGTAGTAGTAGTAGTAGTAGTAGTAGTAGTAGTAGTAGTAGTAGTAGTAGTAGTAGTAGTAGTAGTAGTAGCCACAGTAGTTCCAGATTGGCATTGGGTGAGTGATTAACATTTATATACACCTGTGCAAAAGTTAAGCACCACCCTATTTTTACGCACATGCGAGGGTATATTCATGTGCTATGAAGAAAACAATAGCATACACATTTATGTACCCATCCATCTTAGTGCAAGAGGTAATAATGCAACTAGAGGAATGCTGATTATGATGGTGGGGAAACACTGTATGTTTTTGTTTGAACTTGAAAACGAGGCCTGAATATGGTTACGTTGACACAACTGACAACTATTGCCCTACAGTTGACACACGTGGCTAGATTGTCATTAATGTTGTCTGAAAACGAAGTTTAACATCTGTGCACGAGTTTGAGACTGTCATTATTAATACCGGGTATATCCACCTTGTGCCTGGATGACGGCCTGGACACGACGTCTCATGCTGGTCACCAACCGACTGATACGCCATTGTGGTATTCGTTGCCATTCAAGATGGAGTGCGTCTGTTAATTCCTGTAGGTTCTGCACAGGAGGATCCCTCCTTCTCACCATGTTTCCCAGAATGTCCCAGATATGCTCAATAGGGTTCATGTCAGGGCTCCTTGCTGGCCATGGTAGGGTTTCGATGGCATTCTGGCGGAGGTATTCATGCACAGCTCTAGCACGATGTGGTCGGGCGTTGTCATCCATGAATATAGGGTGGGTTCCAGGTGCATGATTTACAAAATGAGGGACCACAACTCTATCCAGTATGGAATCGTGATATCTTTGTCCATTTAGTGTTCCAGGTACAGTCAACAGATCCAGCTTACAATCAAATGAGATGCACCCCCATATCATAACGGAACCTCCACCAAATGGAACTTCTTCCATGATGTTACGTTGGTCGTACGCCGTGCGTCTGGACCTCCATACACGAGTTCGACCATCTGTGGCATGAAGCAGGAACCGACTTTCATCGGACCAGTGTACCCGTCTCCAGGATCTCATGTTCCAGTGTCTTCTTTCGTTGCACCACCTCAGACGCTCCTCTTTGTGGTGTGCAGTGAGGAGAGGACGTCTGACAGGTCTCCTAGCTTTCATGCCAGCAGCATACAGTCTCCTTTTGACGGTAGACATTGACACTCTATTGCGTGTTTCCCATTGCTGGCTGAGCACTCTGCTGTTGGTGAATGGAGATCTCCTAACAAGGCGTACTAGGGCTCGATCATCACGGGCAGTAGTCTTCTTCGGTCTTCCAGATCTAGGCCTGTCCTTCACCTCGTTAGTTTGCCCATGTTTTGCAATCAAACGACTGATTACAGTATGGTTAATGTTCAGCTGTCTGCCAATCTCTCTGCATGACATACCAGTGGTATGCATGCCTATGATTTGCCATTTCACACGATCACTTAACCTTCGTCTTGCCATAGCGGTTCACAATCAAGAGCTAATTCTCTCTGTACAAATAAACCACGGTCATGAACACAAAATTCATAATCTTGTCGCCTAAATCTGTATGTAATGTTCTACACCTCAAACTGGACTTTTACATAACTGAACACGTGTGCTGTTTCCCGCCACGCACGGACATCAAGCGGCGTGAAGTCATGCATGCATGTGCATTTCGTACTTGGAATTATGTCAGCTAACGCGGGGACAAAAAGTATGGCAGCCTAGTTGTACCATCATGTTTCTACGTTCTATTGTTTTTGCTGGTGCTTAACTTTTGCACAGGTGTATATATCATCTGAACCATATATAATGGGCCTGACGAATTCCATATCCTCATATTCATATATTGGAAATTATAATCTTCAGAGCGTGTCCGAAAGATACTGCAACGGGAAAGACCAGCAGAAATATTAAACGAACGGATTCAGTTTACACTAGGGAATTGTACATGTCAAATTTGTGACCGCCCAGGCTCATATCAACATATCAAAGCATGATTGGATGCGAAGAAAAGATCGGAAAATCGAAGTGTAACGCGGGGCATCACGTAAGATGTGTAAGCCATACCAAACAGAAAAATCTTGGGAAATGTTCTAACTTCCCTAAACATTAACACTTTCACCCATACTGACCATATTATTACGGTTGGTGAAATATTCTGCGAAATATTCTGAAACTAATTTGACTGTAAAGCCCGTTTCTCAGAAAAATTCGTTTCAAAATCTTCAACAGTTTTTACGTATGACTATCTATAAACTATGAAGCGATATTTCATGAGTGAATGTTAAACACACACAAATTAATCTGTTAGGATTCGCGCACACGCATGCATTCACGGCGGTGTTGCGAGGGTACGTCTGTATAATAGTGCATCATAGATACAGATGTACGCACGCAACATCGCAGTCTACATAGTGGTAGCCATAAAGCCAGCTGATGAGTTCCTTTGACATGGACGAAATCTATTCGGTTTCATAATTGGTGTCTATTTTGAAAATGCCCTTGCTGTAAGCTGCCTGTAGCTTTCAGCAATAAAATTAAAAAAATTCACACGGGTGTTCTTAAAATAAAATCTGGGCATATATACATATGTATTTGTATTATTGTCCTCCACGTGCCAATCAGAAACCCGCGCCGGTGATTAAATGATTAACACATAACACAATGACCATTTACTTACACAATGGAAATTTATTAATAAGCTGAGCGACCGCCAGTGATTAAGTTATTAACACCTTTATCTTGAGCAGTCTTGTGTTTACTGTTCAGATTTGATGGAGTCGGTCGGCCGATGTCAAATTCGATAGCTATAACTAATTTCATTTTCAAGGATTTTCTCTATGGGTGGCCGCGGTCAGCAGGCTGCTGCTCATCAACCACTGGTCCGCATTTAATAATTTTCAGATCTTTATATTCGCAGATGAATGTTACATTTGCATAGTAAATCTCGTTACTTGCGACTATGTAGTTATTAATATATTCTTCAAAGTTGCGTAAAGGCCTCTAAAACGACAAAAATCGCATATTTCGTTAGAAGGGTGGTCGTGGTCAGCAGGCGATTTCTCCGGAGTGCGTGGGCACAATTTAAAGATTTTCACGTGGTCCAACTCACAATTGGATCTTACATTTGTACAGTAAATTTCATTACTGGCGACCGTCTAGTTTTGGAGATATATTAGATGAAGTTAGAAAACACGCTTACGAAGACCGCTGGCTCGCTAGAAGGTGGCCGTAGTCAGCAGGACATTCCTCATAACCCACTTCGCATATTAAAATTATCTTAAGGCATCATATTTATGAGTCATTGTCACATTTGCACAGCAAATTTGATGACAATCGTCCCAGAGGTTATGGAGATATTCTGCCTCAAACCTTTTTACTACAGTTTTTCCCCATCTGGCTCGCATTTTATACCCACACTTATTTTGAGCACTTTAATGTACTGTTTACAGCAAAATGATTGAAAATAAAAGTTTTAAAACTGTATACTTTTAGAAGGTTAAATTATTTGACCAGCTGTAATGGAAGGAAATAAATCTAACATATGATGATTTCATTATGAATAAATTAATATACTTTTTAGTTGTGAAGTTGAATTATCAACTGGCTTCTCTAATACAATTTCACAACATAATTTATACGTAATGAAATCGTCTTATATTAAGATTTATTTCGTTTTGTTACGCTTGGGCATAGACTTTAAACCTCTAAAATTTTAGCAGTTTTATATTCAAGCGTGTTTGTGTGAATATGCAACTTTTAAGTTGCAATGTTAAGTTGCAAATGAGTTTTATGGTTTTTTTACTTCGAGTTAAAGTGTTTACATTATTAGCTCACCTGGCAAGAATGGCCAAGTGAGCTTATGGCATGGCGAACGTCAGTCGTCTGTCCGGCGTCCGTCCGTCCGTCAACTTTTATTTAAACGACTTCTTCTCAAGAACCACTGGGCCGATTTCAATTATATTTGGCAGGAAGTATCCTTAGGGCATAGGAATCCAAGTTTGTTCAAACAAAGTCGATCGGCCAATCTGGCCGGTGGCCATCTTGGATTTTGTCTGATTTTAGGAAATGGCTTTAAAAATCTTCTTCTCCGAAACCGCTTATTGGATCGATTCAAAACTCATGAAATATCATACAGGGCAAGAGCTGAACCAAATTTGCTTGAAGGAACTTGATTGGCCAAATGGTTCGGCAGCCATCTTGGATGACCTAGTTTTTGTGAAAACGACTTATTCTGCAGAACCGCTGAACGGATCGGGCTGAAATTTTTGGGGATATGATTATGGACTAAGCGCCATTAAAGTTTGTTCATTGGAAGTTGATAGGTAAGAAACATGGCGGCCGTGGACCAATCAAATTTTAGCATGCCTGGCTGCCATATTCAATTTTTTTATTTGATGGATTTTGAAGCTAAAATTGGTTTTCCTAACTCCGCTTACTTATCAGTCAGCTTCCGTATAGCGATGACCCCAGTGTTGCCCACAACATCTGATTTTTGGGGGTCCCAAGGACCCCACACTCTCAGATTTGGTGGTCCCACTGTAAAATATGGGGGTCCCATGGGGCCCTCATCTGAAATATGAGGGTCCCATGTTTTTTTCTTAAAATAAACACAACACATTGATCTAATTATAAAGCACTTTATTACACATGTTGAAAGCACTAGGTATGACATTGTGTAAATAATGTTAATGTATATATAGAGAATATTCACTATGCATAGTGTATTAACCTTTAGCACTTAACACTTTTGGCCACTATTGTAGATCACCAAAATACCTATTTTTGAAAGTTTAACACTGGAATGACTGGCTCTAAACATTGCCAGTCATTCCAGTGGTAAATTTTCAAAAATATGTGTTCTGTGATCTACAATCGTGGCTAAAATTGATATATTGAAATGGCCATTGTATATTTAACTAATGACATTTGAACTGCATATCAATAAACAATAACTTAAAGCACTGTACTTGTTTGTTGTCTGATAAACCAACCAACCTACATTGACAATCTTGTATGATTAACATTTCCAAAGACCACTATATTAGTAATTAGCTAAGACCACTGCATTAGTTTTTCTATAAAACCCTAACTTGACTTTGGACGAATTGAATAATTACGAGTACCTGTGGCGAGTTTTCTCAAGGACGACTTAACCTACTTCGATATAACGCGCCCGTATTTTTTTATAATGTAACCGGAATGACTAAATATAGTGGAATACATAGGCTAAGATCAGACAAAACAATAATTTATCAAAAATAATCTGTATAAATCAGATTAAAATGCGTAATTAGTGAAAATATATCAGCCAACAACCTGATATGTCTAATTCATAGGGAGTAACTATGTAACGCGATTGCTGATTAGTTGAAGCATAGATAACGCATTAGCGTGTATCCAATAAGGACGCTTGTATCAGGGAGCTGTGAGCAATACGCTGTTTGGAAAAATGACGATATCGTTGAACATCGTTGCTGGGATGAGCTTTTGAGTTGAGAAATTGGGAACACCTAACGATCGAGTATTGTTAAACATTATAAACACTAATCCATCAGTCAATCAATCAGCCGCTATTGCTAAATAAAAGACGGCTTATAGGGTTTATTGATACCGTTATTCAAACAGCAATACACAGACACCGCCGCTAATCCGTCAAATGACCATTCAAATGTAAATGTCTTCCATATATTCCTTCATCCATTTAGATACATTGATAAGTAAATGGAAAAACATATTTTGGCTGTAGTCGTTGCTGCTTTAGGCAAGTAGGCATGCGCAAATAAATTTCAAAATATTCAGCATATTAATTATAACAACTTTGTGATCTGTCCAATGTTCTGAGCTGTGAAACGATTAAGACGCCCAGACACATTTGTATACGCTTGATCAGTTGTATTGTATTTCTCAAGCATGAGCTCCTCTAGAGGGAGATTCCGCTGTGATCCAATCAAATACTGACGCGTCACACTGACGTTTAGCACAACAGACAGAAACATGGCGGGTATTTTTTGCAATTTGTAAAACAAGGCTACTAACATCGGGCTTGTAAACTCATTATTTATCAAAATTAGATCAAATAGAATACTAAGGATGATTTGGGGATTGTGTTTACAACTAAACGTGGTGGTTGAATCTGATTTATGGGTATTAACAACTTTGAGTTGTGCAAGAAAACATACAACAAATCATAGTCTTAAACAACGCAGTAAGTTGGTTTTTATTGAACACACAATGCATTAGGTATATTTCTTAAAGTAAAAACATGCACAAATAAATATACACACACGATAATATAATCGATAACTAAGCACACGCAAAGTTACCAGTTTCTATTACACTTTTTCACTGCGTCCCTCGTGCGTCCTCGGGGACGCGGAGGGTTATGTGTCCCTCTGCCATTTTTATGCGTATATACGCGCAAAAGGACGCATACGGGCAACTCTAGATGACCCCATCCGCCTTCTGTATGTCCGTCACCAACAATGGCGGCTCATTTTGTTATTTCTTGATGGGTTGACACCAAACTTGGTCACAATGTTAATGTCGGCATCTAATATCTGTGTTGTGAAAATGAAACTGATAGGCTGTCAAATTCCAGAGTTATCACTCCTTAAATATTTGCAGTCTCACTTTCATAGGGCAAATACAGGTTTGTTCCCACCGTCCATTGATTTATCACCATGTCAGATTGTATTGCCAAACTAGATATTAAATTCCAATTAACAGATTAACCTTTCCAATACTGCCCAAATATTTAAGAGATGTATTATGTGCTCTGACATCTATGCTCTTACAAATATTTTGACATGTATTTGATTGAAAGTTGTTGCTGCCTTAGACAACAAATGAAAGTTGTTGCTGCCTAAGGCAGCAATGCCTTTCAGTAAAATTAATTTACAAATCAACTCCAGCTGACCCTACCCCTGCTGCTAACCTGGTAATTCAGCCAGATGCGCATGTGTTAAATGGATTGTGTGGTGGTGGGGAATAACCTGCTATAAAGACAACCTACCTGCCTTTAGAGACAATTTTCTTCAATTGTATTTAAACCTCTGGTAACCGTCTGCCTGAGTTTTTGAAGACGACATATTCCAAAGGTTATATCTCTGAACCTGATAAATATTTTGAAAACAATTGGACTGAAAGTTGTTGGTGGCTAAGCCGCCAACAACTTTCAGTCGAATTGTTTTCAAAATATTCAAGAAGTCAAGAGCTTTTGAAAATTGAAATTATTGGCCGCACTGGCTTGCAGCAGTGAGACAGTTAAGAAACCATCTGTAGTTAGCACTGATATAATCTATTTTCACTTAAACATTGTTCAAAATCACTAATGCAAAAAACCAGTCCAGAGATTGTTGTCAATATCTGGAACACTAAACCATTTGACTGAAAGTCATTGGAAGTGACACCGATGGATGTAAAACTTAAGTAAGATTAGTTGAAATGCCAGGTGAGCGATACAGGCCCATTGGGCTTCTTGTCTAGAGATGCATAAATGATGTCATTTTGCAAATTGAGGCTGAAAACATGTTTATATTAAAAAGGTGTTTTCAAAATGGTTAATAAACAATAATAAATAACAAAGAATTGCCAACAGAGCTATAGAGTATCATGTCATGGAGACTGATTATCAAGATGACCGTCTGGTGGCCATATTAGATTCTGCAATCTGTATTTTATAGATATCCTCCCCAGCGGATCTACAGATATGTGTATCAATCAATGAATACTACAGAGCGATATACCACGAAAACTAGTTTTCAAGAAATATGCCTTGTAGCCACTTTGGAATGTCAAGATAGGCCAGTTCTAAAAGGAGCCCGGCCTACACCACACGTAATAGATTTCTAACGTATTTTTTTATCATTCTAGTAAAGCTATGGATAGGCCGGGCAGTAAATAGAAAGTGATTGTTTAGGATGCTGGACGTACTTCATTATGACGTTATTTTACACGTCATGCAGTTGATTCTGAGTGATGGATAAGCTGCAATCCACCAATGGTAAAGGGTACAAAGAGTGCTTTCATGGAAAGTGATTTTCAGATGGCTGTCTGGTGGGCATTTTAGATCTCCCATCTTACCAATATATTTCGACATTCCACCTAATACCAGACATGACCCATTTCCAGTCTCTTGAAACAATAGATGGATATATTTATGGATATGCTACCCAACCCATCCCCCACCTGCCGTACAGTTCCAGTTAAGCCCCGCCCACTTTCTCCGCTTTGTGGAATCGATTTTGAAACATTGAAAGCTGAATAATTTCTAGAATCCCAATTTCAATTTCCCAATTCCAAGATAACTAACTATACACGTGAGATGATAAATGTTTCGAAATTGATTTGACTGCGGTGGGGTTTGGGGTGGGAGGGGGGGGAGGGGGTGGGTGGGTGGGGGTGTGCGGGTGTGGTGGCTGTAGCGGCCTATGGCGGCCCCAATCACAATTAGTATATCAGTGACCGATACAGGATTCAGACCCTTTCTTGACGGACTGACGTCACCTTGATTGTGACGTCAGCTTATCAGTGACGTATTTGTTTATAACGTCATATGCATGAATAACAGATTGGATCCTTTAAATGGTCAAAGATACAGAGGTTAATACAATGGGACCGGTATTCAAGATGAATTCTTGTACAATTGTGAAACACATCATCTACACATCTCGTCGTCATCGTTTACGTCGTCGTAGCCGCGACCGTCGTCATCTTCGTCGTCCTAGTCGTGGCCACCATCGTCGTATTCCTAGTCGTGGCGGCCATCGTCGTCGTACTAGTCGTGGCCGCCATCTTCGTCGTCGCCGTCATCGTCGCTTTCGTCGTCATAGCCGCGGCTGTCGTCATCATCATCGTCGTAGTCGTGGCTGCCATCGTCGTCGTCGTTTTCGTCGTAGTACCCGCGGCCGTCGTCATCGTTGTTGTCCGTGTCGTGGCCGCCATCGTCGTCGTCCTATTCGTGGCCGCCATCGCCGTCGTTGTCGTCATTTTTGTTGTCGTAGCCGCGGTCGTTGTCATCATCATCGTCGTAGTCGTGGCCGCCATCGTCGTCGGCGTTTTCGTCGTCGTAGCCGCGGGCGTCATCAACGTCGTTGTCGTGGTTGCTGCCGCCATCGTCGTCGTCGTTGTCGCCGTTTTCGTCAACGCATGCCACGACCGTCGTCATCGTCGTCGTCACGGCCGCCATCGTCGCGTCGTCATCGCCGTCATCGTCATCTTCATCGTCTCCGTTATCGTCGGCCTCGTACTCGTACTAGATATGTTACTTGTCGCCGTTGTACTCGTGATATTCGTTGCCGTCGTCGTCGCATATGCCATTTTGAGCTCAGGAAAAGGGCCAGGCACAATTCGGGTTATTTCCTGATTTGGGTTATGAAACAAACCGCGTAGTGTCCTGTACACATGTCAATGCGTATGACTGTACACGACTAGTGGTATATTACGTATAATTACCATGGCCTATACATGCGTAGACATGTCGGTAATTGCTTGACAATTATGGAATAGACTGTGTGTAGCCTCATATTGCGTTCAATCGAGCCAATCTTGTTAGAAAATTGGATTGAAAGCATATATAGTATAATTGATCTACGCGTGTGGCAATGTTATATACCGTGTGACGTAGGTGGCGCAATACAGCGAGACAGTGGGCGGGTCACGTTTTAGCCATGCCACACCCATTTGTAGCTAAGATCCGCCCACCCCTTTGCCCGTGTTTGTCCGATCGAAACAGGAACTTCCAGTATCTCAATTTCCAGAAGATTATACAGGTAAACCGTTGAATATTTTGAAACTAATTTGACTGGGCGATGTTGCTGCCTATTGCAGCAACACCGCCCAGTCAAATTAGTTTCAAAATATTCAACAGAATGGTTACTAAATTGTAAAGACATACAACCCGTACAACGTGACGCACAGCTAAGAGGTTATGACGGACTTCATGACGTAATTTGATTGTGACATTAAACTATACGTGGCGTAATTAATTATGACGTCATATATTTGACTGACAGATTGAATTCTTCAATTCTAATCACGGCTCGCCGAATTCTTGCCAAGTGGCCGGTATTTGAATCGAATTTACCACATTGAACGCCGAATTCACAGAATTTCAATTTCGCTTCTTGGGGATATACGCCATTTTGACCTATTACAAGATAGACCAAACCTCAAAATTCAAAGGGAGTAGTTATTATTTCAAAAATATTTTATGCTATTCTTTTACTATATTGAAACTAGATTCACAGATAATGCGTCCATATATTCTTCTTGAATATATTTTGTAAGAAGCTATCAACAGGGGGCGTTGTAATCGATTTTAGAAGTAAAGCTATCAGCTCCGGGAGCAATTTTTTAATGAACAATGCATTTCAACCGATTAACTCAAGGTTTATAAACGGACAGCTCCATGAGTTATTTTTTGTTAATGAGCACCGAATCTCAACCGAATATAGTTAAGGTAACTGGCCCTGAGTTTACAGCGATATGTGGACCAAATTCACTGAATATACTGTATACTACGTAAGGGAAAAACTCTTGTCCAAATCAGACACCAATGGGCGCTGTAATGGAACTTCAATTTGAATATGATTCAGGCCACTTTTGCTGGGTTAACAAACATATTTGAACCAAGTTCACAAAAGTACCATATACCATATCCGCTAGAGAATGGACCAATGTTTGTAAAAAATCTGTCACCAGAGGGCGATGTAATCGAAATTTAAATGTAAACTCGCCGGCTTTCAGTGCTGTTTTTTAAATGAGCAACGAATTTCAAGCGAATATGGTTCAGTTCGGTGAAACTGAGTTTACACAGATTTTGGACAAAAGTCACAGATTATATCATATAACACATCCTCCACACAATGGAAATAGTTTTGTAAGAATCTCCCACCACGGGAGATTTAAACGAATTTCAATCTGAATATGGTTTAGGCAACTGCTGCTGCGTTTGCAAACATATTTGAACAGAATATACCAAATAATTATGCTTTACACAATGCATCTACATTTTTATGAATTACGAATCTGACACCACGGCCGATTTAAACGCATTTCAATCTGAATATGGTTACGGCTATTTTTACGGTGTTTGCAATCATATTTGAAGCAAATTGACAGAAAACAAGATATACCACCACCCCTACATAACGGAGACGATATTGTAAGAATCTATCATTTGAAATAGATTTTACAACTAAAGCCTCCAACTCCGTGAGCTGTGTTTTGAATGAATAATGCGTTGTAAGCGAGTATAGTTCAGGTCACTGACATGGAGTTTACATAAATAAAATACTAGATGGACAGGTCAGGTGCAGTGGAACCACTTTTCTGGAAACCAGTCACCTGGGGTCGATGCAATTGAACTTTACACGTAAACTCACCAGCTCCATGTGCGTTTTCGATGAGCAACAGATTTTAACCGGATATGGCACAGAGTTTACAAAGAATTTTGTACCAAATTCATAGAAAATGACATATATACCATCTCCGCTACAGAATGGAATCATTTTGCTAAGAATCTCATTTCAGTCTGACTATAGCTCAGGCCACTGTTGTTGTGTTTGCAATCATATTTAATCCAAATTCACAGAATATAGCCTACGCTATATTCCGTACACAATGCGACCAGTTTTGTCTGAATCTGACACCATAGGGGCACTGCTTCAATCATAATCTATTCATAGAACACGCGCATGAAGCTGGTGACTTTACATGTACAATTCGAGAACACCGCCCAATGGTGACGGGTTCGTACACACCTTGCTCCATTATGTAGGGCGCCTGGTCTATAGTATATTCTGTCAATTTGGTTAAGATATTTTGTAAACTTGGTGTTAGAGACCGGAATGAATTTTGGTTGAAATTCATTGTTCATTAAAATATCTCACGGAGCCGCTCGCTTTTATACCTTGAGTTATTCAAGAAGAGTACATCGTCTGAGAATATGAGAATTTAGTTTCAATAGCGTGAAAATAACAAATATTATATATTTAAAACTAATTTTAAGAAATAACTGCGCCCCTCGAATTTCAAAAAACGAACTTTAAGTTTTGGTTTAACTTCTAATAAGATTTCAAACTCGGTAATATTTACAGTTAAAATCAAAACCAAAGTTTAGCTTACACGACTTGAAAATGATATTTACCAAACACGAGTCTGATAATGGACATATCTGATCTGTTACTCAATTATATGACGTCATAATCCATTGCGTCGCGTGTACCCTGACGTCACAATCATAATGCATAATAATATCCGTAAAGGTCACTGAATAGTCAGTCAAATGCACGAATTGTAAGCGTTTGAGAGATTTACTATTTAATAAACATGTTGTTGAATATTTTGCAACTAATTTGACTGGTCGCTGTTGCTACCATTGGCCAAATTAGTTGCAAAGTATTCAATAGTTTACCTCTATAATGATACTGGATTGAAAAGAGTTTTGAGAGTTTTCTTTATAGTCGTACGTGTCCGTTTCTTAGCCCAGAATGGTAAAAATATTCAACTACACCACTGGCATTATCACTACGATAGGCCCTATCTAATTACTAGGGAAGTTCTTTGAAACAGCGTTGCTTCTTTCTGTATAATATAATATACGGCTCCATGTATAGCTGTTCCCCGCCCATTTCTAGCTGTGCCCGCCCATTTCCAGCTAATCGCCTCAAATATTTTGCGCGCGTTGGGATCGATTTATATACTTCGAACGCTGACTTTAAGGAATCCCATTTTCATGGTAACTATACGCGTAAGCTGATGAATATGTTGAAACGTATTCTAGTATCAAAATATTCTACAGAATATTTATTAAATAATTATTAAATCCATCAAATACAAACAAGTCATATACATGACGGTCATTTCAATGTTCATGACGGAGCCAGACACCTCATTCATTATGCATTTTGATTATCGAGCCAGTCATTCTAGTGGTAAATTTTCAAAAATAGTCTTATGTTGGCCTGCAAATCGACATTAAGAACACTGCAGAAGTCGTTTAGCCTGATTCGCCATTAAGCGCCTAATATATTATACATTATTCTTGGCAACCAGGATATTATATCCTCTCTGACCAGGCTATTGTCGATTTTGTCACTTATTTCCGTGGTATCGTGTACACAACCTATCGACTAAGCAGATAGTTACAGTGTAACTACGCGATAGAGTGAGTAACCAGCCAACCCCGGGAATCCGAAATTCTATTGCTTTTCCGAAAACAGTTGATAAACAGAATGACACGCGGACTAACAGATGACAGAAGTGACGTCGACGGACGATAGGACCGACAGGGAAACAGACTTGAAGCAAGACACACGGATGCTCAGAGACTAAAAAATTATGCACTTACTTATTCATGTACACATACGCACAGACACACACGCGCGTATGCACGCACGCTCGCACGCACGCACTCCCTCACTCACGCACAAACGCACGCACGCACGCACACTCATACACAGTGGGTGGCTGAGTGTGTGATTGGATGGGTTAGTTGGGTGTTTGGGTGGTTGGGCGTGAGTGAGTACGTACGTGGGTGCGTCCGCGCGTGCGTGACTGCGTGCATGCATGCGTGTGTGTGTGTGCGTGTGAGTGGGGGTATGGGGTGGGGATGGTGGGCCGAGTGGGTTTGTGGTTGGGTGTGCGTGCGTGGATGCGTGTGTGTGTGTGGTTAAGTGGGTGGTTGGTTAGCTGTATGTGCGCGTGCGTCGTGCATGTATGCGTGCGTGTGTGCGTGCGAGCGTGCGTGCGTGCGTGCGTGCGTGCGTGCGTGCGTGCGTGCGTGCGTATGGGCGTGTGCGCGTGCGTGCCTGCGTGCGTGCGTGTTCTTTTGTTAATACCATGCAATAATATAGCTCAAAACTAACTACGAATGTTTCCAAAGCGAAATAAAACAAAATAATACGTACTGTTGAATATTTTGGACTTCATATTAATGGAAGCCATCGCTGCCTAATGTAAAAATGGCTTCCAATCAAATTAAGTCCAACATATTCCACAGAGCATCGTGTTCGAACTAACATGTTTCTAGGAAATATCTTACCTTGTGTATAAGCTGTACTGTATATTTCTGCTTACGAATACTGCTTCTGGTGTCTTGGTGCGCTAATTCTACACATCGTCTCTATAAGAACGGTGGCTAGCCACGTAATTGTGGATGTGTACGTAACTCGCGCGTCATAATACATTGCGTTGCTAACTATAAAGCGTGACGGATTTCCTGGTTGGATAATTGTCTGAATGGACCCATCCCCGTGTGCCAAAAAACAACGTTTATTTATTTCCTTTATCCCTTTTAAAGTGGAATATTCACACCAAAATGTGTGAAAATAAAATTGTTAGAATTGTATACTTTTAGAGGCTTAAATTGTGTACTTCAATGTAATTTTTGATTTAAACATATTTTATTGTAACAATTGCACAATGGGATCGGGCACAAGTTCTTACAACTTAGTTTTGCCCTCTCCCTACAGAATTATTATAAGCAGCCAATGATTGAGAACACTAAACCGAGGTGAGAGAGAAACAATAAATTAAGAGGTGAGAGAGAGAGAGAGAGAGAGAGAGAGAGAGGGAGAGAGAGAGAGAGAGAGAGAGAGAGCGATGTAGGGGAGAAAAACGATGTAAACAGATTAAAAAAGAATAGGAAAGAAAAGAACAGCTCCTTCAAACACTGTGAATGTAATTAAACGTAGTAAATCTTAACATATGCTGATTTCCTTCCATACAAATTAGTATAATTTTTTTTGTTTTGAAAATTGAATTAGGGGCACGAGTCTCTAATTCAATTAAACAACTAAAAAAATTATATTTATTTATATGGAACGAAATCCCCATATTTAAAGATTTATTTAGTTTCATTACATCCAGTTACGCAAATTAAGCCTCTAAAATTATACAATCTTAACAATTTTATTTTCAGGAATTCTGGTGTGACTATCTACCTTTAAGGTCTAAATTTCGGCAATAATAAAAAAAATAAAATAAATGCTTATTGAACGTTCATCTGCGGGCTCCGAGAAGAACACGCATTTAACCAGTTGAATGACTTGCTCGTTTAGGGAGGCAGTCATTTCCGTGGCAAATTTTGAATAATAGTATTCCATTGGCCTGAAAATGGATATTCCTCCCGACTCCATGAGACCGATTATGACCGGCTTGGCCATTTAAGGGTTAACTTAAGCACCTGTCTATTACAAACACCATCAAAATGTGGTCACAAAAGACAGGTGGTCGCATAGTACAGCTTTTGGGGGCCAAATGAAGGTGGTTATTTAAAACCACCAGCATTGGCCTTTATAGCGGGTCTCCGCTATAGATAGTTTTAACTACCCGTCTTACATAGCATATTTCATAATTAGGTATTGCACTTCTGTCATGTTCTGGTTCAAGGTATTCTTCCCAGGTAAGACATCAAGCGTTTCATGCCGACGGCGGCCAAAACCTGGCCTCTGTAGTGGTTTTGAGGAATGACAATTTGCAGGCCAATAGAAGACTATTAAAAAAATTTTTACTACTGCAATGGCTGGCTCGTTTACCGGGCCAGGCATCCCAGTAGTAAATTTTGAAAAAATAGTCTTCTCTTGGCCTTCAAATGTCCATTTAATAAGAAATTATTTTCTTGACGGAATTTAGCCATGAAACTGTTAAACACTACAGGCGAAATTATGATACCCAAATGATACCCGATCGTCAAATGCCTAACATATCATCGCCTGAGGGTATAGTTACGGTAGCTTTTGTTAACGGAAGCAGCGGGTTGTAAGCGCACACCTTGCTGAGGAACATTCAGGAAGTACTATTGCTTTCAAAATATAAACAAGGTCAATGAGAAATTACAGGCTCTTGACCTCATCCACTTTTCAGAATGCGTACAATTTTTGGAGGGTTTTTAAAATTTCGAAAATAATTTGAAACCGGATCCATATTTTAAACTCCGGATCAAATGACCAAGGAGTGCTATCTGTAAATTGTATATCATAGTGTAAGGTCAAACCCAGTTAAATTATTATCCAAATCAAATATGTTGGTGGATATCCATTGATCCCATATTTGCTTAGATCACATCAGAATATGGCCAGCCCATTGGTATACTGGGTGTGTCCTTATAAAGATGTCTGTGGCTTTAATAAATACGTATTTCTGGTAAACTCAATACCATGGTTCTTTAGTTCACCTGACTTTCTTGTTCTGCCATTTGAGATTAGGGACACGAAGTCACACCTACACGTGAATATATTTACTACACATTAGCGCAATCCTTAACAGCCTTTTGTAAACAATCCGCATCGTTGTTGTCGTTGTCATCATCATCGTTATCATCATCAGGGCGATGATAAATATGATAAATATGTAAACAACGATAGTGAAGAAGGTAAGAAAGATGATGATGATGATGATGATGATGGTGGTGGTGGTGGTGATGATGGTGGTGGCGATGGTGTTGATGATGGTGATGATGGCAATCACCACCGTCGCCGTCGTCACCGTCATCGTCGGTATTGTCGGTATCGTCGTCGTCGTCGGTGTCATCATCGTCATTATCAACAGGGTGATCACGATGATCAGGGTGGCCATGATAATGTTGCAAATAGTCATCAATACGAAGGTACAGATGACGATTGTAACGCAAATGATGCACATGAAAAGGATGTTTCTGACTGTGAAATTAAAGATGATGTAAATAATTCACCTTTCCAGAGTATGTACCCATCATATGACGTCATAATCATCTACGCGGCCATGTAGAATGACATCACAATGGATGACGTCATTAATGACGTCGATAAGTACGTCACGAACGCATATTTGTAGACGGTCTATGCCTTGTTGTACAAATTATTTGCTTTTACTATTTAATAAATATTCTGTTGACTATTTTGAAACTAATTTGACTAGGCGCTGTTGCTGCCATAGGCAGCAACAGCACCCAGTCAAATTAGTTACAAAATATTCAACAGCTTCCCTGTATAGTTTTCAGCAAATTGATAGCTAGGGCATTCGGGGATCGATCAATCCAAACACGGCGAGGTGTGGGTGGAGCTTAGCTAGTGATGGGCGGGGCATAGCTAAAAGTGGAAAGGTGCATTATGCTGACGAAGGCAATAGTGATACAAATAATTCTTTTCATTTTCCCCTTCAGCATCAGTTTCATATACATATACATATGAAACTGATGCTAAAAGGGAAAAATGAAAGAAATGTAAATATCAATGTTGATGATAATGAAATCACAGACGACAATTATATACATACTTACGCTCATGATGGCAAGGCTGCTATAAATAATGAAATTGATGCCAGTATCGTAAATCGCGAGACTATGGGTACTTATGTTTATGCAGACGACGAAACTCAACAAAACGGGACTGTACCAAACAATAACGACAAAGACATTCACAGCCGCAACGACGACAGCGGAAATGACACTACTGCCTCCGCCGGCACCACCGCCAAAACAACAACAACAACAACAACAACAACACCACCAACAACAACAATAAAACTACCGCCACCGCCGCTGCCACCCCTGCCGCCACCACCACCACCACCACCACCATCACCAATACGGCCGACGACCACAACCACAACGAGCAGCAGCAGCAGCAGCAGCAGCAGCAGCAACAACAACAACAACAACAACAACAACAACGACAACGACGACGAAATCAATGTTGGGTTCCTTAACGTGTGTAGTCTGAATAATAAACTAAAATACCCAGAAATGCATGAGTTTATAAGCAGGTTTGATATCTTAGTAATAGCTGAAACTAACTTAGATGAATTTGATACTGTGAAAATATATAGCTATATAGCTATCCTAAAATGTCGAACAGAAGTACGACGTAAGTCAGGAGGGATTGCTATATTAATTAAAAATAAGTTATCAAAACATACTCAAGAACTAGATACAGGGAGCGAGTATATATATTCTATGGATCTCGGTATCTCAAACATGTACTAAACTAAATAATGAAATAATAATTTGGCTGTATCTATATTCCACCACAAACTTCAGCGTATTCATCTTTAGATGCATTCGAAGAATTAGAGCGTGATATCATTAAGTTTTCAACAAGATCAAAGTTACTCCTACTAATAGGCGACATGAACTAAAAAACTGGTCAACTAGATGATATTCTAAGAAGCGACGAAGCTTTCCTCCGATTTGTAGACATTGACCCCTGCGATATAGTAACGAGCCCGCAAGCTGAGGTCCCAAAACGCATATCACAAGATAGAAATCGGCCGGATAACTATGACCACAGGCTACTTGACCTATGTAAATATAATAACCTTGATATACTTAACGGCAGAGTAGGTACTGACGCAAACATAGGCAAAGTAACGACAAGAAATAATAGTGTTATAGACTACGGGTTATCCACATCTGAGATCCTCAATCACTTATCCAAATTTGAGGTCCATGATTACTGTCCTATCATATCCGATATACATTGTGCATTGCAGCTGTCGCTATCGATCATAAATACTCCAGCAATAGAACAAGTTAATAATGCTATTTATTAGCAAGGAAAATTTAACATCGCGAAAATGGAAAGCTGACCTACGCAATGCATTTACAGAGAGAATACTAAATCATCAAACACTGGCTGATATAAATCGACAAATCAATAATATAGCAAATGGTAACTGCAATGACCAAAACATTAATGAAGTAACAATGGCCATCTATAAAATCTTTGAAGAATCAGCTGTGGAAACATTCGGTAAAGTAAAGACTGCCCGAGCAACACTTAAAACCAAAACATGTCGCCCATGGTTCGCTGATGATTGCAAGACTGCCCGAGGGGAATATCATAGGGCTAGACAAGACTACAAACCTCGAAAAAGGAGAAATAAATCACCAGCACATGATAGACGCTAGCAAGAATTATAAAAATAAGGAAATCAGAGCAATAAGTAGCAGTAAGCCAAAAGACTATTGGAAACTGATAAAATGAAAAGAAACGCAAGAACCATCTACAATAACAATAGATGCAATGTATGACTTCTTCAAGTCTATACATAAAGTAGTCTATGATACAGATTCAGAACGTATACCGATCAATCAAGACATCCCAGACATCACAGACGAACACAACACAAAAAATTCCCCTATTACAACTGAAGAAATTTCCAAATCTATTAAGCAATTAAAAACAAGTAAAGCCGTTGGGTCAGATGGAATAGTGAATGAGTATATTAGATCTACAGAACAAATTATGTTAAACATTTATAAAATCCTGTTTAATGCAATTCTAGATTCCGCAGTAATTCCAGACGGTTGGACAGAAGGAATCATTATCCCAATATAGAAACAAAAAGGTAACTGGAACGAACCAAAGAACTACCGGCCAATTGCATTATTCAGCTGTTTAGGAAAACTCTTCACGCCCATACTTACTAGCCAAATAAACAAAGCCCTTGGAAGCGCCAACAAATTATGCGAAAACCAGGCAGGATTTAGAAACGGCTATTCCACTACTGGTCACATTTTAACGCTATATACCATTATAGAAATATTCAAAAGAATGAAGAAAAGACTATTTTGCTGCTTTGTAGACTTTGAAAAGGCTTTCGACTCGGTGTGGGGCGATGGTCTCCGGCTCAAACTCAGGCAACATAACATTACAGGTACAATCTTTAATGTTATTAAAAGCGTGTACAATACCATAAAGTCGGCAGTTAAATTTAATAATGCGCAATCACAACCATTTACCTGTATAAGAGGAGTCCGACAGGGAGAGAACCTTTCTCCTATATTATTCGCAATTTACCTGAATAATCTAGAGCACTTCCTTCTAAACCGACAATGCAAGCAGATTGAGCTGCGAAATGAGGAAGACGATTTAAACATCTTACTCACTTTATCAGTCGTGCTGTATGCTGCTGACACGGCTATGTTAGCAAACAACACACATGATTTACAGGAAAACTTAAACGCTTTTGAGAATACTGCGATGTATGGAAACTTAAGATTAATAGAGTCAAAAGAAAAGTCATGGTTTTTGGCAGCACAAAAAGATACTATAGCATATTAAATTTCTATTTAAAGGCGAAAGAGCTAGAAATAGTCGCTATCTACAAATATCTCGGGATACACCTTTCTTATAATAGTCGTCTCATCCTAGCTGAAAAGAACATATCAGAACAAGCTCGCAAAGCTACGTTCGCACTGCATTGTGGCACCAGAGAATCGGACTTACCAATTGGCTGCTACGTTAGATTGCACCATCAAATGATCGAGCCGATTCTATCATATGGAATCAAAGTCATAGGAATAGAAAATTGCAGCTTAATACAGAAAGTAAATCTAGACTTTCTACGATATGTTCTAAAAATTAAAAAGAGTACACCGAAGTATATGATATATGGCGAGCTCGGAGAAATTCCAATTCAAATAGTTATAAGAAAATACATGATAACATATTGGCTTAAGATTATTTCAGGAAAACAAACAAAACTGGCATTCAGATTATACACCCATATTCTATTAGATCATCGAAACAACGGCACGCAGTACAAGTGGCAAACACTCCATAAAAACAATACTAGACACAACAGGACACAGTTACCTCTGAACAAATCAAGTAATAAATAACTCTAATGAAATAAAAATACGAATAACGAAAAGCCTTGAAGATCAATATATCCAAACATGGCAAACACAGATGAGCGACTCCTGGAAGGGGAACGTATATAACTGTTTTAAGCCAAATTAGGAACGAGAAGACTATCTTATAAAGCTAAATGATCGCAACAGAATTTTATTTACAAGGTTTAGGACAAGTAATCATCGACTTCCGATAGAAAAGGGACGATGGGAAAGAATCGCCAGAGAAGAAAGAATTTGTCCTCTTTGCAATCATAACGAAATGGGAGAAATATTCGTCTTGAGAGCTATAAAAACTTGTTCTTTCCCAGTACGATCCACCTTTGGAACAAACTACATGGCTCAGTTAAAAATTCTGCATCTGTCTCCATATGCAAATCAAAAATTAATCACAACCACGTTAGCGCCGTACCTGCATATTATAGCACGGGGGAACGACTTCCCAATATTATACACACTAAATTACGAAACAAATGTAGTCAACTTAACGATCATCCTAATTATTTTCATCTTAGTGACAATCCTAATTGCCCCCATTGCGTGGGCATCGTAGAAGATAACCAACATTATTTACTCGAGTGTGCCAAATATACAGAACACCGACAACAGCTATCTAGAGATCTATTACATGTTGTTATTTCAGAGGAAATTTTATTGTATGGCAACACCGACCTAAGATTTGAAGAAAACTGTTTCATGTTTCAGAAAGTCCAGAATTATATTAAGAATACACAAAGGTTTGACTGACTCTAAGCACAGCCCGCATTTCCGCGTGATGGAATCGGAATTATGAATTCCCAGAATCCCAATTTCGAGGTAACTATCCTTGAGTTTTATTGAATATGTTGAGGCTGGTTTGACTGTTTGACTCGTTGCTCCTTTTTACAGCAATGGCTCCCGGTCGGTCGGGTTAGTTTCAAACTATTTAACAGAATGTTTACTAAATTATACATCTATCAAAGACACACAATTGATCAACTTGACGGTCATTTTAGTTTCAATTCTCAATTATTAGTCTTACTATTCTTAGTAGTATTACAATTGAAATGTGGTGGTGGTGGTGGTGGTTGTGGTGATGATGATGGTGGTGGTGATAGTTGCGGTGATGATGATGATGATGATGATGATGATGATGATGATGATGATGATAATTACAGGCTTGTCTCAATACGTTTACATTTTCCCAGTTATATAAACGACATATGTATAACCTACTAACAAATTACCTAAGCAAAACGTCAATTCTATGTGCGTTGCAATGTGGGTGTAGGGGAAAACATTCGACTATGCTTGCATTGATTGAGAAAACTATAGATAGCAACAGCACCCAGTTAAAAATGTTTCAAAATATTCATCAGCTTACCTGTAAATTGTTTTGAAAATTGAGATCCATGGAGTTCAGGGATCGATCGACCCTCACACGGACAACGCGTGGGCTGAGCTTAGGTAGAAATGGGTTGAGTGGAGAATTGATTATGACTATGATTATTGACTGAGAGACTGGATTCCTCTAATCCGAGGTGTGTCTAGGAGGATTCATAGAACATGCTAGGCCATATTCACTGAGAGAGGAATTGTATTACAATTAGCAGATGTCGTATAATGCAGCATTGGCGATTAGGTTGTCCGGTCAGCGCTGAGTGAGTGTACGTTGTCGGCGGTGGTAGGCTTCGGCGTTAACTAAGACTGCCTTTGGAGCTGCCCATCGTTTATAGTTTTACATTGATACTTGGGCTACGTCATAAAAGTGTACCTTTTATCCACGGATCCATACTGCAAAAAGCCTGGAAGGCTATGTGTCCCGTAATGCAACGTGAATCATTGTCAGATGAGCCACGGACTTTGTTTTAGTTCTTTCTCCATGACGCCTTTGTCGGTAGTTTCACCTGTCGTTGATAGGTGCACATGGGTAAACCCTGTCTTGGTCTTGTTCGTGACGTGATTCTCATTCTTCTCATTCGCGGGATGTTCTGCAGTAGATAACATCCTCTAGAGGCGTTCTTCCTCGTCTATCTGTAGTGGGAGTACCATTGTAGATACTTGTGTTCTTGGTCTTGTGGACTGCTCCAGTACGACTGACTGGGGTGCTGCGAAGTCGCTTGCAAACAGCACAGGAGAGAGACCATCTTGATATGGAGAGTCGATATTTTCTTAGAATTCTGCAGAATGCAAATTCTTACTCATACTTTCGGGTTAGTAACTGTTAATATCAGTCTCACGTATTGCAACTCACCCTCATTACACGCAGCTACATAGTCTTTTATCAAATAACACATAACAGTGGGCATGGATGCTGCATATTAAAAAAGTGTTAGATAATACCGGCCTGTCGATGGTATGGACCCGTGGCATACAGACTGGCTATAATGAGTATTAAATCAACAGCTCTCTGATCAGTTTATGCAAGAGTGGCGCAGGGAAATCTTCAATAGCAGATTATGCATCACATATCGGATTTACAAAGAAGATTTAAAACTCGAAAAAAATCTAATCAGTCTCCCAGAAAGACTATCAAAAATACTCTGTAAATTTCGAACCAGCACCCACCGACTACCGATAGAAGAGGGGAGGTATGCAGGTATCGTTCCCAGACATGCACATTTTTGTAATCTATGTGACCTAAATGTACATCATTATGAATAAGTTTAAAAAGACGAAATGACAGATTATGTAATTACTGGTGCTACATCTTGCCATACCTATTGCTCCCACGAATTTATGCACGGTGGCAGTGGTAGTAGTAATAGTAACTATACAGTATTCATACTACCCGCCGTCATCATCATCATCATCATCATCATCATCATCATCACCATCATCATCACCATTATTACCATCATCATCATCATCATCATCATCATCATCATCATCATCATCATCATCATCAGCATCATCATCATCATCATCATCATCATCATCATCATCAGCTTACAATCACAACTATCATCACTTTTATTTATATCATTGAAAAACATAAACACCTATACGATGTAATTATGTATATAACATATGTAACCGCCATTATATGTATAGTTCATGTATATATGTTTCGTTCACTTCTAAAGAAGTTACCGAATAAAATTGAAAATTGAATGTCGGTTACGAGCCGGGGCGGTGGGTGGGGGACTGTTGAGTATTTACCACTATGGCAAAAGGTTAATACAGCTGTGCATGCTGAATAACATACTTATATTAAATTATCTGCTAGAGACGTTGATATCGGAAAATTAACTTGTCAAGACAAAAGCGTGGTGGATTATGTCCTATCAACTGCCGAACTATTAGAACATATTGAATACTTCTATATCCATGATTTTTCAAACTTGTTGTCTGCTAAGCATTGTGCTTTAACATTTAGACTAAAAACGGAGGTCACATATAATGAAACCATACACACATTGGGCAATGATAATGACAACAATGTGCGAAAGCCTGGTAAATGGAAGCATGAATATAAAGAAACATTTGCTGGCCATGTAAACGAACATCCGTTACTTATATCACTGAATAATAAACTAATTAATAACAGCATAGACGACACACCACTTAAAGAGATAATATCAATAATTTGCACAATCTTTGAAAATTTAGTACTAAGCACTTTTGGTAGTATAAGAACAAAACAACAAAACCTGAGAAAACCAAACCGACCATGGTTTATGCAAGAATGTAAAAGATGCAGACAAGCATACTGCCAAGCTAGGAAACGATTCCAGCCAAAGCGAACCTCTGAAAACAGAGAGGAAATGATCACTTCCAGTAAAACATATAAAGAAGGAATGAATAAATCCATCACAAGATTAAAATATAAATTCAGAAACAAAATCCGCGATTTAAGCCAAAATAATGCCAAAGAGTACTGAACAATTATTAAAGACAGAAAACCCCAAGAGGTATACCCGGTAGATAATCTCTCTATGTACACCTTTAATAACAATCTAAATAACCCCGAATATGGACAGATTGATGAATGAGAAACTCTCATAAACACAGATGTAACTAATGAAAACGAAGAATTAAACAGACCTATTACTGCTGCTGAGATTTCTAAAGCTATAAAACAGATAAAGAATAAGAAAGCCGCTGGAGGGGATACTATTGCTAATGAATACATCAAATCAACCGTGGTATGATAATTATCTATAAATTTCTCTTCAACAAAGCCCTTGGTACAGCTGAAAGCCCCGAAGCTTGGACAGATGGTATAATTCTACCAATTTATAAGCAGAAAGGAGACAATTTCTAGAAACCAACAACTGTAAATCGATAAAACTAAAAATGGCGGACGATGGACTAAACATGTTTCTCAAGCTACTAATTTTATTATACGCAGGTGATACAGTGATTATGCATGGGTGAATCTCCGCAAGATTTGCAAAAATTACTTGGCACATTTAGCGTATATGTCGACTTGTGGAAACTAAAAATTAACATTGATAAAACAAAGGTAGGCCTACTAGTATTCGGCAGCACAAACAGGTATTATAATAACTTAAACTTTACTATGAATGGTTATCCATTGGCGACAGTAGACAGCTAGAAATATATTGGCATTTACTTTTACTTCACCTGTCGACTTATTACTGCGGAACAACTCATCGCTGACCAAGCCAGTAAAGCCACGTATGCACTAAGGCGCCGTGCTCGTAAGCTTGATTTGCCAGTAGATTGCCACCTAAAATTGTTCCAGAAATTATTTCAGCCTATGCTACTCTATGGTAGTGAACTCATAGGAGTAGAAAACGCCAATATATTGGAAAATGTTAAAACCAGTTTTTTGAGGCAC
>CM067365.1:64487697-64602697 GCA_034401795.1 Chaetoderma sp. LZ-2023a
TAAAACCACATATACACGTATCTATATATGTTGCCTAGTAAAAATTATGTTGGAAAAGGGTTTATCTAAGTTGGAAGAATTTGTACCCGATCCTGCTTTACATTGTGTGCAATAAAATATATTTAATTAAAATATCTCCGCCATGTAGGGCTGCCACGCAGTCCAGGATTATCTTCTACCACTGTGAAGCCAAACCACTATATCGGCTATATATTAATCTCCATATTACATGACAAGCTTAAACAGGATTAGGCAATGCTAAAGAACAGTGAATCAAGCCGGTAAAAATGTGTATTTTAATATTATAATTAGCTTGATATATTTAAAAAAACCAACATAACAACTAATACATGGCTGTAAGAAAAATCGGATTAGCTTAATTTTGATGTATATAACTTCTATAATTTTGTGATCTTAGTTCTACATATAAAAGGTTTTAAGCGCATTGTATCTGAGAATAATAGTAAAGTAATATCGTTCCCGGTTTTCCTGGCACGTTTACTGGCCAGAAGTAACGCGAGTTGTGCATTGTGGGAGGGTATTAAAAAAAAAAATGTCAATATTGGAAAGGTGTATTTCAAGCCAATCATACAGGTATGATGTTGAATATTTAAAAACAAATCTGACAGGAACCTGCAGTTGCCATAGGCTGCAACAGCTTCCAAGTCAAATTGCTTTCAAAATAATCAACACAACATTTCTAACACTGTACACGATTTATTATATTGTATTTCTATTGCGTTCAAATGGCTACGCTGTGTATTCTATTTCATTTTATTATGTTAATATTCTATAGTACCAACACAGATTATATGATTCGCATCATTTGAGAACAAAACTACATTAGAATTCACCCATTATGGCCCCAACTATATCCTAATAACACAGCTTACTAGGTCGATAATGGGCCGATACCGGGCCGAAAGTATCGGCCCTGTATCGGCCCGGCGTCAGCCCAGCAAGCTGCTATCCGGGTAGTAGGCCTACTGATACAGTTTACTTACGGGATAAATGAGCATCATATTTCTTGAACTTTTGTTTTTCGGTGAAACACAAACGATTAATTAGCTTAGTATGAACACGAGTAGATTCTTTCAAGCGTATGTATTTGCATGCACGTGATATCACGCGATATTAGTTATTAGAGAGAGGTGGTATAAACAGTGTGGATATTGATAATGCTATCACGAACAGTCCCAGTATCTCACTTTTACAGTTATGATCTACGTACATTGTTGAATATTTTGAGACCAATTTGACTGGAAATATTCAAATTAGATTCAACCTGTTCAACAACATTTGACACATACGTAGCGAATTATTATATTTGGAAGTAGTAGTAGTAGTAGTAGTAGTAGTGGTGGTGGTGGTGGTAGTAGTAGTAGTAGTAGTAGTAGTAGTAGTAGTAGTAGTAGTAGTAGTAGTAGTAGTAGTAGTAGTGTTGATAGCCCCAATATCGGTGCACCCATTGACCAACGGTGCTGGGGTAAATATCGAATTTGATATCGGTGCACCCATTGACCAACGGTGCTGGGGTAAATATCGAATTTGATATCGGTGCACCCATTGACCAACGGCGCTGGGGTAAATATCGAATTTGATATCGGTGCCCACATTTTCTAACGGCGCAGGGATCAATATTGAATTTGATATCGGCGCAGGGGCCAATATCAAATCTGATATCGGTGCATGTATTAGCCAACAGCGCAGGGGGGTCAATATTGAATTTGATATCGGCGCAAGTTTCTGATTTCCTGTTCGTCTGTGTTTATTCAGGTGTTACACAATGTTGTATTGCAGCGGCGAAACATTAACGAAAGTTACAGAAGATTCCAGATTTGTTAAAAGTGAATATGGACTTTTTCAAATGGCTTTATAAAACAATCGACGACTGTGTGGAAACAAATGCGGCGACATCAATGTCCACATTGCATACACCTTTCAAAGTCATTGTTGCTTTTAGAATTAAACATGGCGCCGCTAAATCTACTAAGTAATTTGAAATGTACTCATGTCGGTCTGAAAATCATATCAATTATACGTACTCGTTCTAATATAGGTTCGCGATGGACGCTCGTCGCGTTCGCATAGAGCAATTTGTTCTAGATAAGTTCGTTACGCTCAAAACATCATTGATAAAATTTTTATTTTCAAGCATTTTGGTGTGAATGTGTTATTAAAGCATTCAAATTTAAGAATTACCGCGTTTTATTTATTTAGTTATTTATTAATAAGGTTCGGTTAGAAACCAAAAAATGTTGTACTTTGATACTGTTTCAAATCGGCTCAAATATAGAGATTTCGATATCGGTCCCCTGCGCCGTTGACCAACGGGTGCGCCGATATCAAACTTTATATTTGCCCCCTACGCCGTTGGCCAACAGGCACGCCGATATCAAATTCGTTATTGTCCCCCCCCCCCCCCCTTACCGGCGTCGTTGACCAACGGGCACGCCGATATCAAATTCGATATTGTCCCCCTGTGCCGTTGACCGATGGGCGCGCCGATATCAAACTCGTTATTAAGTTTGCGCCCTTGACAAACGGGAGCGGCATTATCAAATTTGATATTGGTCCATGCGCCCTTGGCCAATGGCAAAAATTCGATATTGGCGCGTTACATTACTACGGCTCTGGCCACGTGCTCTTTTTATAGAACTTTAAATTGTATAGTTTATCAACGCACAATCTCGCACAACCTCGGCCAATCCGTTTATATGAGCACCTTGGAAAATCATTTGCTTTTGAATAAATATATTGTTGCATATTTGAACTAATTTGACTGGGTCTCACACAGTAACATTTTCCAATGAAAGGCGCAGCAATGGACATTTCCATTTGTTGCTATGCGCCGCCCATTTCTAGCTAAGACCCTCTCAGACCTCGCTCGTGTTGGGATCGATCGATCTATAAACTCCCTGAAACTCCAGAAAACAATACAGATAAGCTGTTGAATATTTTAAAACTAATTTGACTGGGTGCTGTTGCTGCCTATGGCAGCAACAGCTCCCAGTCAAATTAGTTTAAAGATATTCAACATCCTGTTTATTAAATAGTAGAGACGTACAATTCTTATAACGTATCGGACTATTAAGAGTTAACGACGGGCCTAATAAAACAATTTATGACGTCATCCTCTGCGCCGCTTAGTCGAGTATGACGTCATATGAGTTCAACTCATCGATGGATACGGTGAACTCATCGCTCCACCCCCACCCCTCCCTCCTCCACTCCACCGCCCCCACCCAACCCCCACACCCACCACGCCTCCCCACCCGCCACTATCACCTGTAATTATCACTTTAAGCCACAAGTATCAAAACACCAACATCATTTACGATTAGAAAATATTCTGTTTAATCCTTTGATAATAATTTTTTTCATCAAACTATTAAACATACTATTTTAAAGACTCTGGGAATTCTGGGGAAAAAGATTTGAATACGACACACCATTGATGAATATGTGACACGGTAGGTGTTTAAATCGTCCATATCTCGGCCTCTCAAGTCCCGAGCTGCGATAATTACTTTATCGGAAATACGTATGACACCGATTAACTTCGTTGAACCGATCACGTTTGCTAAACACAGCCTACCTAGTGCATACAATACAATAACAACCAATATCTATGAATACAGAGATATCATATATATATATATATATATATATATATATATATATATATATATATATATATATATATATATATATATATATATATATATATATATATATATATATATATATATATATACTCGACGCTTTTAGCTGCGGGTAGCTGGTCAACGAACCGCCATGACAGTCAGTATACCAGCCAGCCAGCCAGCCAATCAATCACAAAAGCTTATTCCGGGCTGTGTCTAAAAAATTACTAAATAGATTTGGCTCAAATTTTTAGCAAAACGAAGGAACCAGCTGTACAAGAGGATATTTGGATGTTGGCATCTATCGGACTAAAAGAACGCGGATCCGGATAGGAATAAATTCTAGATTATGCTGATATCTCAGAAACTGCTTGTCTGATTTAGCTCAAATTTTAACACATAAAAGAGCGTGGCCATACATTAGGATGCCACACCTTAGGGGGTGATCTGGAATATCCCTCCACCCACAACAAAAACGTTGGAACATCCGAAAACCCGAAAAAATCCGGAAAACGAAGCTACCAAAATTCTATCGACCTTGTCTTCCAATGGCAATTTTCCTAAATATGTGTTTAGCATCAACATGCCTATATTTTATGCCACCTGCAACCTTATTCATTTGCCATTTAATCTCATGCACACATTTACTCTGTAATCTAGCTTAATAAAATCCGTGATTTTTCTCAAGCACACGCACACATACGTTTCCCCACAACGAGTACCTAAAAGCTTGCACTCAAACATTATTAGCATTTCCAAAGCTGCTATTGAAGCGGACGTATTTTCTAAGATGATTACTACAAGAAAAACTAAGAAAAAGGACGTTATTTTTTTGTTGTGGTTACCAGTTTTGTAAATTCCGATAAAACCGGTAGGATAGTCTCCAAACCATCCGTGTCCTGGGTTTTGTTGAAACGGCCGGAATAAACGCGAACGTTGTGGTGATTGAATATAATTTTCGTTTTAAGACATCGTTTTCAATCCCCTGTGGTAACAATCAATACATATAAGCGTTTCGTTGTCTCAAAGCTCATATTAAAGTAACTATATATGCGCGAAAGACTTACAATAGATGAACCCAGTTTATTGACCAATATATGGCGCCATAATTAACAACCTCACATGTGGGCTGTCGTCATAATCAATTACGTCATGAATGACGTGATTAAGTCCGGCATAGACGCATAATAATCCGTCAAGGGGTACGAAGTGCATTTATTTGCTATTTTATAAACATTTTGTGTACTATTTTTATCCATTTTACGACGAAGCCGGCCAATACCGGCCCTCTACAGTGGTCTTGCAGAATGTCCATATGCAGTCCTAGTTAATACTATTTTTGAAAATTTGCCACTTGAATGACTGGCTCTGTAACCGAGCCAGTCATTCAGGTGGTAAATTTTCAAAAATAGTATTCTCTTGGACTGCAAATGGGCATTCAATAAGCAATATTTTGATTTTCTTTACAAAATTTAGGCATTGGAGGGTTAAACAATTTGACTGGGCGCCATAGGCAGCAACAGTACCCAATTAACTTAGTTTGTGTGACAAGGTGTGACAACCATCACCGAGCTTCCCTACACGTGATGTTGCTTTCAAGATCAGGCTGTGCACCAATCCTAGCCTAAACGAAATGACGGAATTTCTGGGTCAGATTTTCACATGTTTTATATAATATCTATACAGAGAATTCTTCTGGTTGCCTTTAAACCTGTAATTGCTAAGTTTGGTCAAGAAAATTTAAATAGTTGCTTTATTGGCATTAGGACAACGAGAAGGCTAGGAGGGTACATTTCCAAGCGTATTGCTGTATGGTATGTGGGCGGGCTGAGGTCCGAGGGCTGTGGGAGTTGGCCACATCAGTCTTATACGGTACAGCTCAGAAATAGCTTAAAATAAAGAATACCGTTGACTATTTTGATGATAATTGGATTGGAAGACATTTGGGGGGGGGGGGAAGGGGGTGGGGAGAGGTCCAGGAAATTTGGTCGAGGGTGGGGTGGGGGTGGGGAGGGGTCCAGGAAATTTGTTCGAGGATGGGGTGGGGTTGGGGAGGTGGAGTGGTGGGGGGTGGGGGGGGGGGTTTGGGGGGGGGTAAGGGGTGGGGTGGGGGGGGGACTGTGCAAATGCACTTATTGCAGTGTATTAACTTCTGGCATGATTATGTTCAATATTAAAAAATATGGTAATATGTGATTTGGAAAAGAGAGGATATTGAGTCGTGGTCCCTCGACAGACCACATGGCCCCCACCCCACCGCAACCCCACCACCCAGGGCCAGCCCTAGGGTTTCTGACGCCCTCTGCAAAGGCAAAGGACCACCCTTTAATCGAGAGGGTGGGGGAGTCCCGGACATTTTTGAAATCCAGATGCTCTGAGTGGGCATTTTCTGCATTTCTAGAGCGAGGTATGGCTGTTGTCCTAAGTGTGGATTTTTTAGAAATGTTGTTTGCTTTGAGTACATGTAGTTTGCGCGGTGAGAGGCGCCCCAGTTCCTTTTAGGCGGCCCTCTAAAATCTGGCGCCCTGGATAGAGCCTAGTTCGCATATGCCTTGAGCCGGCCCTGTAAACCACCACACCCCTTTGCACTTTACCCACCCTCCTCATCTCTGCAACTGGGAGATAGGATAGCTATTAATTGAGTACATATATAACTTAAGACCAATAAAACACGTGTATATACCACATATCTAAAATGGGATCGCAAACCGGAATTACCAAACCGGGACAAGGGAGACACGTGAAACGATAAGCGACTTATTATTTCAAAGAGCGAGTACATTCCCTTTAACCAATAGTTTTCCCCACCTATGCGACTATGGCCATAGAACCAACAGGTGGTGGTGGTGCTGGTTGTGATGGTTGTGGTGAGCGTGTTGTTGTTGTTGTTGTTGTTGTTGCTGTTGTTGTTGTTGTTGTTGCTGTTGTTGTTGTTGTTGTTGTTGGTGGTGGTGGTGGTGGTGGTTTCGGCGGTGGTGGGGATAGTCCTAGTGGTGGCGGTGGTGGTGGTGGCGGTGGCGGCGGTGGTGGTGGTGGGGTTGATTTGATAGTCATGATAAGGATGTAAAAGGAACGTCAATACTTATTAACATTCTTCGACTATCATAAGTTAACGAAGACTTCCGGCACAAAAGCTGAGAAGATGGTGGTGTTGGTGGTGGTGGCGGCGGTGGTGTTGGTGGTGTTGGTGGTGGTGGTGGTTGTGGTGTGTGTGTGTGTGTGTTTTGTGTGTGTGTGTGTGTGTGTGTGTGTGTGTGTGTGTTTTGTGTGCGTGCGTGCGTGCGTGCGTGCGTGCGTGCGTGTGTGTGTGTGTGTTTAGCCGGAATCGAAACTAAGTAATTTTTTACTTGTCCGTATCATGTGACATGTTAATACATTTAACAGTTCATCTACTGGTTCGAAATCTCTATCAACGCAGCTTTGAAAACTGTTCCATTGTTAGAAAACATTGATATTAATGTCATGGACCTATCCAGGTTTAGCCATGCCTCGCCTATCATTAGATAAGCTCACCCACACCTCGCTCGTGTTGGCATCGATCGAGCCCAGAACTCTCTGACTATCAATTACCAGCAAACTATACAACTAAGTAGTTGAAGGTTTTCAAACTAATTTGACTGGACGCTGTTGCTGCCAAATTAGTTTCATAATATTCAACAGCATATTTATTACATGGTAAAGACATACAATTCGTACAACAGCGCATAGTCCGTCAACAATTACGCGTTCGCGACGTACTTATCTACGTCATTCATGACGTCATTGATTATGACGTTATCATACACGTCACATAGTTGATAATGACGTCATATGATGATGGATGGATAAACTGGAAAGGTCCAACGCTATTAAGATGCTTTGCAAATCGCAGAATGTAGGGTATGCCAGTAATGCTGTGCTTGTTCCATCATATACACTGGTATCAATGCGTGGCGGTAATGCCTACGTCATCTGGTAGTGGTGCTAAATTCAGCTTCTTACTGCATTGCATCCTGGGATTATGCTGGCAATGATGATAATACAAGAAAAGTGCCATTCATAAAAAGGTAATTCGCAGCTTGAATCACATACAGGTGCTAGTATTTAATACCTAATAAGTGGTATCAATGTACGTTCTACTCGTTATTTATAATATCAAGTCACCTACAAGAGCATTCAATGTATGCATATAATCTTTCCAGTCCTTCTGGAAGCTATGTATTCGTAGATCAAAGATGGCCTTGACAAGAGGACTACGTTTCTACATCGCAAGCTGCGTATCCTTGATGCTGTATAAACTGTAACAGCTGGGCAGGACCAAACGCAGCTCTAAGCAAACACCTACGCACCATCACTGGACAACTATGGCCAGATTGCATAAGCTTAAATGGTGCACTAGGCAAGATATATAATAACATCGCCGCTATCCGTATATGTCGGTCAGCAAACATGGTTCATGTTTGGCCAAGTGCTAAGGATGCCAGCAGACACACCTGCAGAGAGCCTTAGAATTCGCCCTACTGGGAGCCAGCAAATAGAATACCAGGAGAGGACGTCATTGCATAAATCTGTTAAGCGCCATACATACATATATTCTTTCATGGCCAAACAATACGTCATCCGTACCACCATTGCAACGCTGTGGTGTATCGTTATTTGAAAGTAGATATATAGATACAACCATTTCGGAAGCTGTGGATTCGAGGCTCTAAAATTTGCATACAAGTCGTTAGGGGATACTATCTGTGTGTTAACGTCTTAATGGATAAATTTGTAAAAAAAATCACAATATTTATTTATCGAATGCCCATTTGCAGCCTAATAAGAAGGCTATTGTTGAAAATGTAGCACGGGAATGACTGGTTTGGTAATCGAGCCAGTCATTCCAGTGGTAAATTTTCAGAAATTGTCTTCTTGTAGCCTGCACATGGGCATTCCTCAAGACCACCGTAGAGGCCGTTTTTGCCGGCTTCGTTATACAAGGGTTAATAATACTAGGTATTAGCTGTGAAAGCTTGGCAGCTCCCACGGCCGTCTTGAACAGACTCGATATGTGTCATCACAAACACCTGCAAGCCACACATCACGATTCCCAGCTGGCCACGCAGCCTAATCTCAAACCCAGCACTGTACAAAGGGGACATGATTCCACGGTCTGTGATATTAGCGCAAAGAGCAATGGTCAATATCTGGTCTTTCCAGTCCTTCTGGAAGCTATGTACACCTGCTAAAAAATGCATTGGGTTGTTCAGTACGCACATGATGCTATAAACGAACTCGTTACACGCTTTGTAATCAGTATAATACATAATCTGATACGATTAAAGACGAAATATAACCTAAAGGAGCTTAGAATGCTCGCAAATGACAAGGCACAATAGAGAAGTTTGGAGATAACTGATTGCATCTGAAAGCCGTTTCAACTCCCTGCCACAGACAACAGTCATCATCATCATCATCATCATCATCATCATTATCATCATCATCATCATCATCATCATCATCACAACCACCACCACCACCACCACCACCACCACCCAATATGTTGCATATTTTAAAAATAAATAGGATGTCTTAGATTCATATTAATTTCAAGATCTTAAATGGAATGTATACATGATAATCTGTTGCGCCCCATGTGTGATGGCAAGTGCCACCTCGCCAGTATATGTCCGCAGATGGTGAAATGTAAGGCAACTGGCTGCTGTTGCCTGCATTTAATGTATTTGGTTAAGTGAGGCGTGACGTTCATTCCACAAGCATACAAATAATTTTCCATTCTCCAACGGGCACTGCTCAATTGAATGGCATTACTTGCACTTATCAATATGAGAATTTTAATTTGTTTTGATGAAAGTAGCAAGGATTTTACAGTCGCTTTCGTCCGTATGTCCATCTGTTCGTTCGTTCGTCTCTAATTCTATCCCTAGATATGGATATCTCCCCCAAAACCTGTTGGCAGAATATATGCATGCCTGCATCACAACATTGATAATAGGCTCCGTCTGGAGTGAGTTCAAAATGTGTGAAAGCGTGTGCTCTATTGGTGCGCCTACTGGGCCGATAACGCAGCTTACTTGTTTGCCAATGCAGGGCAGATACTGGGCCGATACTGCACATATCGGAACGGTATCTGCCCAGCATCGGCTCAGTACGCAGCGTTATCTGAATAGTGTCAAGTTGAGCCTATTAACGCAAATTTCTAGACCGGTACCGGACCAATACTGTACCATACGGACGGGTATGGGCCCAGTAGCGAGCCACTAGTAATCACACCGGAATTTTGGCTCAGATCCCCGCGCACCTTTCCAACAAAGAAATGTATTATGTCAACTAATGTGCTCGCAGACAGTTTTGTATCATTATTCATTTATGTTACGTAGCTCTTCATAAATCTACTTCCTGCCATTTAAATTTCTACGCTACATATCCATATACAGGTGGTCATTTGTGGAATGGCTAGGGACATAGTAGAAAAAGCTTAAATGGAAAATGCTTTCAAAAAACCTATCGCTGTGAGACGAATGCATTTGGGGCTATATGGTGGCTCAAGCTTAACCCTTTCATACCGATACCGGACGAAACTGACCTCTGCAGTGGCTTCAACGAATGTCCATTTGCAGGCCAAGCTATGACTATTTTTTGAAAATTTACCACTAGAATTACTGGCTTGATAATCAAATATTTAAATTCTTTATCAACTTTAATCATTAAATGGTGAAAATAAGATGTAGTAAGACCACATGTTAAAGGGGCTGGCATAATTTGACTCCAGAAAGTTAACTATCATAGTGAAAGATTTCCATCATAGTTCAGCTATTCGTTAATGAAAATTATTATGGATTATCCCTTATAAATAAAAATTGAACTTTGCTCACATTTCATATAAAATTCACAACGATAGTAAATTTAAATTTAAATCTCACTAAATCTTGTTTCAAAATTAAATGTAACGATTTGATTGAACACTAGCGGTAGACCTACAAATAATCAATTTTAAGGCAAACCAGCCGCGTAAGCTGTTGGATATTTTAAAACACATTATTAACATATTCAAAATAACACTTCTGAAATTGTGAACGATGTTTCGTTATTGGTCTTTTTTGGGTTCATAACATACGCAATGCGACTGTAATGGTGCAGGAACTCTATCGTTTCTTTGTCAGAATGTGAATGCCATCGTATGTATTAGCGTCTATTTACACTCCCTGGACATAAATGCCACATTGACCTGGGGCCTAGCGTGCCATAACGGCGTTTCTTGGCCGGTCGTAATACCTGTTCTATGAGACCACCTTATCGGACGTTTGATCACGAAAACCATATCGAGTAGTAAGCCACGTGTATTAACCATATGAACCAGGAAGTCGCATGGTCTAAATTTTAAGATAATCATACACGTTAGCTGTTGAATCATTTAAAACTAACTTTGTCTGGGTCTGTTGCTCGCAGACAAATTGATTTCAAAATAATATTTGATATTGTTAGTGGGGGTGGGGTGGGTGGCTGTTGTTGCTATAGGCAGCAATAGCTTACTGTTAATTACTTTCATAATATCCAATAGCATGATATCTTACTATAAGCATTATTTTTCGTATTTGTTATTTCAGATTCTAAATGCATGGTTAATATAGAATGGGTCTATAATTAGGTGGTCGCCCTCCCACTAACGATCCCGTGCCGAGTCAGTGGCCGTATGTTAGTACGATGCTGGTTTGCTGACAGGCGTGTAGATGACCCGGCTCCGTTCACACGACCTTATCCAGTGTCTAGACAGACATGACGCAAGATTACGAGGGAGAATTAATTTAAATGAAGGAATCCAGTTTTTAGGTATTCTTCGCCCATCTCTAGCTCAACTTCGTCCAGCACATTGCGGGTATTGGGATCTATCGATCCCCGTCCATTCTGAATCTCAATTGCCAGAAAATTGTACATGGAAGCTGTTGAAATAAATACAACTAATAATTCGACTGGGTGCTGTTGCTGCTTATGGTAGCAGCAGCGCCCAGTTAAATTAGTTTCAAAATATTCAAAAGCATGCTTATTAACTAGTAAAGACATACAATTCGTACAGCATTTAATCCGCCATCACGTGCGCGTTCGTGACGAACTTAGCTACTTCAATTATAGCGTAATTGATTATGATATCATCATCATACACATGCTTTAGTTGATTATAACGCCATATGATTGACCGAGAAACTGGAATCCTCCATTATTTTAGGAAATATGTAATGTTTGTAATGTGACTTCTAGCAGTCACAGCCAGCCATTCAGGGGTTACGGAATGGCAATATAAACACGTAAATACAGCTCAACATCAGCTGAGTACGGGAAAAGGCTATTTTGATGAAATAAGACCTGTGAGTATTGCGATGTCTGTCTGTCTGTCTGTCTGTCTGTCTGCCTGCCTGGATGACTGCTTGTAGGTCTCTCTGTTTATCCGAGACATATCTCAGGAATCCTATGAAATAGAATGATCAACTTTGACTAAACATTGATATTCTGAGTGGCTAGAAAAAATTTCAGGTTGGGCTAAAAAGGTAAAGAATCCAGGACATTCACCAACTTTGGCACATACATAGACATTAGTTCTGGCTAGAACATGTTTTAGTTTAGAGTCAAAAGGGGTAAAAAATCGAGGTCACACGGTCACTTAGTGCACGTGTTCGTCAATAACTCTGCAATGCAAGAAAGTAGAATAACCAAATCGGTAACATCCATTCATATTGCGGTTGGCTAGAAGTAAACTTTTGTTTCAGGTTAAATGTTCAAATATCTAGGTCACGGGGTCACTAGGTGCATCCCGAAATACATATTTTATCCATAAATCTGGAACGCAAGTAGGTAGAATCACCAAATTGGGTCCATCGTTTATTATAGGTGGCTAGACGTTCTCTGAGTTTCAGGACAAAGCTTCAAGTATCTAGTTCAATGGGTCACACAGTGCATACTGGAATATACAGTTTTGGTCGTAACTCTGGAATGCAGAAAAGGTAGAATCACCAGATGTAGCATACGCCCTCATATTGTGACAGCTTATGACAGCTTTGGGTTTTAGGTCCTCGCAGGTCATAAGGGTCACTAAGTGCATTGCCAAGACAGAGCGCAAAGGCGGGAGCCAGCATCTCACTCTAGTGCGTTCTAATTTTTTTTTGCCGTCATACATGCCAAATTCACCCGTCCAGAGTATCATCTGACGTCATAATCCGTTAAGCGGCGCCTAGGATGATGTCATAATCATTACGTCATAAATTATTCTAGTTGGCCAGTCATTAACTCTCAATAGACCGACACGTTGTACGAATTGTATGTCTTTACTATTTAATAAACACGTTGTTGAATATTTTGAAACTAATTTGATTGGCCCAGTGTCCAGTGCCAATGCCGTTGTTAGTGAATGTGCGGGCCACCTGCAGGCCCTTCCCCAGGAAAAATTTGAACATGAGATGCTCTGAGAAGCCATTTCCTGCATTCTAGGTAGTAAATTACAAAACTCTTTCCTCTCCAAATTTGCATATAATTTACAACTTACAAGTCATTAGTCAACTGTAATAGAAAATTTTATTTTTATTTTTGCCATAGTTGATGGAATTTTCTTTTTCCTCAAGGCACAATTTACAATGATTAATATGATGGGCCGCAATACCTGCTATAACGTTTGCTTCTAATCCCGAGTGCTATGTGCTTAATTGCCATTTAGAGTTACTTTCCAAGTGACTACCAGCCTAAACAGTTCAGTTGGAAAGGGAATAAGGCCATATATATATATATATATATAAATATATATATATATATATATATATATATATATATATATATATATATATATATATATATATATATATATATATATATATATATATATATGCTTGAGTCCAGATACTATGCCACCATGCTTGATTGCACCCCTGATATCAGCCAGTCTGAAACCCTTATGACATATACGAACACTGATAATCAACACAGGTGCACTAGCCTGGCTTTCAAGCTAGCGAATTTGTCTATGCGTTTGTAAGTGTCTACCAATCTACAAATCTGGTGCTCGATCGAAATAAGTGACAACCCTGTCAGTCTTTCCTGGGACATTGTACTTCGGAGGTATGTCTTTATGTTTCAACTTCGAAAAGCTCCTCTCACATGGTGCAACTGTGACCGGCAATGTTGTCAATATTTTCAAGGCAACTGATAGATTTGAATACAAGTTAAGAATGGAATGTTTGTATATATAGTTCAAACAGTCAATTGATGAGAAACTCGTTATATCATTCTTTACAGCAAATTCAACGAAGATGATGATTTCTCCTTCAAGATCATAAGCATCAATGTCTCCTGCCCCTGAATCATGTACACGCTCAGCGCAGTGGGCTGATAACACGTCTGATTTAAGTGCATGCTGCGTACTTCTGACTCCACAAAGAAATCTAAATGTTGACTTAAACTCCTTTAAATCAACGAAACGCTCCTGCAGACTTGCCCATGTACTATCCATTAATGGGTAAAGGAAATCACGTCGAAACAGCCCTACTCCAGTTTGCTGATCTGAATCATCGGCAGCTTCATAAGAGAAGAGATGTGTCTTCCTTCGCTTCCCGGGTTCTGGATAGATCTGTCTACTTCAAGTTCTTCTGCCAACCATCTAGCTGTAGCTTCTGCAGACACAAGGCCTGTCTCTCTGTACTGAGAAACGAATGCCATGCCAGCTTCAATGTGAGCAATTTGGTCGTCCAGACACATTTTGGGACTTTGAAGGGCTTTGCTGATAATGTTAATCTCAGACAACAAGTCAAACCATATTACTAAGCATGCAAGAAATCGCCAACTTCTGATTTAAGCTGCTAGGCTCCTGCATTCAGTATTAACAACACCTTCCTTGCATTGTGTTGCCACTAGCTCCAGTTCTTCGACGGCTGCTATTACCTCTGCTCCTTGGTAGCGCATGACTTTTACAGCTTCAGATTTGGCTTCCCATCGTGGATCAGGTAAGTTCTTAAGTGCTAAGTTGACAACACGTTTTTTTCAAGATGTCCCATCTCTTTCTTGATGCGGAGAACATGTTGTACAGACGCTGGAGAAAACCAAAGAAAGAAACCGCACTTACTGATGACTTAGCCGCATGAACAATCACAAGGTTAAGGCGATGACTTGCACATGGCATGTATGCAGCCTTCTCATTCATCTCTCGTAAACGTGCCTGTACACCACTTTTCTTGCCACAAATGATGGAACCACTGTCATACCCATGACCTCGACAAGCATCGAGTGGAATACCAAATTTCTGAAGACATCCAAGTAGTTGATCACAATGACCCTTACCATTTGTGTCCTGAACATCCACAAATTCAATGAAGTGCTCATATATTTCAGCACCCACACCTTCTTATACATCAACACCTAGAAAGACAATACTCAGTTGATCTGTGTGGCTGATATCAGGGGTGCAATCACGCATGATGGCATAGTCTCTGGACTCAAGAATTGTGGCTATTATCTTCTCTTGTGTGGCTTTTCCAAGACTGTTTATGAGTTCGTTTTGATTGGTATTACTGAGATAGCGGCCACCTATGTCATGGTCTTTTGCACGTCTCACATGTTCAAACATAATTGGGTCAACCCTAGCTAAGAGGCCAACTGCTGCAAGAGAATTCCCATTTCCGGCATGAGCAAGTTTTTCAGTTCTTGCACGTAGAGATAAATTTCGTTCTGCTAGTGATTGTACTATGCACATCAATCGCCACAAAACTGATCTCCAATAATTCTCTTCTTCACGGATCTGCCTAACTGTCAACTTATCAATAGTGTCCTGTTTGTGGTTAATTTGTCCTCAATGTTTTTGACAGCATGCTCCATCGGTTACCACATCCATATTCGGATGCAAGAGTCCTGCACCATTTTCTATCACCAAAGAGTCTACAAGGAAAGCAATAGACCGAGTCGGCGGGTTTAGAATAAACCAACTAAGATCTACGAACCGTATCACCATTAGCAAATGTAAAATAGTAGTTATTTATTGTGAATCTACGCTTTGGATATGCATCATTTAATGGTAAACTATAGTCAGATACTTGAACTAGATCCATGGTTACTAAATTAATTATGTCCGTGTCAGTCAGTTCATACCAGCTTGCTGGGCCGTCAGAGATGCCAGGAGAAAGAACAGAACGTGGTTCCAAATCATGTGATCGTTTCATATTTGCACCTGTAACACAGAGAAAACTGCATTATGTATGGACGAATGGGTAAACGCAAATGAATGAAATGATGGCATGATGTATAATGAAGGGAATGGTGGATGGATGACAGTAGCGAGGAAATTAATTTGGTAAGGTGTCAGGCGTGTTATGGTCACTTATGAAGGGAATATGGATGGATGGATGTGGGGCTTGTTTTTATACCTGACGAATTGGAGGTGTCGTAGGTTGGGGGAGTAGGATGAATGTATTGTTGAATAACATGATAGGCAAAGACGAGATGAAAAGATGTATCGATGAGTGGTTTGATTGGTGGAGAAAACTAATAGATCGATTGTTAAACGAATGAACTGAACACTGACAACTCGACTATGTGCATGACCGGAGCTCCACACACACCCGCCCCTCCCCCCCCACCCCGCCCCCCCCCCCCCACACCCCTCCCCACCCACGCCCCCACCATAACCCCACCTCCGCAAACAGCAGTCATTTATTGATTACAAAGCAGTCAGACAGATGGATAGACGCTGGCGCATGGATGGAAGCCGGGAGGTAAGTGTTAATGCATAGCAGCCAGTACCCTTAATAAGAGTTCCGTAAAATGACCATGTCCGTAATGTACTCAATAGTCAATAAGAAAAATGCGTGCATTGCAATGACATAACGTCAATGCCACAGCAATTGCATTTTGACGCTGACGTTAGACAGACGTTACAAGATTATGACTCGATTTAATAATGTTAATGCACGTGTGGACGAGCACAAATGTAGAAAGGCCAGGCGTACGTTGTTACAGGCCAGGCGGCCCGGACACAGGGCTAAAAATCGTAAAAATAAAACATTTTAAATTACCGTTTGCGGCCCTCTGGACCATGCGCCCCCGCACCCCCTCAACTGCGGGTGCCACGGGCCCTAAACACGACACTGGCTGCTGCTGCCAGGCAGCAACAGAACCCAGCCGAATTAGTTTTACAATATTCATCAGCATAGTCTTCTGGAAATTGATAGTCAGGGAGTTTAGAGATCGATCTATTCCAACGCGAGCGTGTTGTGGGTGGAGCTTAGCTAGAGATGTGCGGGACATAGCTAAAACTGGGAATGTTCATTGAAAAATGAGTGAGGAAACAGAAATGCAATGAGGGCTGAAAACGGGCTGATCTTTTTAGACAATGAACCTTTGCAATTTATTCATCATATAACGTCATAATCAACTACGTGACGTGTATGATAATGTCATGATCAATTACGTCATGAATGACGTAAATAAGTGCTCCACGAACGCTCAATTGATGACGGACTAAGCGTTGTTGTTTGCATGCTTTTACTATTTAATAAACGTACTGTTGAATATTTTGAAACTAATTTGACTGGGCGGTGTTGCTGCCATAGGACTAAGTTAAATTAGTTTCAAATTATTCAACAGCTTGCCCGTATAGTTTTCTGGAAATTTATGGACAGGCAGTTCGTGGATCGATCGATCCGAACACGAGCGAAGTGTGGGCGGAGCTTAGCTAGAGATAGGGGGGGGGGCATAGCTAAAATTGAATTCCTCAAATTTATCGCGCGTTAGGATGGTCTATATACGAATTCGCATAGTACAATCGGAGTCACCCAGTGCAAAAAATTGTATTATTAAGGTGTCTATGTCTTATTTAAACCAAATAAAGATGGGAAAATCCACCTGGCCACTCGATGATGGCATAACTCATTCTCTGCTACGGGAAAGTGGCTTAAGTATGTCTGGGTGTTCGCTATGTTGACGTCATACAGCTTAGCCGGCTATATAATCAAATCTAAAGCGTGTAGTGTTCATTTAACGTGAAATACGTTAGAAAGTTGTGCGTAGACACGCCAGCCCCGCCAAGGTGTAGATCATATTTTCGCGCACTACTCAGATAACGCAGCTTACTGGGCCGATGCCAGGCCGAGACCGTGCCAATACGTTAAGCGTCGGTCGGATATCGGCCCGAAATCTGCCCGGTAAGCTGCGTTTATTAGGGTATAAGATAATGGGTTACTCTTTGCTCATAGAATCGTGCAAGCGCGGCGACTGTCAGCGGATCAACAGCGGAACATTGAAAGCGAATTGAACTCTGAAGTCCAAGAATCTCAATTTCAATGTTAACCCCTCTTGCGTCAACAGCGCATTAAACAGATCAAAATACTATTTATTTCAATTAACTATTTAATTGGCAATACTTTTCAAGGAGATTTTGATTTTTGCAGCCATAAAGAGTATTTTTCTAAATTTATAAAAACGAAAATTAAAAAAATATGGCCATTCATCAACCGTGTAATGGTCAAGAAAATCCAAATTTCTATTGATCAAGTGTCCAATTGCAGACCAAGAAGAGTATTTTTTGAAAACTTACCACTGGAATGACTGACTCGACTACCGAGCCGTTCATTCCAGTGGTAAATTTTCAAAAATGTTCTGCTCTTAGCCTGAAAATAAACATTTCTAAAGATCACCGCGGAGGTGGTTTTTAATCAACTTGACCATTAACGGGTTAAGTTGACACAATGTGCTGGCGAATATATCGAAACTAATTTGCTGCAACAGTCCGCAGTTAAACTATTTTCAAAATATCCAACAGAATGTCTATTAAATAGCAAAGACATACAATTCGTACTGACAACAACGCTTCATTTCGTTATGAATTATGCCTTCGTGACGAAGCTAATTACCTCCGTCATGACGTCATTGAGTATGCCTTCAGAATACACGTCACGTAATTGATTATGACGTCATATGATTGATGGATAAACAGGAACGATCTATTGAGTATGACGTCAGCATACACGGCACGTAGTTTATTAAGACGTCATATCATTGATGTAAATACTGAAAAAGTCAATTGATAATGACGTCAAAATACACGGCATGTAGTTGATTACGTCGTCATATAACTGATGGATAAACTGGAACGGTCTATTGATTATGACGTCAGATTCGTGTGACAGGTCGGATCCGTCCATCCCCTGTATGTTGGTGAATTTGGAGTGGATGTTAATATACTTAACTGGTAGTTCCGATTACTCAATTGGTATCAAATTTGAGCTAATAGACAAACAGACTAACAGTCTCGCTGCTGCAAGCCGCCAGACGATAATGCAATGGACAATCACTTTGAACGTACTGAATATTTTGAAAACAATTTGACTATGCCACCAACAGCTTTCAGTCAAATTATTTTCAAAATATTCAGCATATCCAGAGTTAAACCGCGTTGAAAATGTAGTCCGCAGAGAGTCAGCAGCCCGACAGTTAACCTCAAGCAAACGCATCAGTGACGTCAATATACTCGCAACTGTTGATATCTTAAAATCTAGAGATTTGAACCCGTCGTTTATTTTATCGATACTAAGCCAAATTATCTACACAATACGTACGCTTATTCTAGCGGAATAAGTGCTTCTACGTTACCATATCGAGTTGCGTTATTGATTAATATCGAGTATTCGCTATCTCGTGGAATTCACGTCTTAGCGCGTGTAAACTCACAAAGATTCCTTGCACGCAACATGTGCATGATATTTACGACGTTATAACACGCACAATCCAGGGCCGAGCGTAAGGCAGTGCAACACGTGCGTTAGCGCAAGGACACCATATCTCCAGGGCCCCCAAATAGTGACACAAAAAGTTATTTTTGTCATGGTTTTGGGCCCATGAATAACTTCAAGTTACACGCATAGACGCCACACTCATAGCGCAACTCATTACTTACTCAACATGTTTCCACAAGAAAATAATTTTGAACACGATATAGAAAATGTTCTGTTGAATATTGAGAACATAATTGAATTGGAATAAATTGTTGCCTTGTCTTCCAATCCAATTATCTTCTACATATTCAACTGTATCTTTCTTATTTTGTGTTTGAAATATGTCAAGTTATTACTGAGCTGTACTGTATTCATGCCCCCCCCCCCCCCACCCCCCACCCCCCCCCCCCCCCCCCCGTTACAATTACGGTCGAAAGTGAACCATAGCTTTCGCGCGATCCTAACGATAGTTCCGACCCAGCCGCTAAGTAGCTGGTAGGAATTTCATAAACTTTGCACAGGCCCGCCTGAGTTCCAAGTTCGGTCCTCGGACACTCTATCCAGCGAAACCATCAATTTACATGTTATGACTAATTCAGCATATGTTGACACCACATTAGACACATATTCTGGCATTTTCTTTCATTCTCAATTCCCTACTGCCATTTGCCGAGTTCTGTGAATGATTACCTAAGCTCTTAGACACATTCCTTTGTCACATTGTTGGTTTCCAATTATATATTTTTTTCACACCATAGCGGCTTATAAACATATTCCTCTTTCATTTTCCCATCAATTCCCAGACATAATTACTAATCCGCATTATAGCTGGGCCTGTTGTGGCTTCTCTGAAACAAGATTACATCAGGCTAACAAGGAAACAAGATTGTATTTTGAGGAAACAATGCTTTCAAAGTTGCTAACGTTTTAACCGATGAATTCCCCATGTCGCACTTTCAACACAACCATACAGGACATCTGTTGAATATTTTGAAATTAATTTGAATAGAAGTCGTTGCTGCAGGCCAAGGCTTCCAGTCACATTAATTTCAAAATATTCAACATAAATCTTTTTTCAGGGATTTGGTTAGGAAACGTCAATAATGGCTATCTGAAACAGTACTACAGCCGTATCTAGTGGTTGAAATGGTATAGTATAGTATTTAACTTAGGCTTGTGTGATTACTGCTTTGAATGGTCACGATCGGTTATTTTAAAATAATCGTGATTATACGATTAATCAGCTTCAGTACACATTACCAAGACATAGCAACAAAGGAATACCAGTGAAGAAAGTTGCAATGGTGTTAAAAACGTTCATGTGCAGGGCAAGAGAAGACAATTTTTGAAAATGTATCACTGTAATGCCTGGCTCGATTCTCGAGCCAGTAATTCCAGTGATACATTTTCAAACATAGTCTTCTCTTGCCCTGCAAATGGACATACATTCACCGAGCAAAATGTCAATTTTAATAACTGATCGTATTAAAGTGTGATTACAAGATATATTTGGAAACATTTTCTGCTATAGAAATTATTCATGATGATTCGATTATTTAATTTCTAATCATAAAATTCACGGTTTGAAACAAAATCGTGTTTTTCGATTTAATCACGTACTCGTGCACACCTAGTTTAACATAGTATACCGAGATCAGGACACTGACCGCAGCAAACTTCCCTCCAGATTTAACCAGCAGCACAACGGATTTTGCCATAGTATTTCATTTGAAAATCTGCAGTTCATCTTCATATATCAAACAGATTCTGAGCGTTTAAGATTATCGTCCGGAAGAGGCAAAACAGATTACTTTATCGAGAATGGCCGTGGACGAGACTAGATCTAATAGTATGTGTGTGTGATAATACACGTACCCCTAATATCGTGAGTTACTGGGCAAGTATTGGGCGAATACTGGGCCAAGCCAGCCCGACATCAGGACAGTATCGGTCCAGTAAGCTGTGTTATCCGGGCAACATTTTGTTACTGTAGATAACATTTCGATCGATACGATGCGATTTTATTACACCCAGATCATTTGTACAATGATATATGGGGAGGATATATACTATTAATTATGTGCACGTGGAGGAGGCATTATACAAATCATTATCAAAAGTAGATATCATACGGTTGTTGTTCTCATCGTCGTAATAGTCGTCATCGTCGTCGTTGTTGTTGTTGTTGTTGTTGTTGCTTTTCATGTTGTCGACTGTTGTCTTCTATGTCGTGTTTGTCGTCATCATTGTCGCTGTCGTCTTCATTGTCGTCGGCCTTTCGATTTGTGTTGCTGTTGTTGTTGTTATTGTTGTTGTTGTTGTTGTTGTTGTTGTTGTTGTTGTTGTTGTTGTTGTTGTTCTTGATGTTGTCATAAATTAACCATTTAATGTTCCCATTGTGCATTTAATAATATCTATGACATAAACACACATTATTGGATCATAGCCTCAGACATCAGAGACCCGCACAAGAAATAGTAATTTTGTTGTACATATCAATGCTAAGATTAATGATAAAATTGAATTTTTAGGCAGACTTTTTAATTATAATACAGATGTGTAGTTGAGCCACAGATATGGGCGGGTCTTTGATATCTGAGGCCATGATCCAATACTGTGCCAATATCGAATTTGCTGCATTGGACCAATATCGAATTTGATATCGGCGCGCCCGTTGGCGAACGGCGCAGGGGAACAAAATCGAGTTTGATATCGGCGCACCTGTTGGCCAATGGTGCAGGGACCAATATCAAATTGCATACGTTTCTGATTGCATGTTCGTCTGCCTAAAGATGTTTACTCAGGTGTTACACAATGTTGTATCGCAGTGGCGGTAGACGAAAGTTACAGACGGTTCCAAAGTTGTTAGAACTAGGTTTCATTTTCAATATAAAAAAAGGGAAACACAAGAATACGTAGCATCGACATCGATGACTACGTTGTATACACTTTTGAAAGTCATTGTTGCTCTTAGAATTAAGCATGGCGTTCTAAATCTATTCAGTAACTTTTGACATGCACTCATGTCGGTTTGAAAATCATATTACTTATTCACATGGAACAAGTTCTTCTAGATAAGTTCTCTATGGTCAAAACATTGTTGATAACAATGTCTTGTTCACACATTTTGGTGTGAATTTGCACCTTTTAATATTGTGTGCTATTGTGCTATTTGATTTCATTAGTTATACGGAATTGTGTTATTAAATTATTCAAATTTAAGAATTATAGCGTTGTATAGTTATGTATTGTGTTCGCCAACCATTAGTAAGGCGCGATTAGAAACAGAAATTTGTGTACTTTGATACTGTTTCATATCGTCTCAAATACATCGATTTCGATATTGTCCCCTGCGGTGCTGGCCAACGGTCGCACCGATATCAAATTTAATATTGATCCCTGCGCCGCTGACCAACTGACCCGCCGATATCAAATTCGTTATTGGGCTTGCGCCGTTGAGCAACGAGTGCGACGATATCAAATTTGATATTGGCACCGGCGCCATTGGTCAACGGCGCAAATGAGATATTGGCGCGTTACATAGCCACTTCTCCCGTGCATATGCCCAACGATTTCATGATCTTTGTTTTGGCTGTGTGGATGGTTACGTCATATCATCCTAGACATATCAATCAATTCATATTTGTAATGAGTGATTTAGTGCAGAAGAACTTTCCGACAGCCACGTGCCTACAAAGAACCACGTGGTCGCAATCGAAATGGTAAATATCACCCAACAAAATGGAAATAACCACACCGAAACACAGAGTAGTGACTAAAGCCCGGTTTATCCGATCAGATTTTTCGACTTCAATAAAATCTGTTTAATGAGAGGTTCATAATTAAATGGGAGGAAGAATTGTTAAGCCCACTTTATAAAATTAAACGCAAAGCAGACGGCGATACTGTCCACAGCGGGCGTGCCATATGGTCTGCCGCCGTTTACAAAGCTAATGACGTAGCTACCAACTTGGCAATACTAATGACGTCATATTTCTTTTTCAGATTCTTTCTTAAGATTCTTCCAGCAGATTTTTTCATCTGATTTTATCTTCAGATTTTTTCATCAGATTTATCTGACAGATTAATATGATCGTCTGAACGCTCTTCAAACTTTTGCTTCAAAATGTGTCTGTAAGATTAATCTTATCGTGAAAACCGAGCGTAAGTAAATTCTAAGATCACTTCACAGACATTAGGTACCTCAATGCAAAGAGGATATCGCAGTCCAATTATATGGAAGAGAATGTGCACCAAGATGACTTAAAATAACAATATAAAGAGACATTATGACGTCATAATCAACTACATGACGTGAATGCTGACGTGATAATCATGACACCGTGAATGATTCGATTAAGCCCGTCTTTAACGCTTAATATTCCGACACGTTGTACGAATTGTATGTTTTTGCTATTTAAGAAACATGCTGTTGAATATTTTGAAACTAATTGGACTGGGCACACTTTTCCAGTTTTCTGGAAATTGATAGTCAGGGAGTTCAGAGATCGATCGCTTCCAACACGAGTGATGTGTGAGTGGAGCTTAGCTAGAGATGGTCGGGGTATAGCTAACACTGGAAAGGTCCATCGGGGTGGGGGGGCCCCTAATCCTCGTGACCAATAATAAAATTCGTCAGTTAATTAGTGTGAGAATTTTTTAGGATTATTTTGGAAACGATACAGAACAGAAATAGTAGACAGAACAATAACTAGACACACTGTACTTCGAAAGGGTCATACAAAATTTAGCCTCGTCTGCTGTACATGGTATACGCTAAACGGGTGTTAAAGAGCTCACGCATAGAGGTTGGAATCCCTCTGAAAGGAAGGAAATATGTTGAAAGATTTGATACCAATTTCGAACACATTTTGGCATATTTAAATGGAAAGAGACGGATGGGAAATGGAAGTATTTCGCCAATAGGGCAAAGCCCATTAATCTAGCACTTGACCATCAAATGTGTATTTTGTTATAGCTGGATATGTATGCGTTGTGCTCAGCTCTGCCTTTCCAGAGTATCCATCCATCATCAGACCTCGTATGACGTCATAATCAGCTCAGCGCTTGTATGATGACGTCATAATCAGTACGTCGCGTATCGACCGTCAGCAAATCTCAACTGGTCCAACAGGTTGTATGAATTGTATGTCTTTGTAATTCTTTGCTATTTAATAAACATGCTGTTGAATATTTTGAAACTAATTTGACTGGGCGATGTTGCTGCCTTAGGCAGCAACAGCACCCAGTCAAATTAGTTTCAAAATAGTCAACAGTGAACCTGTGTATTTTTTTGGAAATTGATATTCAGGGTGTTCAGAGAAGGATCGATTCCAACACGAGCGAGGTGTGGGTGGAGCCTAGCAGAGATGGGCGGGGCATAGCTAAAACCGGAAAGGTCCATTGAATAAAACAACATTCAGGCAGAGGTGACTAACTGCCTTGAAAAGGGATGTTGGTCATGTATTGAAACGGGTTGCTTTCATTCTTCTGGGTATTCCTAGTCTACGATCTGCATGTGACGACTGTACCGAATTCGAAAAGGCAGACTGAGAACTGGAGCGTTATGTGGCCATGCTTGCCATAGCTTGCTGTAGATGAGATAATCGAGGGGTATGGATATCTACGCTCTCCTCTTCTCAATGCATAAAATCCAATGTGCATAACTGTGATGGGGACTACGCTTCTTCTTCGTCTGCACTTCGTGATTGATGACGACAATGACCGACACTTAAATCCATAAATATCCCCATACGCATCCAGCATATTATTTAAAAAAGCAGCAGATTACAAGTGTAAGGATCCTTTGTTTACAGGCATTAGATTTGCAGTTTCACTTTCCCCGTCTTAGGCTTATTCTAATCAGGTGGCATTATCCTTATTCATTCATCTTTGACTTAATTACCATTTGTGTTTATTTATTAATATTTTATTCCTTTTCGCCTTATTTTCCGTTTTAATCCTTTGTTTACATTATCAACACATGCATAAGGTTATCTCTTCACTCACCACCAAGTGAGCCATTGTTAAAGGTTAGAGCACCCCACCCACCCCCGCTAATACTACACTCTCAATACCAGCACCACCACAACAACTACACACATAAAGCAAGAATACGCTAGTGTTTACAACAGAAATGCAATACATATATCAACATCGTTATTTTTATTTTTTCACAAAACATCTGGGGGAGGTGTGGGGAAGACATCTACACGTTATTTGTCCGTACCAAACTTCCAGGGGTAGTGTGATTTTCTCTTACAAAACTCCCATACATGATATCATGTCGTCTTATAAATGCCCCACAAATGATGTCATTTCTTTTGGCAAAACTCCCACACATGATGCCATTGCCTTTGTCAAAACTCCTACAGATGATGTCATTTCCTCTTACAAAACACCCACAAATGATGCCATTTCCGCTGACAAATCCTCAACACATGATATTATTTCCTGTGACAAAACTCCAAAACAAATTATATCATTTCATCTTATAGAACCTCCACAAATGGTGTTATTTCTTTTGCCTATACTCCCACACATGATGCCATTTCATCTTACAAAACTCCAACAAATGATTATATGTGAAACATTATTTTATGTTAAGACCTGTTACTGCGGCATCACCAGTGTTGGCGCGAGGACCGCTCATAATTTGATATGGATCTCACGTCTCTCTGCGTGGAAGATGAAGAAGCACTCGATGGGAAATCAATCTTGCGTTCCAGGAATTAGTCTTGCTTGTCTTTGATTAGGCACGTACTCAATAAGATTACATCAACACCCGCCAATTCTTACTCCGTACTTTGACATCTGTCTGAATCGAGAATATGACCATGATTCGTGAGATCGATGCTATCGCATGGTAGTTTAATTACGTGGTTGTGTTTAATGCAGCCAGCCTTTGCTCACTAAGCATATACCGATATGCATCTGCATATGCACGCACGTGCGCACACACGCGCGTACCGCATGGTGGGGTATGTGTGTACGGTTATGCGGAACATTGCCTAGGAACAGATTGTAATGTTTACTATAGCCAAAAGAGCATGCAATATTCCCCTCGTAAGTTCCTTCATATGTAGAAAAAATACGTACATTAGCAAATATATGAAACTCCTAGGGACAGGACTAAACTCTCTCTCTCTCTCTCTCACTCTCTCTCTCTCTCACACGCACATACGCACGCACGCACGAATGCACGCACGCACAAATTCACGCACGCACGTACACAACACACACACGCACACACGTACACAGCACGCACGCACGCACGCACGCACACAACACGCACGCACGCACGCACGCACGCACGCACGTACGTACGCACGCACGCACGCACGCACGCACGCACGCACGCACGCACGCACGCACGCACGCACGCACGCAGGCAGGCAGGCAGGCAGGCAGGCAGGCAGGCAGGCAGGCAGGCAGGCAGGCACGCACGCACGCAGACACGCACGCACGCACGCACGCACGCACGCACGCACGCACGCACGCACGCACGCACGCACGCACGCACGCACGCACGCACGCACGCACGCACGCACGCACGCACGCACGCACGCACGCACGCACGCACGCACGCACGCACGCACGCACGCACGCACGCACGCACGCACGCACGCACGCACGCACGCACGCACGCACGCACGCACGCACGCACGCACGCACGCACGCACGCACGCACGCACGCACGCACGCACGCACGCAGGCAGGCAGGCAGGCAGGCAGGCAGGCAGGCAGGCAGGCAGGCAGGCAGGCACGCACGCACGCAGACACGCACGCACGCACGCACGCACGCACGCACGCACGCACGCACGCACGCACGCACGCACGCACGCACGCACGCACGCACGCACGCACGCACGCACGCACGCACGCACGCACGCACGCACGCACGCACGCACGCACGCACGCACGCACGCACGCACGCACGCACGCACGCACGCACGCACGCACGCACGCACGCACGCACGCACGCACGCACGCACGCACGCACGCGCACGCGCACGCACGCACGCACGCACACGTATGCACGCACGCAAACACTCACATACTCAACTACATCGTGGATGACGAGATTTAATCCATCAAAAACGCTCAATAGTCAGTTAAGTTGTACGAATTGTATGTCTATCATATTTAATAAACATTATGCTGAATGTTTTGAAACTAATTGGACTGGGCGCTGTTGATGTCATAGGGGCTTAGCTAGAGACGGGTGGGGCATGGCTAAAACTGGATTCATCCATTAGTTTAGCGCCGTTTTTACTGAGGCGTAATTTAATTAGATAGGAGACGCGATGTTATGTCTGGTTCATGGATGAGGACGCGCAATATACACCTGCTACACAAAATAAAATCAACATTATTGCGGTTTATAGACGACAATAGAAACACATCTTGGATACAGGTTTGCATTTAAAATGTTTTTGTGACGTTTATATAGCTCGAGAAAAGCGTCTTTTTATTTGCGATACAAGGCTCTTTGCAATTAGGTATAGTAGACAAAGCGACACCCTACTGGAGCCTTCCACTTCATCCATCCGTCATATGACTTCATAATCAACTATGTGTCATATAGAATGACATCACAATCAATGACGTCATTAAGACGTCACGAATGACGTGGATAAGTACGTCACGAACGCATATTTGAAGACGGGCTATGCGTTGTTGTACGAACTGTATGTCTTTACTATTTAATAAATATCCCGTTGAATATTTAGAAATTATTTTGACAGCAACAGCGCTCAGTCAAATTAGTTACACAGTATTCAACAACTTAACTGTATAGTTTTCAGGAAGTTGATAGTCAGGGCGTCCGGGAATAGGTCAATCCCAACGCGCCGAAATGTAGGTGGAGCTTACCTACTGATGGGCGGGGCATAGTTAAAACTGGAAAGTTCAATTAGATATAGAAGACACAGCTAGGCCCTAATCACAAAGATGTAAGCTGAACATGTAGGGTATATAAACATATTTCACCGAATTTATCATATAAACATTATTTAGACAAGGTTAGAATTGCCAAACACAGACATGCGTTGTGCCAGCTTTGACAGGGTTCGCATAAGTTACACTAGAAATGGGTCGGTCGATGGCATACGCCTTTAGCAACACTGTTGATGGAGAGACTATGTTTCTCATGGGACGATCTGGAAGACGAGTGCCATTTTAATTTAGTTTGCCCACTGTATCAAGAACACCGAAAGAAAAGTATAAAATCCTACTATTGGAAACATCCAAGTGTTTATAAATTGACGGAATTATTAAATTCCACAAATAATCAGGTTCTGAAGGGGCTCGCAGCATTTACTTACAAAGCATTTTTGAAGCCGGCTTAACTTGTAGAATGAGTGCTTCCTCAGCAAGACGCCGTAGTCTCCCTATTTTATTTTATTTCTTTTTGTGAAAGATCTTAGAGTCTATGAAATTGGATGAAATCTGTCATAAATGCATCTCCTGAGCATACAACAAATTTTCGATCAAATTTGGCTGGAAGAATCTTAAGGTCGTATGTTGAATGGGCAATTTGGTGAAAATCATAAATTTTACGAAGAATTCATCGGAAATTGTCAAAACACATCTCTACGTTTACCAAACTTTGCTAAAAGAATTATATGATCGTGAGCTTCGAATGCGTTCACAATCAACGTTGTTTGGTCAATATCTTGCTAGACGACATCTGAGGGGCCCATGAACGGGTGAGTGTTAGGCAATTTGTTTTATTTTTCTGCCTAGAAAACTTTAGCATGCTTAGCTGACGAATTGTATTGTATGGTATTATTTACCTCATAGCCAATATATTATGCATTGGTGTAAACTGTTTAAATAATATGCCCAAGCCATGTATAAACTGTGTAAGCCCGCCTTTACAAAAGTTATTATGCTGTTGAAGGGCTTGTGAATATAACGCTAAAGAGAATTTCACTGTATTAGTTATAAGATTAGGTATCTAGATAATTGTATAGCATACTAATTTAATTGTCAATAAGTATAACGTATAATGTACATTCAAGGGCCTATGGCTTAGTGTGAAACTAAATCAATCAATCATGTAGCAAATATAAAATGAGGTTGTTGAATGACCATGTTGTTTTATAAGTAGGTTGGATATAAATTCCAGTAGATTTCCAATTTCATGACTACCATCATTATCACCGTCTTCAACACAGACATAATTAAATGCACGTAAGCACGCGCACATACCCAGAGACGTACACATAATCTGATGCTCAATGGGTATGTATATGATAGATAGATATTTATTTCCACAATAGGCCATCGGCCCTTGAGTGCCCATTGAACACAATATATACATGACGGATACCGTATATGAAATTCAATTAATACATAAGTTTAAATGCAAGGGAGCAATTGATAAAACCCATCTGACAGTCAAGTATATGACTGCATAATTAAATCCGTCACATGTAGATTAACGTCACGATCATAATTGTCATAAATAGCCCATCGTGAATCTGGAATAGACAGTTAGTTGTATAAATTGTATGTCTTTACCATTAGTACACATTCTGTTGAATATTGTGGGAACTAATTTGACTGACGCTGTTATTGTAATAGCCAGCAACCACCCCCAGTCAAGTTAGTTTCAACATTTTCAACAGCTTAGCTGTATAGTTGAATTTGGAATTCTGGGAATTCAGGATTCAAAGTATATAAATCAATTCCAACACGCGCACGTCATAAGATGAGTTTAGCTAAAGATAAGCGTGACATAGCTTGAAATAAACACAATATATCTCGATTTTATGACTCCTAAAAGCACAATCATATGGCATCCATAATAACACACTTGGATGGATTGAAGACTTTCTAAACGAGCAGAGACAAAAAGTAATTGTGAATAGAGCAGTCAGATTGGAGAGCGGTATCCCACAGGGAAGTGTCTTGGGACCCATACTTTTTGGTATCTACATAAATGACCTCCCAGATAAAGTAATAAGCATAATGCTCTTCGCTAATGATACACAAATTTGCAAAATCAGCAAGGCTGAGGACGACAAATAGCAACTCCAAAATGATCTACAAGAATTGCAGAACTGGATTGAGAAATGTCAGATAAAATTCCACCCAGACAAATGCAAAGAGATACATATCAACTTTGACCCACATAATGAATTTGATAATAAATTGTCTTTGAACAATACAAAACACGTTCTGGAGCATGCAGTCACAGAGAAAGACATAGGAGTGATCTTCGATAAAAGGCTCAGCTTTGACGAGCATATCAATGCTAAAATCAAAACAGCAAACATGAAGGCAGGACTAATTTGAAGATCGTATAGATTTCTAGATACTGAGCCATTCATCCATCTGTATAAAGCACTTGTCAGAGTGCATTTTGACTATGCAAATCCAGTCTGGAGACTGGAGCCCATACAGACAAAATCTCATTGATGCGATAGAGAGTGTCCAGCAACGGACAACAAAGCAGCTACCTGCCCTAAAAGATATGTCATATGAGAATAGACTTATTGTGTTAAAGTTGCCAACATTATCATACCGGAGACATAGGGCAGATATGATTAAAGTATATAAACTACTTAATAATGTATATGTTCCTGAAGTAGCACCTGAATTAAAGCTATCAACCGAAAAATCCTGCCTATTAAGAATACATAAACATAAATTAAGCAAACAAAGATCTAAAAAGAATATAAGTCTTAAAGCATTTCCATCTAGAATAGTAAATATTTGGAATAATCTACCAACCAATGTAGTTATTGCACCAAAGTTAAAAACTTTTAAAAATAGGTTGGATAAGGCCTGGAGAAACCAGGATGCATTATTTAATTACAAAATGCCCCTGATTACCGGAAGTCACACAGTTAACCAGGAGTCAGATGAAGAAAATGAGGTTATAGAGAACTAGAGCCTGCCACCACTCAGCGCCTAGTAAGATCAAGTAAGTATAGTTAAAGGTGTGTTCATCTATTGAGCATTTTCATTTGCTGGATAAGTCATTAAATATGCAATCCACGAGAGACATCGTGAATTCGGGGAAAGATTCTGAAATAATAATCTACGGGAACACGATTTCTAATGATGCGTCTGGTATAAAATAAACTAATACTGATACTGATACTCGGATGTGAGTGCGCACCTTTAATGCGAAAACAGCAGATTGTCAATAATTTGCTGATTAGCAAAAAGTTTTGGATTGTTTCCCCTACGGGACGAAAGTCTAATGATGTTAATGAAAATAATAATAATGTTAAATTATGTATGGTAATAATAATGATTATAAAAAGTTGTTGCCTGTTCATAGATTGATGAGGAATGTTTGTATATAACCCCAATTCCCCATATACATCGTTCAAAGTCTGGGTGTAATAAATTCATCAGTCTCAGTATCAGCAAGGGAATAAATCATAAAAAGAGTCAAACTCATTATGGAATGTTTCATTTTCGTTGTTAACAAATCAAAACAGAGTAATTTATTCCAATCAATATCCCGCCCGTTTTAGCTATTCTCTGTCCATGTTGGGATCGATTTGAACTGATAATATCTGCATTCTCAGAATTTAAAATTCTGAGAAAATAATTTGACCGGATGCTGTTGTTGAGGGATCGAATCCCTCAATAGTAAATCATTTGTATAGAGTAATCCAGTTTCAGCTATGGCCCGGACATCTTTAGCTAAAAGCCACCCACACTTTGCCCGTGTTGGATCGATAAATCCCCGCCCTCTCTGAATATGAATCTCCAGAAAACTAACTTGACTGGGTGCTGTTTATGCATACTAAATAATAAAGACATACAATTCGTACAACCTAATGGACAATTACGCATTTCAGATAGACTAGTCATTAATGACGTAGTTGATTATGACGCCAGCATACACGTCACGTAGTTGACTCGGATAGCATATAAATGATGAATAAATTGGATTCGTCCAATCATGGTTCACTTTCACCATGATGTGAAAAAGATATATCTCAAGAATCCTTATCCTACCTCTGGAAGACACACTTTTTCTGATTGCTTGAATGTAAGTCATGACAAGCCATCATAGGGTGTAGAAATGTACCAGCATTTAGCTACTAAATACTGAATATCTTTCTTTAGCGGCATAATAAAAAGCTTAAAATTACCTGCATAGTTTATGAGTGGCATATTAGCTCACCTGGATAGCTATCAAGAGATGAGGTTAGGTATCCTTCCGTTAGCGACTTCCAAGCAGCATACATCCATCTGTGTGTAGGATGGCATATATATATTTCTCTCATTAACACATTATTTAGCAACTATGATTTCATCCCTGACTATGATATGATCAATGTATACTTGAGAGTTCTCCACATTTAGCCATCGGACTCGTGAATTTTATTCCAGGGATTATATCTCTGTACTTACTAAATATTTTCAAGACAATTTGACTGAAAGTTGTTAGTGGCTAAGCCACCATCACATTTCAATCAAATTGTTTTCAAAATATCCAGCAAGTCAAGGGTACTTGCTCATTGAATGCATTGTTTGGTGACAGTTAAATCCCTTAAATTAGTAATAGATAAATCTAGCCTATGGCAGCAACATCGTCCAGTCAAACTATTTTCAAAATATTCACCAGCATATTTATTAAATAATAAAGACAAACAATTCATACAACTTGACGGACTATTAAGCGTTCCTGACCGACTTATGTATGCCATATTTGAAGTAGTTGTATTTGACGTCATCCTCCAGGTGACGTAATTGGTTATGTCGTAATGTGCTTGATTGACAGATTGGATTCCTCTATTGCCCGATAACCAGTTATATCCAAAGTGAATGCATTATTAGCCATTGGCAAAATCACTAGCTAAATATACAAACTAGTTAAATAATTAATAGAAACAAATTGTATGATGGATGCTAAATTTGACATAAATATCAGGAATAACCATCTCAATAGTTTGACAAAAATTGTCATTAAAATTTTCCACTTCCGAAATAGAAACAACCTTTTTATCAAACATGGTGTAATAAGAATGCGTCGGTAATGCTCGCTTTGGCGCTAATCTAACGTGGCTGATCTATGGCTACGGTGGTCAATAAGGTTAATCGAAGGTTAATAGCAGACCCATGGATATGCAAGACGCCCCCACCCCACCCGCTCCCACCCAAGCAGTCGCTGAGGAAGGGAGGAAAGGATACGCTGTATCAAGATTATGCAAACGCACAAGCTAATGCAGTGCGCGGCGGTTGAAAAGAGTATGGAACTATAGAGATCGTTGACCGAGTATACGGGGACCAGTAGACAATATGCCTAGAGTTGACATCGGCCTAAGCAAAGCAGAATTTACAAAATAGCTGTTGGTTATCCCACAAATGTATATTTCTCAAGACGACGAAAGAGGCTGCATTGGCCGGTTTGAAATTAGAAAAGATAATTTTTTTCCCTTAATCATTGTCTGTTCTCAGGCCAAGGGAAGACTATCTATTGAAAGTTTACTACTGGCATGACTAGCTCTGTTAACGAGCCAGTCATTCCGCTGGTAAATTACAATATATTCTTCTCTTGGTCTGCAGATGAACGTATCTTAAGACAGCAGCTGTAGATTCCCTTTTGGCAGGCTTGTCTATTTTAGGGTTACGTTGACAGATGGCAATGTACGTTCTTATTCTAAAACCACGGGGAATGACCTCTCGTTGTCATCGCTGTCTTAATTCTTATAATATACTAAATTTGGATATCTGGAATTATCAAATCCAACAACCACTAACAAACACCCGTACCTTCCTCTTCTAACTCACAGAAAACACATTCCAGCAGTAGCGCACACATTGTTAGGATGATACATTGCGGTAAACTCACACAAGTAGAATCAATATAATAAGAAATATCACACATTTTTCGATATTCTAAGGACATGCTTAAGCTTGCGCTGTAACTTGATCAAAATGTCCGCCAGCTTTCATAACCAATATATATATATATGACTAACGGTATTCTTCCACCAATTATATCAAACCATTAAAACACAGGCTACTCTCGGCTTCTTATATGAAACTGAAAACGCACATGCTCATCACATGTCATATGTTAAATACGACGTAGTTACAGACTCGTATGATTCATAGTAGAATGGAAACTATTCTATTGGGACTAATTATTCATAGGATTATTTCGGGTGATATTTTAACGCCACAATATCGAATTTGCGCCGTTGGCCAACGGCGCAGTGACTAATATGAAATTTAATATCGGTACGCCCGTTTGCCAACGTCGCAGCGACCAATATCGAATTTGAATTCGGCATAGGGGACCAATATCGAATTTGAATTCGGCATAGGGTACCAATATCGAATTTGAATTCGGCATAGGGGACCAATATCGAATTTTAATTCGGCATAGGGGACCAATATAGAATTTGATACAGAAGATTCCAGAGTTGTTAGAAGTGAATACGGACTTGGTTTCTTTATCAATTATGAGACCTTTCCGACCTTAGCTTATTTTGAGGAAAAAGCCTTCCCAGAATGCGTTGCGCATACCGCTTCCGGCTGGTTATTGCGATAGCCGACTCGCAAACAGCATTACTTTACTATTGGAATCTGATACAACGCACTTTAAGCAGTTTATATAAAGAACTAATATCATAATATTATTGAAGTCATACATCATTGGAAAGCTTAGCCAAGTTTCTATTCATATCTCTATCCATTTTTATAGTTTTATAAAATTTAATACACTTAATAGTGGTTTTAAAATGTCCCCTATTGCCTGCTTGATTGAATGAATCTCGGTATAATGGTGTGTTTTATATACAAGAAATGTTTTACAACATATTTAAAATGATGCTTTGCTGTTTAGGCAACTGACTTCGCTTTCGAATGATGTATGACTTAAAAATAATATACTGATTTTAGTTTATCATAAGAACGGCTGGCTTTACCAGGCAACAATTTTGCTGTGAGTGTTGATTTAGGGGAATCCCGGCGTAATGACGTCAATGTGGGAAAGGTGCATTTGGCTTTATGAAAACAATCGACGACTGTGTGGAAACAAAAGCGGCGACATAGATGTCCACGTTGTAGGCCCTACGCACCTTTGAAAGTCATTGTCGCTTTTAGAATTAAACATGGCGCCGCTAAATCTACTGAGTAAAATTTGACATGGACTCAAGTCAGTCTGAAAGTCATATAAATTATTCTCATTTTAATAAGGTTTTATGATGGACGCTCATCGTATTCACGTGGAGCAATTCTTTCTAGATAAGTTCACTACGCTCAAAACATCATTGATAACAATTTAATTTTCAAGCATTTTGGTGTGAATTGTGTTATTACAGCATTCAAATATACTTATTTATTTTTTTAAATTTTTTTTGTAATATCGATATCGAATTCCATATTGGTCCAGTGCGCTGTTGGCCAATGACCGCGTCGATATTGAATTGGTTATTGGGGTTTCTCCGCAGACCAACGAGCGCGCTGATATCAAATCCGATATTGGTCCTCTTATTCGATATTGGCGCGTTACAGCATCATCTCTCTAACCAAGCAAGTGGGATAAGTTGGGGTGGGGTTGTTCTTTACAATAAATCACCATCCTCATTTAATTTACATGATGCGAGCATAGCCCATGTAATACACGTTTTCTTCATAAATTAAGCAAGCTTAAACTCTGCTAGGTTATCATGTCATACTTCAAGTCCCTTAAGTCAATAATCATAGTCAATCTTCCTGGCAGACTCCCCAATGAACCTTTCCAGTTTATCCCTCCATCATATGACGTCATATGAAGTCATAATCAACTACGTGGTGGCACGTATGATGACTTCATAATCATGACATCATGAATGGCTCGATTTAGTCCGTCTTAAACGCTTAATAGTTCGACACGTTGTCTGAATTGTATGTCTTTACTATTCAATAAACTTGCAGTTGAATATTTTGAAACTAAATTGACTTGGCGCCGTTGCTGCCATAGGCAGCAACATCACCCAGTCAAATTAGTTTCCATATATTCAACCACATACGTGCATAGTTTTCTGGAAATTTATAGTCAGGGAGATCAGGGATCGATCCCATAGACAGCCACAGCAACCAGTCAAATTAGTTTCAAAATAGTCAACAGCTTACCTGTACAGTTTTCTGGAAATTGATAGTCCGGGAGGTCAGGGATCGATCGATCCCAACACAAGCGTCGTGTGGGTGGAGCTTAGCTAGAGATGGGCAGTGAAAAACTAAAAAGGGCAGTTACACGCATTGCAACGCACCTGTCAAGGAACACATTGGGTGAATTGCACGATTTTATTTAAATGGAATAATAACTCGTTAATCACCATTATTGTCGTCATTAATAATTTGTCTACGAGCATTGGTGTGCAAAACAGGTTAATACGCGTACTTTATTTTGGCTCGTCAAGTGGTGTCATATACGTGCGTTCAGACTGGATTCGTGTTCATGGGCAAGTGGCGCCACCCTTCGAAGTGGCGCTAAATCTGTTCTATGACCGCGCCGCTGGCCACACTACACACGCGGCGTTCTATACAGCAGGTGATAAATCTTCATAATTTGTTTGCGCAATGACTAAGACAACTACATTACCCGGTCCGGCGTTTGTGCAATATTGATTTTACTATCAATCACGATTAACTCGTCAGGACGCTTCCATGACAGGAATTTCACGAGGTAGAATCTATGAAGTGATATACGAGCGTTCGCGAGCTGAATTGGTTCGCTATTCTGTCTGAAGGTATAGTGTGCTTTTCCATGACCGCTGTTTTAGCTGCGTGGCTAGCCGGTTTAGCTGTTAGCCGCTCGGCTGGATCTATTACCGTGTTCGCGGTTTCTAAACAATTGCCGGCAAGCAGTTCTTTCGAATACTGACGTAATTTTCTTCTTTCCATATCAGTTTTGTTCCGTTTTCAGTTGTCTTTAGTCAATCAGGACAATTGGATGGGGTGTGGGGTTGGCAGGGGGAGACATGAATGTTACATTACTATGACGACAGGTGCTACTTTTAGTATCATCATCAACACTATCAGGTTTCATTATTATCATTATTACCATCACTATCATTCCCCTCGTCACGTAAGGGTAAGAACATATTGCGACCGTGTGCATCTCGCTAGTAGTAGTAGTAGTAGTAGTAGTAGTAGTAGTAGTAGTAGTGGTAGTAGTAGTAGTAGTAGTAGTAGTAGTAGTAGTAGTGGTAGTAGTAGTAGTAGTAGTAGTGGTAGTAGTAGTAGTAGTAGTAGTAGTAGTAGTAGTAGTAGTAGTAGTAGTAGTAGTAGTAGTAGTAGTAGTAGTAGTAGTGGTAGTAGTAGTAGTAGTAGTAGTAGTAGTAGTAGTAGTAGTAGTAGTAGTAGTAGTAGTAGTAGTAGTAGTAGTAGTAGTAGTAGTAGTAGTGGTAGTAGTAGTAGTAGTAGTAGTAGTAGTAGTAGTAGTAGTGGTAGTAGTAGTAGTAGTAGTAGTAGTAGTAGTAGTAGTAGTAGTAGTAGTAGTAGTAGTAGTAGTAGTAGTAGTGGTAGTAGTAGTAGTAGTAGTAGTAGTAGTAGTAGTAGTAGTAGTAGTAGTAGTAGTAGTAGTGGTAGTAGTAGTAGTAGTAGTAGTAGTAGTAGTAGTAGTAGTAGTAGTAGTAGTAGTGGTAGTAGTAGTAGTAGTAGTAGTAGTAGTGGTAGTAGTAGTAGTAGTAGTAGTAGTAGTAGTAGTAGTGGTAGTAGTAGTAGTAGTAGTAGTAGTAGTAGTAGTAGTAGTAGTAGTAGTAGTAGTAGTAGTATTGGTAGTAGTAGTAGTAGTAGTAGTAGTAGTAGTAGTAGTAGTAGTAGTAGTAGTAGTAGTAGTAGTCTTCTTCTTTTCGATCGCTGGTATCACACTTGGAGAGCCGTTCACAAGATGAAATCTGTGGTTTTCTGCAGTTCTTCCACAGCTTTTCAAGAAAAGAGGTTGTAGTAGTCAATATTGTCAACGCACTGGCTCAGAATCTTCAATAATTGAAAAAATTCAAAAATTTAAGATATTTTGGTTTATCTTACTGCCTGAGATTTGTCATTTTGTTTGAGGAAAGCCATATGGCATTAATGTTAACCCTTTACTGGTTAAATTTGTTCAGTAAAATCCAAATATGCGCTTACTTATTTAATGTACATTTGCAGGCACAGACAAGGTCATTCCCGAGAATACACCACTGGAACGACTGTCTCGGTTCCCGAGCCAGTCATTACAGTGGTAAATTTTCAAAAATACTCCAATCCCCGCTGGCAAATGGACATTGCCCAAGATCACTAAATTGACCGTTTTTGGCTGACCATCATGCAAGGGTTAATGTTGAATGATTGAGATGGATATTATGGATAGCTATTTGAGTTTTGCTTTTACCAAGATGTCACGTAGATTCGGATTTTTCTTGAACGCAATTACTGGACGCTTGTTAAAGGGTTGTTTCAGTTTTTCATGTAGGTTTTGATACTCATCTTTCAAAATTTTGGAAATTTCAACGTTTTTCCGATTATAGGTCAGAATGAATGGAATTTTGTCACGTTGATCAGATAAGCCTGGGTCCGAGTTTATTCCCCTTGGCCACTGTGTTTCGAGTTCTTTAATCCAAAACGATTCTCGAAGTTTTCTTTGTTTATCAGTTTCTTCTGCCGTATCTGAAAGGGGTGGCTGTTCAATCGGCATAATTTCAAAGTCACGAAGGACTAAGTGGTCATGAAGATTAAAATGTTCGGAAACATGGGTGTCTTCCTCTAGCCTAATATCTGACAGGTGTCGAGTTGCCCGCCATCTTAATGGACATTTGGTTTCGCCGACATACTGTTTTTGGCACAATTTGCATGAAATAGTAGTAGTAGTAGTAGTAGTAGTAGTAGTAGTAGTAGTAGTAGTAGTAGTAGTAGTGGTAGTAGTAGTAGTAGTAGTGTTAGTAGTAGTAGTAGTAGTAGTAGTAGTGGTAGTAGTAGTAGTAGTAGTAGTTGTAGTAGTAGTAGTAGTGTTAGTAGTAGTAGTAGTAGTAGTAGTAGTAGTAGTAGTAGTAGTAGTAGTAGTAGTAGTAACAGTAGCAGCAGCAGCAGTAGCAGTAGCAGTAGCAGAAGCAGTAGCAACAACAACGGCAGTAGTAGCAGCAGCATGAGCGGCAGCAGCAGTGGCCTCAACAGCATTAGCAGTGAGGCAGTAGCAAATCAAATAATGTTGTTGCTGTTGTTGTTGTTGTTGTAGTAGTTGTAGTAGTTGTAGTAGTTGTAGTAGTTGTAGTAGTTGTAGTTGTTGTCGTCGTCGTCGTCGTCGTCGTCGTCGTCGTCGTCTGTTGTTGTTGTTGTTGTTGTTGTTGTTGTTGTTGTCTCTGTCGTCGCCGTTGTCAGCGTCGTCAGGGTCGTTGTTGTTGTTTTTGTTTTATTATTGTTGTTGTTGTCGTCGTCGTCGTCGTCGTCGTCGTTGTTGTTGTTGTTGTCGTCGTCGTCGTCGTTGTTGTTGTTGTTGTGTGGGCTTTCTCGGTTTTCTTTGAGAGACGTAGATATCGTTAGATGTATTTTAGTTGTTTGGTTTTCTAGTGAGATTCCAGATAAAGTTATAACTGAATGCTTCTTAGTCAGTTTACTGGGACTGGAATATATGTTTCTTAGCAAACTGAAACATGTCATCTACAGTGCATGAGGAGTGTTTATGAATCTTTTAAACCCGAAAGATTAAATTCTGTGCCATTGGATTGTTGTGCCGATATCAACGCGACGGCCTTGGAATTCTGTCATCTTAAATGCCCTAGATGCCCGATCACCAGCGCAGTACGTCATGTCGCGGAGTATACAATTAAGTGTATTTGAAGACAGACTATGACGCAATACAGTTAATTTGTGATTTAATCGAATGTCAACAAACGGAAAACATGTTTTGCAAATCGGCAGGAACAACATTATTGCTGATTGTGCGCTCAGGAGTATGTATAATTTGCACACACCACTTCTGTAAATAATCATCACATCCAGTAGATGAACCTTCGTTAACGTCAGTCAGTTCGTTCAGTTAGTTTTTTCTACTCGACCCTTTAATCGCCAAGCTGTTAACAACTGACTCTGCGCAGTGATCGTGAGGCCATGCTTGTCCATTTGCCTGCCGAGAGAAGAGTATTTTTGATAATTTACCCCTGTCATTCCAGTGATAAATGTTCAAAAATACTCTTCTCTCGGCATACAAATGGACACTGGCTAAGAGAATTTTATTTATCATTACCAATTTGATGGACGGTATCTACAGTGGTCCTGAGAAATATCCATTTGCTGGTCAGCAGAAAACTATTTTTGCAGATTTACAAAGATATATTCTCCTTAGCCTGTACAAATTTTCCTGAGAAATCTTGACCATTAAAACTGTTAATTGATTTACGATTCTATTTGATCGCATTAAGGCGCTGTTGACACACGAGGGGATAACGCGGAAACATAAATCGATCCATAACACTAACGGAATTAACATCTTTATTATGAAGCCGAACATATATTATCGTCTAATAACCAAAAGCAATTATCCTCAGAACAGAGTGGATACATAAAAACCAAGTCGGTGTTGACTCCCTGTCTATTCCTGTCCATATAAATTCATATTGCGGGCACAGTGCCATCTGCTAGAAATACCCAGACCCATTGTATGATTATATTATGACGATATGGGTATAATACTTAGTCTAACACTTTCAAATCTAATGGTACAGGATTTTTAGGATACAGGACCTTTACAGACAGAGGCGACGTATTACACATCTTGTATGGCACATCGTTGGAAATTATGCTCTCTGGCCATCGGTGTCCAGTGATGGTGCGTAGGTGTTTGCGGTGGCTGGCATCGAGTTTGTCTAGAGCTGCCTTTGGAGCTGCCCAGCTGTTACAGTTATACAGCATCAAGGAAACGTAGGTTGCATTATATAAACATAGCCTCTTTATCAAGGGCATCTTTGATTTACGAATCCATAGCTTCCAGACGTACTGGAAATCTATGTTCCCCATGATGCAGCGAGAAGCAATGTCAGCAGTACTGCAAAGCAGTGAGTCCAGGATTTTACTCTTCCTACATGGTTCGCCGCAACGAAGTGGGTCGTCATTTTCTATAGTTTCATGATTTGTCGATAGGTATATGTGGGTGAAAGATATGCATCCGATAAACATACACACTATACTGAATACATTTATTATTTCACTTTAGGCTACTTGCCCTTGCAGTGTTACAGTCAGTAGTATCAATTGCATGGCGGATAGCAGTTTACCATTAATATAATATATTAACAACATTAATTAATAAATTCTAGCAAATATTCATGGTTATCATCATCATCATCATCATAAATTATCGTCATTTCCTAGTCTCCATCATTTCCATAGAGATTATCATTATTTTCATCAATGGAGCTTTCCGGTTTTAGCTATGTCCCTACCATCTCTAGCTAAGCTCCACCCACACCTCGCTCGTGTTGGGATCGATCGATCTCTGAAGACCCTGCCTATCAATTTCCAAAAAACTGCACAGGTAAGCTGTTGAATATTTTGAAACTAATTTGACTGGGCGCTGTTGCTGCCTATTAAATAGCAAAGAATTACTAAGACATACAATTCATACAACGTGTCCGACTTCTTGAGATTTGGTGACGGTCTATATGGAACCCTTTGTGATGTAATGATTGTGACGTCATACGAGGTCAGATGATGGATGGATACTCTGGAAAGGTGAATTGAGGGATCCATTTCAAGCTATGCCACACCCATCTCTAGCACAGCTCCACCAACGCTTTGTACGTTTTGAAATATATTTATATTCTTCTAACCCGGGATTTCCAGAACCCTAATTTAAAGGTAACTATATGGGAATACCGTTGAATACTTTGCAACCAATTTGACAGACAGACGAAAGTTGCTGTCTATGGCAGCAACCGCCGCCAGTCAAACAAGCCCCAAAATACACAGACGTTTATTAAAATTGTAAATTATGACGGAGCTAGGTACTCCACTATGTATTGTGACGTCAGCGTACTTGTGACGTAATTGAGTATGACGTCATAAACATCATTGACAGATCGACTCCCTCCATTACATCATCATCGTAACTGTTTAACATTAACATGCTAATATAAATCAATACCAATATACATAAAATTGCAATGTAATAATTGTTATCATTTTCACTTATTGTCAGATTATGAATTCATCATTTCCATCAATGATATTATCCTCACATTGTCATCATTATTATTATCATCATAAATTTTATTATCATCGTCATCATTTACCCCATCCAACCCACCCACCGCAACGCATTTCACGCAGAACAATAGTGCTTCCACTAGGTCTTCTCTTATCCTTCCTTGCACGAAACAGAAACGAAAGAAAAACGAGAAGTGAGACACAGCCTCTTCCATCCCCGCTCACTCCTCTCATTCAATGTGGCCCCATTACAGTGATTTAAATAGATCTGAACTGTTAACCTCCTCATAACTTGTAACGAAAAGTTTGACGAGATTACCGCTTTAGCGAGCCTTTATTTGGTCTACGTCAACCCATCCCATATCTTGACCATATCGTCGTCGTCGTCGTCGTCGTCGCCGTCGTCATTATATCATTATTATCATCATTATCACCATTAATCAATCCCCACAGATTAGCAATTTATTTTGTGGAGAAAATGCTCGTTCTATGACATGTTCACGCTGCTTCTAGGGCGCGTTGTAAATAAACCTGGCCAGTTTTTTTAAAGTTGCCCATTTGTTGAATTCAACAATTCTGTAAATTTTTCTATGCTTGGATGTTTCCAGTAATACTTTCTAATACATTTTTTCCGGAGATCTGAGTATAAAGGACACAAAATAATAAAGTGACATACGCACAGACGGACAAATATACCGATAAACAATCATCACCAACCGCAATACTCACACGAACTGTGTGCATATTGCGGTTGGTGTCGACTGTTTGTCTGAGTAAGTCAACACAAAGGTCCCTTTTGGCGACGTGACCAATAACAGCAACACTTGTCTTCCGTCCCATTTAGATTAATAATGCGCCACAATGGATCTTTCCATTTTTAGCTATGCCCCGCCCATCACTAGCTAAGCTCCACCCACACCGCGCCGTGTTTGGATTGATCGATCCCCGAATGCCCTAGCTATCAATTTCCTGAAAACTATACAGGGAGGCTGTTGAATATTTTGTAACTAATTAGACTGGGTGCTGTTGCTGCCATAGGCAGCAACAGCGCCCAGTCAAATTAGTTTCAAAATATTCAACAGAATATTTATTAAATAGTAAAAGCAAACAATTTGTACAACAGCCCATAGACCGTCATCAAATATGCGTTCGTGATGTACTTATCGATGTCATTCATTATGATGTCATTGTACACACCACGCAGTTCATTATGACGTCATATGATGGGTGGGTACTCTGGAAAGGTGAATTGGCAATGCCATGCACAAATATTGATGATTTAATTGGTTAGAGGAGAGAAACCTAAATACAGAATTATAGGGAAACGAAGTCCGAATCACTGCTTTGCATATGAATTGAGATGACATGTTCAGCAATTTATGTGTATTCCATTGACGTCAGACCTCGTTATCGAAGGTTGGTCAATTCAATAAGTGAAAATAATAGTGTGAATTTGTCCTGCTAGGAACCTTGTTTTTCTTCCCTGGCGTATCTGTCCAGGATAATCTTGATTGATAGTAGACTGTCTTGTAGACTTTTCTTGTTTAAGCGCATCTCAGTTAATGCAGTCGACTTTATTTCACTGAATACACGCACAATATATGGATTAATACCTTCTCCCGGAGTACACGAGTGTGGATACAGATGCGAGGACGCACAAGAATGGGTGGATAATTGCATTGCGCCTAGAAACGAACCAGGCTAATGCGACCTCATTTCTACTCGTTATCACCCCCCCCCCCCCCCCCCCCACACACACACACCACCACCAATGCGTTACAACGCAACTCACCATTCCAAGTTTATAATCGATCATATGACGTCATAATCAACTAAGTGAAGTGTAGGATGACCGCATAATCATGATGTCATGAATGCCTCGATTTAGTCCGTTTAAATGTTTGACCTAAAACAACATATTACATATAACCAACGTTGTGTTATCGATTTGGTGATTCTACCTTTTTGCATTGCACATTTATCGACGAAAATGTGTATTGCGGTCCGCACTGGGTAACCCCTTGACTTCAATTTCTAACATTTTGACATCATATTAAAGTTTTTCTAGCCACATATAATATCAATGTATATTCCAAATTAGGTGATTTTACATCCTATGATTCCTGCGATATGCCGCGGACAGACAGACAGGCGGGCGGGCGGGCGGGCGGGCGGGCGGGCGGGCGGGCGGGCGGGCGGGCGGGCGGGCGGGCGGGCGGGCGGGCGGGCGGGCGGGCGGGCGGGCGGGCGGGCGGGCGGGCGGGCGGGCGGGCGGGCAGGCAGGCAGGCAGGCAGGCAGGCAGGCACACTTGTAGTATCAATATTATTAAATATCATCATCATCATCATCATCATCATCATTTTATCATTTTACTTATTGACCACTGGCACAATAATAAATTACTCGCAAAGTACGTCGCTAGCGCGTGAACTTATTAGACTGACGGGGATACAAATGATAATATAATGCTTTTGTGCAAAAGCGGATAAGCTTGGTTGTCTGAAAAGAATCGTATATCTTTCGTGGTTCGAGGTGTCAAAACACGGCCGCCTATTTCATTTCGTGAGTACTCTACTAATACGAATGAAAGAGATGTTCGTGCTAAATACCTGAAATGATGGATCGAAATTTACCAGGTCATTTGTTTCTGTAAGTTCTCCCTCCCCATCACCGTCACAGTCGCTTTTCATACTGTTTGTCTCTTAACAGATTGTCTAGACAGTCATGACAATGAATTGTCATATGTCATTAACCGACTTTCGGGCTACTCTTAAGCCTACCGCAAACGGAGTGGAAAAAAACAATAAACGCTGAACAAAACTGTTTTTCTGACGACCTTCACATTCGTCTGCGGTGTCTGAAAACAAAAAACATCGTTTCGCGAAACGCTGATTCGCGAAACAAACATGTTTGATTTGCGGAAAACGTTTCGACCGAAACAGACGTGTCGGACTCCCGTCTGCGGTGCGCGTTTCGCAAAACAAGAAACGCCGATAGGGCGATGACCAATCAGTAATCGTAAGTCATTCACGTGACATTAAAATGGCGGCTTCCACGGAACCAACATGGTCGATGGAGAGCTAGGGGATTTTAATAGAAATGTGGTCCGAAAGACCTTGTTTATACGCTATTAGTTCTCCAGAATATAGCGACAGGGACAAGAAAGAGGCAGCATTGACAGATATCGCGTCCAGCGTCGGGGAAAACAGGTATTTTCTTATTATGAGTAGTGCAGTCGAACCTGTATATATAGCACACAGGCACTCGATATGGGTGGCTGGGGATGATTGAGAACACAACCGCTTTCATTACATAAATAAAATATTTATATGTAGTGAAAGCGGTTACGTTCCCAATCATCCCCAGCCATCCATATCGAGTGCCTGTGATATAGCATACACTTAGACAAATTCTTACCTAATTTTTTATTCAATCTTAATAAAAATGGCATTATCTGTAAATGTTTCCCTCTATTCAACAGAAGCAAAGTAGGGACAGTAAAACATGTCTATAGCGAACACTTTGTGGTCAAAGAAGACAGGCCGTCACATTATGCAATTAGTTTCTTATGTTAAATAGCTTTTGGAACCAAAAGCTGGTGGTTCCTTAAGATGGATGCCATGGGTGGCCTTACGACTACCCGTCTTAAAGAACCACCAACTTTTGGCACTAAAAGCTGGTAGTCGTTATAGACAGGTTTGACTGTATTCAAAACACGAACGTGCAATCAAACCTCTCCGTAAAGGTCACATTTTAAGTCATATAAAGCATTGATTATTACACATTAATTAGGCAAACTGAATATCTTGCGACCACCTGTTCTAAAAATAATCAGCTTGTTGACACAAAATGTATATCCACTATAGGCAGATTCGATTGTAAAGCTGTTTTTTTGTAATCTTAAAAAGTCACAATTTTATATTTTTCAGTGTCCGAAGTGAAGAAAAAACTAAGTGGTTTGAGGAATTCATTCAACCGTGCAAAACGCATACCAAATAGCGGAAGTCAAGCTAAGCAGTTGACCAAAAGGGCCGAGTGGTTGCTGAAAAGCCTGAGTTTTCTGAATGCACACACAGGTCACAGACCATCTACATCAAATTTAGAGGTAAAAGATTTTGTATACGCATTGTATTTAAATCATTTTCTCCTGCCATGATACTCGGCCGTGTGTAGAACTGAAATAAAGTTTTAATATATCGCGCTGTCCTTTTGCACTTAATGTACAATTTTTTGACTGAGTTGCCTGAAGTTTTTGAAGCACCAATTTCTTATTTCTCCAGGTTCCAGGAATAAATCCATGCTCGTCATCTTCCTGGTCCACCAAACCAGTTGGAAGTTGCTGTGTACTTAATAAAAAATTGTGCAAGCAGCAGGCTGCTAGCGCAATTTTCTCAACCTTGCTAGCATCTATACACCTGTGCAAAAGTTAAGCACCACCCTATTTTTACGCACATGCGAGGGTATATTCATGTGCTATGAAGAAAGCAATAGCATAAACATTTATGCACCCATCCATCTTAGTGCAAGAGGTAATAATGCAACTAGAGGAATGCTGATTATGATGGTGGGGAAACACTGTATGTTTTTGTTTGAACTTGAAAACGAGGCCTGAATATGGTTACGTCGACACAACTGACAACTATTGCCCTACAGTTGACACACGTGGCTAGATTGTCATTAATGGTGTCTGAAAACGAAGTTTAACATCTGTGCACGAGTTTGAGACTGTCATTATTAATACCGGGTATATCCACCTTGTGCCTGGATGACGGCCTGGACACGACGTCTCATGCTGGTCACCAACCGACTGATACGCCATTGTGGTATTCGTTGCCATTCAAGATGGAGTGCGTCTGTTAATTCCTGTAGGTTCTGCACAGGAGGATCCCTCCTTCTCACCATGTTTCCCAGAATGTCCCAGATATGCTCAATAGGGTTCATGTCAGGGCTCCTTGCTGGCCATGGTAGGGTTTCGATGGCATTCTGGCGGAGGTATTCATGCACATCTCTAGCACGATGTGGTCGGGCGTTGTCATCCATGAATATAGGGTGGGTTCCAGGTGCATGATTTATAAAATGAGGGACCACAACTCTATCCAGTATGGAATCTTGATATCTTTGTCCATTTAGTGTTCCAGGTACAGTCAACAGATCCAGCTTACAATCAAATGAGATGCACCCCCATATCATAACGGAACCTCCACCAAATGGAACTTCTTCCATGATGTTACGTTGGTCGTACGCCGTGCGTCTGGACCTCCATACACGAGTTCGACCATCTGTGGCATGAAGCAGGAACCGACTTTCATCGGACCAGTGTACCCGTCTCCAGGATCTCATGTTCCAGTGTCTTCTTTCGTTGCACCACCTAAGACGCTCCTCTTTGTGGTGTGCAGTGAGGAGAGGACGTCTGACAGGTCTCCTAGCTTTCATGCCAGCAGCATACAGTCTCCTTTTGACGGTAGACATTGACACTCTATTGCGCGTTTCCCATTGCTGGCTGAGCACCCTGCTGTTGGTGAATGGAGATCTCCTAACAAGGCGTACTAGGGCTCGATCATCACGGGCAGTAGTCTTCTTCGGTCTTCCAGATCTAGGCCTGTCCTTCACCTCGTTAGTTTGCCCATGTTTTGCAATCAAACGACTGATTACAGTATGGTTAATGTTCAACTGTCTGCCAATCTCTCTGCATGACATACCAGTGGTATGCATGCCTATGATTTGCCATTTCACACGATCACTTAACCTTCGTCTTGCCATAGCGGTTCACAATCAAGAGCTAATTCTCTCTGTACAAATAAACCACGGTCATGAACACAAAATTCCTAATCTTGTCGCCTAAATCTGTATGTAATGTTCTACACCTCAAACTGGACTTTTACATAACTGAACACGTGTGCTGTTTCCCGCCACGCGCGGACATCAAGCGGCGTGAAGTCATGCATGCATGTGCATTTCGTACTTGGAATTATGTCAGCTAACGCGGGGACAAAAAGTATGGCAGCCTAGTTGTACCATCATGTTTCTACGTTCTATTGTTTTTGCTGGTGCTTAACATTTGCACAGGTGTATAGATATATTGTTGTCAGGAAGACCCTAAAACGATTGGCTAAAATGCCAAACGCATTTTCTACAACGCGTCTCGCCCTGGACAATCGGTAATTAAATACCCTCTGTTCTACGGACATATTTCGGTGTGGGTATGGCTTTACGATGTCCTTCCGGAAGGGAAATGCATCGTCAGCAATTATGTGATAGTGGCATTCATTTCCATCTATAGAACTACAGCTAGGAAATGATAATGTGTTAGAATCCATGGCTGATTTTAACGTGGAACTGTTAAATACACCAGCATCACCACTTCTCCCAGTTGACCCCACATCCACATATATAAAGCGATAATTAGCATCGACCAGCGCTAACAACAGAATGCTGAAGTAATGTTTATAATTAAAGAATTCGCTGCCTGAACATGCTGGTTGTCGAAGTGAAACATGTTTTCCATCCAGGGCTCCCAAACAGAAAGGATAATTCCATTTTTGTTCAAATTCCTTACTGATTTTCAACCATTCCTCCTCTGTGGACGGTACCTGAAAATATAAAATATAAACATGATTTTTACTTTTTTCACTACAGGGTGATGATAATGATGACAATGGCGATAGTGGTGATGAAGATAATTCAATCCTAGATGAATCTCACATATCATCAAATAAAGGAGATGACGACGTCGTATTGACAAAATCCACCAAGCGACCGCTAACGCCAAACATGCAGAAAAAATCATCAAAACGCAAACGCGAGGAGGAGGAAATGGACATTCTGAAAATTCTTGCAAAGTCATTAGGAGATGATTCTGAAAAAAGGAACGATGACCATCCTCTTTCACAGAATGATCAATGTTCGTCTTTCGGGGTTCACGTTGCTAACTCGCTACGTCCGTTGGATGTTCTCCATCGAGCTGTGGCTATGGATGAGATCCAACGCAGCTTAACAAGGGCATCAGTGGATCAGATACAAAGATCACAACAAAGCAATCTGTACGCGACATCATCTCAATATCAGCCGATGACCCCACAGCAAACTAGTCAGACTTATCCAGATACGGCTGATCAAAATGCATATGGTCAGGATGGTTATACTATTCAAAATCTTTAAATTATTGCTAGATATGCAGGCCGTCTAAAGAAAACATTACATAATTTCAGACATCATATTTTATTTTATTTTGTATTAACAGCCCAGTTATCGTAATTGAACATTATCAATAACATAATTATTGTCTCAAGATGATACGAAACGACTGGTGTCTAAAAGGACAGTTAATTGTTATTTACTTATTTAGTTAGTATTTTGCCGGAAGGCCCTAGATTAACCCTTTAATGGTCATACTTGGAAAGTTACTATTTCTCAGTCGACAGAGAAATATTTTTTTAATCTTTCAACTGGATTGACTGGCTCGATAAACAAACCAGTCAATCCAGTTAAAAGGTTTATAAAATATTTGTTTGTTAACTCACAGAATTAGATTCAAAATATAGTTTTAAAAGTTTGACAAAATTTGACCATTAAAGGGTTAAGATATCAATAGGTTACCTTAAGATAATCATCTTTTAGGCAATCATAGAGAGCTTGGCAAGTTTCTGTCACTATTTCGGAGATGGTCCTTTCACCGATCCTGTATGAAAAGGATACACTCCGGAACGTCTCACCTGTGAATGTAATTTCATGTAATTAAGTATCTCAGTTCCATAATTTATTACGCACACATGACAATAGCTGTAGCCTGGATCCGTGGCGCATATATTTGGGTACTCTTACCATGAGTGAGCTAGGGAGCCAGGCTAAGCAATTGCTCTGGCTGGGTTTCATAAGTTAAATTCATATATGAAGGTTGATGTGTCAGATTAAATAAGTACGTAGGCCTGCATTCATTATTACTTTCAATGATTAAATAAATAAACATAATTGTTAATTACACATCGTCACTGCTTATTTTACAATTATTTGCATGTCGACTTGCTGAAAATAATCTGGCCAGCTTATTAAACTACAAGAACGCTATAATAGCTGCCGATAGAGCACCCAATAAAGGTGAGAATTATTGGGAAATTATGAAATATGTTATTTCTGCATTATTCTCTATCGCAGCGGGTGGCCCAAAAATGTCGCAATTTTAATGGATAACAACATCCTAATAACAAGTAACCTGGTGGCCGCGTGGCGTTTGTCAGAATTTTTAATTGGGCCACTGTGAATTGAGCTTTGACCTTTTGACCCCAAAACTGGCACAAGTCTTCAGAACCTGGTCAAATTCCCTTCAGTGTGTTATCATGCCAGAGAGAATTTTTAAACTGTGTCATGGTGATCTTGACCTTTGACCCAAAACTGGCACCGGTCTTTAGGAACATACAGACACCATTCCACCCAAGTAGAATCAGAGTTAGGGCAGAAACACAGATAGACATCCAGACAGGGCGATTACTATAGTCCAGCCACACTTCTTGGCAGTGGCGTAATTAGAAGGGGGAGGGTCACCAATAATTCTGTCAGAAAATGTATGCTTGTCGGACATTTTGGTTGAGGTTGGGAGAGTAGTTTGGGCATTTAGGATGCAGGAAATCGCTTCTCTAAGCATATAATTTTGAAAAAGTTTCCCGGGGCTGCTTCGTGAGCGGTACTAATAACTTTAACCCTTTGCTGCTTAAATTTTCTTCAAGAAAAATCAAATTTTTCACATAAAGATGTCTATTCGATTACCGAGCCAGTTATTCTAGTGGTGAAATTTAAAAAATAACCTTCTCTTGGTCTGTACATAGACATTTCTCAAGACGACTGCGGAGGCCGTTCTTGGCCGGTATGGGCTGCAAAGGGTTAAGAATAGCTGGAGCCTAATAATGGAATTTTGTACCATGAATCTTACTGATATTATCCATTCAGTGTAGTAATGTCATGAGGCTAGGTAAACTACTTTAATGGTGACAAAATAAAAAGCATCTCAAAACATTTAGTGCCGGACTGACAAAAGACATTAACAAAACAAAAGTATAACCCTACTGGTATGATTATACAAACCTGTCGCCAAAAATCTTAAGGTAACGGCCAATCGTTCATCTGGTGAAATACTCCTTCTCATATTGGTGTCCGTCTTTCTAATTAATGGTGCTACCTTGTTTAAAATGGACCGGAAACCTTCGGGGTCCACTCTGAAGTAAAGACGATACATTTCTACATCTTCACTTTGCAATTCCTGCACCAAATTCCCGAATACACCTTGTGCCTTTTGTTTCTTTATCCATGGTCGTACCCACATACTTCTATATCTAGGTCTTCGTCGTCGAAGAATTCTCATTATTAAGAGAATAGCCAGAATTCGTTTGCGCAGTTTCATAGACGCCGCCATTACCGATGTCACGTGCTTTGGGACTCGATCACCTTGTTTTGGCTATGTTTTTCATTCGCGTATGCGGTGTTGAGCGATCCGTCTGCGGGTCACGTAGACCGAAACGAGAAACACGTGCGAAACAAATTTGTTTACCGTTTTCTGTTTCTCGCCGTTCGTTTGCGCCGGGCTTTAGCTTTTTCACGACGAAGCCAGCCGCGAACAGCCTCTGCAGTGGGCTTGGGTAATGCCCATCTGCCGGCCAATAGAAGAGTATTTTTGAAAATTGACCGCTGGAATGACTGGCTCGGTAAGCGAGCCAGCCATTCCAGCGGTGAATTGTCAAAACTAGTCGTTTTCTCTTGGCCTGCAAATGTGCATTCAATAAACAAATAGTTCGATTTTCTTGCCCACATTTGGTCCTTAGATGGTTAATAAAGGTGTCTGCCATTTCTAGCTATGCCCCGCCCCTTTCTTGCTAAGCTCCGCCCACTTTGTACGTGTGTGGTAATGTGATAGGTCTTTTATACTTCTAACCCTGATATTACCAGAATCCAAATTGCAAGGCAATTAGACATTCATTGATGAAAAATATCTATTTTTGTGATCAATCGCTATCATAATCAAGGCAGCCGTGCTTGTGGTAAATTTTGAAGATAGTCTGCTCTTGACTTGCAAATGGATTTAATTGAGACTGACAAAGCGTAAGCTTGGATTTTCTTGACCAGCACGCCATTAATGGGCAAGTAAGCAAAGAACCGGAATCGGAAGTGGTCAGAAGAATGATCCATTTGCGCGACAACAGAAAATAATTAGTGTAAAGTTCAGTGGTAAACTTAAGAATATAGTTTTCTCCTGTCCATCAAATGGACATTCGCTGAGCAAATATTAATGAATCTAGTTTCCCAGTCAATCTTACGACGTCATAAACAACTACGTCACATATAAGTTGACGTCACGATCCAGAGTTCACACTTTAAAATCTAACTGACAGAAATAGTCACTCATAGACCGGTAATAGTCCGCCAAATTGTACGAATTGTATGTCTTTACTATTTACTAAACATGATATTGAATATTTTGAAATTAATTTGACCAGTCGCTGTTGCTGCCAGCACCCAGTCGAATTAGTAACAAATTAGTATCAAAATAGTCAACAGCTCACCTGTATAGTTTTCTCGAAATTCAGATTCAGAGAGTTCAGGGATCGATTGATCCTAGTATGGGCAATGCGTGTGTGGAGCCTAGCTAGAGATGGGCGGGACACAGCTAAAACTACATTCCTCCATTGATATAAGTACTATTTTGAGCATTTTGAGGCGCCTTTGACACAGGATGTGTTAAGTGAGCGTCCACGATGTTATAGAGATACCTTTACGATGTTCTCATTTCTCATACTGGATCCTTAAAGAAAAGCTCACCTTATTTTATAATAACAATTCAGGTGAAAATAATAGTCAGCCATAATCCATCCCTGACATATTGAATGATATGTAATCTATTAACCATAATCTACCGGCGCAATGCAATATTTGAGATGCGATTGGCATCTCTTTAAAGGTACATATTCGCAGAAAAATGCGGGAAAATAAAATTGTTTAAATTGTGTTCTTTTAAAAGCTTAATTTGTGTATCTCAATGTAATAAAGCGAAATAAATCCTAACATATGATGATTTCATTCCGTACAAATTAATAAGGACATTTTTTTAATTGCGAAATTGAATTAGGGACGCGTATCTCTAATTCAATTTCACGACTAAAAAATTATATTAATTTATACGTAATGAAAGATTTAATTAGTTTCATTACATCTAGACACACAATTTAAGCCTCTAATAGTATACAATTTTGACTATGTTATTTTCAATTAAATATTTTTTTAACCCTTTAATGACTAAATTTGTTCAAAAAATATTTACTTTTTGAATGTCCATTTGCAGGCCTAGAGAAGACTATTTTTGAAAATTACCACTGGGATGACTGGCTCTTTTATCGAGCCAGTCATTCCTGTGGTAAATTAAAAAAAATAGTTTTCTCTTGGCCTTGCAAATGGACATTCCCAAGACCACTACAGAGGCGGGGTTTGGCTGGCTTCGTCGTGAAGGTGTTAATACGCACCTTTAAATGATACGGTGAAAGGAAGCAGTTGTAGCATAATTTTGAAATATTCAACAGCTTACCTGTACTAAATCTATTGTTTCTGTATGTATGTATAATCGTATGTTATAATGTGCTTAGCTGTATTTGTCTACGAAATTGAGAATTAGTTTCTATAATTTTAGCACATAAAAATATCGTTATTTCTATTTCTTGCATTGTTTCCAAAGTATTTCAGCAGGAAAGAAAGGAATTTACTTTACAATGCTGAATATATCAATGCTAATTTGATTGAAAGTTTGCTGCTGTTGAAAGCATCAGTAGCTTTTGTTCAAATTACTGTTAATACATTCAGAATATTATATGATTATAAGAAATAGATTCGCTAAGTTCCTTGTCTGTACATAGATGTATAAATTTGTACATATTATATATAAAAAAATTTGTATATATGTTAATGAGGGCCTCTGCTAGATCAGGCCGTGTACTTGAAGTGCTACCCTCAATAAATAACGATTATTATTATTATTATTATTATTATTATTATTATTATTATTACACACCATCAAGACATGTATGGAGCAGTCGATATAGCAATTCAATTCAAGTTTATTCGGTAGCTTCTTCTGAAGGTTACGAAACATATATACATGACATATACACATAATGGCGGTTACATATGTTATATACATGATTAAATCGTATAGGTGTTTATGTTTTTCAATGATATACATAAAAATGATGATAGTAGTGGTCGTAAACTGATGGTGAGGATGCTGACGATGATTATGATGATGATGATGGCGGGTGATGATGATGATGATGACGATGGTGACCTCGGGTAATATGAATACTGTATAGTTACTACTACTACTACTACTACTACTACTACTACTACTACTACTACTACTGCTGCTGCTTCTGCTGCTGCTGCTGCTGCTGCTGCTGCTGCTGCTGCTGCTGCTGCTGCTGCTACTACTACTACTACTACTACTACTACTACTACTACTACTACTACTACTACTACTACTACTACTACTGCTACTACTACTACTACTATTACTACTACTACTACTACTACTACTACTACTACTACTACTACTACTACTACTACTACACCTACTACTGCCATCGCCACTCGCTGAGGTATGGCAAGCTGTACGCGCCGGTGATTATATAATTTGTCATTTCTTCGTTTTAAACATATTTATAATGATGCCAATATATTTACAGAAAACTATTATTGTTTTGCTTTTTTTGTATTGAAAAGTTGATATATTTTATGTGTATTTGTTCGAAGTGTATAATATTTAGGAAGATATATTCTTCTCTATGCACTTATTTCAGGACATTCAAATAAAATAAAGCACGTGAATTGCAATTCTTTCTTTCAATTTTTCAAGTTTATTCGGTAACCTATTCAGAAGAGCACGAAACATATTTACATAAAACATACATATAATGGCTGTTACAAATGTTATATACATAATTAGAGCTTGTAGTTTTTTCTATGTTTCAATGATCTGTCTCTTCGAAAAGGTATAATGGTCGTTTGTGGTGTGTGTACAAGGGTTAGTTGACCAATACTAATAGTTTTATTGATATCATCGATAAATAACCGTTGGATCTGGCATAAATAATTTGGCATTTTCCCCCAATCTAACCAAAACAGTTTCTGCAGTTGTCTTCAGCAGTGCCCATCCGCAGACTAAGAGAAGATTATTTCTGAAAATCCATCACCGGAAGGCTGGCTCGATAGCCGAGACAGTCATTCCGGTGGTAAATCCCCAGAAACAAACATATTTCGGTTCCCAGATGGACATTTTCTATGTGAAAAAAAATGTTGAACAAATTTGCGAGTTAACGAAAGGTGAATGGTAATTAGTAAAGAATACTGTAATGTTGTTGTACAATGTCACATCTCCTACTGAATAAATCAATCTAATAATCCATTTGTTGCTGAAAATTTCTATAACAGTTTGGTTGAAAGTTGTCGCTGTGCGAGGCTTCTATACGTATAACACGTATATAAATAAAAGGTGATGATAGAAGTGGTCGTAAACTGATGCTGATGATGATGATGATCTGATGACGGTATGATGTACTGTATAGTTATTACTACTACTGCCACCGCCACTCGCTGAGACGAGCGTACATTTGTGGGAGAAATAGGTATGGTTAGACCTGCAAGCTTTAAGCGCCGGGACAAGGCATTCACTTCTTCCTTTTAAATTTATTCATAATGATGTGAATAGATATTTACAGAGAGCTATTATTGTTTTGCATTTTCTTTGTATTGAAAAGTTGATACATCTTAGGTTTATTTGGCCGAACTGTATAATATTTGCAAGTATATGTTCAAACTATGTGGTGTTGAAGTGACTGAAGCAACTTCAAGTCAGCTTGCATATTCTTAGCTGAGTGACACGTGTTGCTGTGGATTACAGTGTTGCTTAAAGTGTCCATGACACGGCTGGTATAGCCTTGCGTAAATAGATCACACATGTGTCAATTCATAAAATACGCACATATCAGCTTGAAATGTTCACGGGTAATGGCCGACTCGGTTCTCCATTCTGAGAAATATACGGATCCGATTGGTTATTCAAGTATCTGACGCCATAAGCAAATACTGAGATATGCCAAAGTTCTACTATTTGGTTTCCAGATAACCGAACAGATCATATGCTTATTGTCGTGAGTTACCTGGAAACAAAATATTGCATAGTACAGCTTTACAGTCCTCTATATCTCGATGCTCTTGTGTCGGCTTTCCAAATCATGTGTACCTTCGGCTATCCGGGTACACAGCAACGCAAAGGCTAAAGAGACTAGCCAGAAGACGGAAAGGACCTTTCCAGTTTTATCTATTCCCCGCCCACCTTTCGCTAAGCTCCACCCATATTTCACACTATTGAGATTGATCGAACCTCGAATGCCCTAACTATCAATTTCCTATGGCAGCAACAGCGCCCAGTCAAATTAGTTTCAAAATATTCAACAGAATATGTATTAAATTGTAAAGACATACAATTCGTACAGCAACGCATTGCCCCTCTTCAAATGTGCGTTCGTGGCGTACTTATCTACGTCATGCATGACGTCATAATGACGTCATGCATTGTGATGTCATCATATACGTCACGTAGTCGATTATGGCGTCATATGATGGATGGATAAACTGGAACGGTCCATTATGACATCAAGGGACACCGGATGGATGCAGGCTATGTGAAATCTGAAAGGTGGATGCCACTCGTTCGTGGAGGAGAGTACATGCGTAATACATGTTTTATTCTATGGCAGCAACAGCGCCCAGTCAAATTAGTTTCAAAATATTCAACAGAATATGTATTAAATTGTAAAGACATACAATTCGTACAGCAACGCATTGCCACTCTTCAAATGTGCGTTCGTGGCGTACTTATCTACGTCATACATGACGTCATAATGACGTCATGTATTGTGATGTCATCATATACGTCACGTAGTCGATTATGGCGTCATATGATGGATGGATAAACTGGAACGGCCCATTGTGACATCAAGGGACACCGGATGGATGCAGGCTATGTGAAATGTGAAAGGTGGATGGCACTCGTTCGTGGAGGATAGTGCATGCGTAATACATGTTTTATTAGAAATACAATGAAGTTGCGTTTCTATCGTGCGACAATCCAGTCATAGAACTATTGGTCTCACGTAACGCAATGGAGGCATCCAGATTTAGCCATGAAAAAGATGCCTAAGATGGGAGCGCCTTAGCTAAGCTCCACCCACACTTCGCCCCTTTTGGGATTGACCGGTCCTTGATTTCCCTGACTATCTATTTCCAGAAAACTATACAGGTAAGCTGTTGAATATTTTGAAACTAATTTGACTGAGTGCTGTTGCTGATATAAACGCACCGCTTAGACCGTCATCAATTAACCGACTTTGAATAACTCAATATGACGTCATCATATACGTCACGTAGTTGATTATGCTCCATTGCATCAGATGCCATTTGATAAAGGTGGCAGTTTTCCTGTAGAATATAACCATTGCTGCGTTGTTGTACATTGGCACCGCACCGCAAATGGACATTTTCCAGTTCAGTTTTAGCTATGCCCCGCCCACCTATAGCTAAGCTCCACCCATACCTCGATCATGTTGGGATAGATCGATCCCCAAGCGCACTGACTATCAATTTCCAGAAAACTATACACAGTAGCTGTTAAATATTTTGAGACTAATTTGACTGGGTGCTGTTGTTGCCTATGGCAGCACAGCGCCCAGTCACATTAGTTTCAAAATATTCAACAGAATATTTATTAAATGGTAAAGACATGCAATGCATACAACACGCCAGACTGTTAAGCGTTAACGACGGACTATATCGAATTGCTCATGACGTCATGATTATGCGTTCGGGACGGTCTATACGCTAATGTGGGAAGGGTCTATTCACGATATTCGCCTATGTCTAATTCGATTTCTTATGCAAATGAGAGCTAACACAGATATCAGCGTGCTGCAATGGTTAATGGATATAACACGATCAGGCAGGCGTAAGAGCGTCGAACAGATAATGAACCTGCCCGAGTTTATCCACCCATCGTATGACGTCATAATCAACTACGCGACGTGTAGGATGACGTCATAAGTATGAGCTCAGTTATTCGATATAGACCGTCTCTAACGCAAAATCACGAATGCATTGGGCATACCACTTTGGGCTGTTGATGGAGATACTTGACGTTCAAACAGCATTACTTTACTATTGATATTCAATACAACGCACTTTAAGTAGCTTATATGACGAACTAATATCATAATATTATTGAAGTCATACATCACTGGAAAGCCAAGTAATTTTCTCTACATTTCTGTATTCGTTTTTATATTTTTGTAAAATTTAATACAGTTGATTGTGATTTTAAAATAGCCCCTATTGTCCACTTGATTGAATGAATCTAGGTATAATGATGTATTTTATATACGCAAATAACAAAGTGAAAATATTACAAAAATATAAGAAATAAATCATTAATGGTTAAACAATTGAATACGCTTTCTAATTATGCATGACATAAATAATATAGTGATTTTAGTTTATCATAAGAACGGTTTAAATTGTGGTGTATTTTAGTGCAATTGTAACTCAAGCTATTTGTTGGCGGCGTTATCATCCAGAAATTACGTTCTGAGCGTTGATTTAAGGGAGTCGTGGCGTAATGGCGTAAATGTGGGAAAGGCGTATTGTGTGCTAATAAACACAACCAAATATCAAGTTAAAGGGATGCTAATCTCATCTCAAATGTTATACTGCACCGATAGATTATGGTTTATAGATTTCATTTCATTCATATCCTGTCACCTTCCCGTTTCTGTATCACAATTATCTGTTTTGTAATATAGCGTAAACGGTGAACAGTGATCGCCACCATTTTGTCTTCTCAAGCGATAGAGTGTGGTGCCATGTACGTGCCAATGCATTAGATTCTTTATTATGTAACATTCAATTCGTTTAATATTTTGAAACTAATTTGACTGGATGTTGTTGCTGCCTATGGCAGCATCAATTTCCAGTCAAATTAGTTTCAAAATATTCAACAGCTTACCTGGATGATTGCTTTTATAGCACATTGCCAAACTATAGCTGGCACCTCTAAGACTGAGTGTATATCCCGAGGCAGACACGCTAGGCTGTTTCTGATTGGTTGTAAAGTAAATCATGACAGCCATCATAGGCTATAGCAATGTTGCGACAGTTAGCTACTAAAGGCTGAATATCTTTCTATACACCTGTGCAAAAGTTAAGCACCACCCTATTTTTACGCACATGCGAGGGTATATTCATGTGCTATGAAGAAAGCAATAGCATAAACATTTATGTACCCATCCATCTTAGTGCAAGAGGTAATAATGCAACTAGAGGAATGCTGATTATGATGGTGGGGAAACACTGTATTTTTTTGTTTGAACTTGAAAACGAGGCCTGAATATGGTTACGTTGACACAACTGACAACTATTGCCCTACAGTTGACACACGTGGCTAGATTGTCATTAATGGTGTCTGAAAACGAAGTTTAACATCTGTGCACGAGTTTGAGACTGTCATTATTAATACCGGGTATATCCACCTTGTGCCTGGATGACGGCCTGGACACTACGTCTCATGCTGGTCACCAACCGACTGATACGCCATTGTGGTATTCGTTGCCATTCAAGATGGAGTGCGTCTGTTAATTCCTGTAGGTTCTGCACAGGAGGATCCCTCCTTCTCACCATGTTTCCCAGAATGTCCCAGATATGCTCAATAGGGTTCATGTCAGGGCTCCTTGCTGGCCATGGTAGGGTTTCGATGGCATTCTGGCGGAGGTATTCATGCACAGCTCTAGCACAATGTGGTTGGGCGTTGTCATCCATGAATATAGGGTGGGTTCCAGGTGCATGATTTACAAAATGAGGGACCACAACTCTATCCAGTATGGAATCTTGATATCTTTGTCCATTTAGTGTTCCACGTACAGTCAACAGATCCAGCTTACAATCAAATGAGATGCACCCCCATATCATAACGGAACCTCCACCAAATGGAACTTCTTCCATGATGTTACGTTGGTCGTACGCCGTGCGTCTGGACCTCCATACACGAGTTCGACCATCTGTGGCATGAAGCAGGAACCGACTTTCATCGGACCAGTGTACCCGTCTCCAGGATCTCATGTTCCAGTGTCTTCTTTCGTTGCACCACCTCAGACGCTCCTCTTTGTGGTGTGCAGTGAGGAGAGGACTTCTGACAGGTCTCCTAGCTTTCATGCCAGCAGCATACAGTCTCCTTTTGACGGTAGACATTGACACTCTATTGCGCGTTTCCCATTGCTTGCTGAGCACTCTGCTGTTGGTGAATGGAGATCTCCTAACAAGGCGTACTAGGGCTCGATCATCACGGGCAGTAGTCTTCTTCGGTCTTCCAGATCTAGGCCTGTCCTTCACCTCGTTAGTTTGCCCATGTTTTGCAATCAAACGACTGATTACAGTATGGTTAATGTTCAGCTGTCTGCCAATCTCTCTGCATGACATACCAGTGGTATGCATGCCTATGATTTGCCATTTCACACGATCACTTAACCTTCGTCTTGCCATAGCGGTTCACAATCAAGAGCTAATTCTCTCTGTACAAATAAACCACGGTCATGAACACAAAATTCCTAATCTTGTCGCCTAAATCTGTATGTAATGTTCTACACCTCAAACTGGACTTTTACATAACTGAACACGTGTGCTGTTTCCCGCCACGCACGGACATCAAGCGGCGTGAAGTCATGCATGCATGTGCATTTCGTACTTGGAATTATGTCAGCTAACGCGGGGACAAAAAGTATGGCAGCCTAGTTGTACCATCATGTTTCTACGTTCTATTGTTTTTGCTGGTGCTTAACTTTTGCACAGGTGTATATATCGGCATGATAAAAAGCTTAAAATTACCGTCACAGTTTATGAGTGGCATATTAGATCAGCTGAATAGCTATCATTTAACATGCAATACGACACGAGGATATTTTAGATATCACCGTTGATGTTTTATTCGACGGGTATTGTTACTAAAATCTAGCGATACATGACTTGTCTGTGGTATGTGAGGTTAATCAATCGATGTATTTCTTGCTAGACTACGTTCAATTCTAGCTAAGCCCCGCCCAATTTGTCCGAGCTATCAATCAACACGTTGAAAACTGAATTCCTAGTATCCCAGTGTCATAGTACAGGTAACCTGTTGAATATTTTTAACCGAATTTTACTGTGATATGGTTGGTGGTTAAATATTCAACAGAATATTTATTAACGCCTTTGTGACAACTACAAAGCGCTGAAAATGTTACTAAAATCAATTAACCGAATAATGGCTAAGATTTCTCAAGAAATAACAATTGTTCCAGGGCACAAAACGATTTCGTAAACGTACCAGTAAAATTTACAGACAATACCTTTCTTTCTATCTGCAAATGGGCACACCACTGCAGAGAACATTTGTTGGTGGGCTTGCACATCAAAGGGCTGCGTGGGATCGGGGTGAGGGTGGTGGTGTAATGGTCAAGGTTTTTGTTTTACCGGTGTCACTTTGCAGGCAAAGCAAATGCTCTTTTCTTAATTTACCACTGCGATGTTGTAACGAGCCAGGCATTGCAGTAGTAATTTTTCAAAAAAACATATTCTTCTCTTGGCCCCAGATGCCGCACTGGCTGCCATGAATAATAAAGGGGTAATTTGACACAAAAGGGGGTTAACATGTGAATTCATCAAAGAATACACTGCAGACACTTTCGTGATAGACCGCTGTCACATTATGGACGTACCAACGTGATTGGCATTGCAACATCGGAAAACGAGTGACGCATTTAATACTAACTACATGAGGGACACATCGAATCCCTCCATTGGTTAATCCTGTGGACAAACACCGTGTCATTTCCGAAAATGAGGACTACCCTGATAATGCTGGGTATTGGGCCCACCATTGAGAAAGTATCGGCACGGTAACCGGCATTAGCATGGACCGTGGTGAGGAATTCAATCTGTCAGTCATGTATATGATGTCATAATCAAATACGTCACATGTAGGCTGACGTCACAATTATAATACGTCATAAATGGTGAATCTAAATCCGTTATGAACTCTTAATAGTCTGTCATGTATACGAATTGTATGCCTTTCCTATGTAATAATCAGTAAATTGCATATTTTGAAACGAAATTGATTGGGCGCTGTTGCTGTCATAGGCAACAACAACAGTACTCAGTCAAATTAGTTTCAAAATATTCAACAGCGTACCTGTATATTTATCTAGAAATTGATATTCTTGTCGTTCAGAGTTCGATTAATATTAGCGTGGGAAAAGCCAGGGCGAGCTTAACTAGAGATGAGCTAAAAGTGTGTTCATCCGTTCTCTTAGTAAAGCCAACGAAAAGATTGTGAACTTTGATAAGGTAAATGGCACGATGCGTCACGTTAAGAACTATCGAGAAACTCTACTGTTAACTCCCTCAACGTAAAAGGCCAAAATTCCAATATCCTTTACGATTTAAGAAATATTATGTTGAATATTTTGAAACTAATTTGACTGGAACCTGTTGCTGCCTATGACAATGCAATGCCTATAGAAATTGGGTTTCTGGGAATTCAGGGTTCAATGGGTTAAACATCGGGACTCAGTATTCCCAGATCCTCAATATCAAGGTAACCATATATAGGTCTACAGGTAAGTTGTTGAATATTCTAATTTGACACGAACCTGTTGATGACATAGGCCAAGTGACCCGGATATTCACACACGTGACACACTGTTAAATGTGTAATGCAATGTTGCTAAATATGGTAACTTAAGAACGTTATTAAACACAAACGACGAAAAGAAACGTAGTCTTCCCATTAAGCTGAATAGCATTGCCAATTTCCAAGAAAAAATCTAAATCAGCAACGCTTGTGTTCCGTTTCATTTAACACGATATCGAGTTTGCTATTGTTCAATGGACAATGAACTTCATCCACAGTGGGTTATTCAGACGAGCCAGCCCAAGGAAATCGGCCAGTTCGGCGGTTATTGAACTCAGCGATGATGAGTGGCTATATTAATAGAAGCTGTGGATTATCTGTGTGGCGTCGTGGACTTTAGGGAGAACCACGGAAAGGTTGACATTCCCCGGTGTCGCTTTTGATCCAATTGGTGACAAACACGTTGCTATGATAATAACACCCGAGACGACTCAATCAAACGACGATCGATAATGAAATAAAATGAATGAGATTACCTTCACCAGCTATCTAATAAAGGATTCCAGTTTATCCACCAATCACTATGGCGTCATAATTAAACTATTTGACATATACGATGACGCCATAATCAATTACGTCATGAAGGATGTAGATAAGTTCGTCACGAAAGCTTAACCCATCACGTGTCAACAGCGCCACGAATCGCTGGAAGTGCTGCTCATAGCAATTAATCCTTTAACGGTCTAGATATTTTCCAAGAAGATTATAATTTTCCCACTTAAATTTACAAAAATCATTATTTTCTGTTGTCCTGCAAATGGACATTCCTCATGACCACTACAGATGCTGTGTTTGATGGTCCAGACCATTGTATCAATGGTTAAGAAAATACAAGATTCAGCCTAGCCAGTGTCCATTTGTAGGCCAAGAGTAGATTATTTTTTGCAAAATTACCACTGCAATCGCTGGGTCATTAAACGAGCCAGTTAATCCAGTGGTACATTTGCAAAAATAGTATTCTTTTGGCCTAAAATGGACGTTTCACACCACTGCATAGGCCTTTTTGCCAGTTTGACAATTAAAAGTTTAACTTGCTACAAGAGGGCTAATTGCTGACGGACTAAGCATAGTTGTATTCTCTGTTTTTACTATTTAATAAACATGCTGTTGAATATTTTGAAACTATTTTGAATGGGCGCTGTTGGTCAAATTAGTTTCGCAATATTCAACAGTTTACCTGAATAGTTTTCTGGAAATTGAGATTCAGAGCGTACAGGGATGTATCAATCCCAACACGGACATCGTGTGGGTGGAGCTTAGCTAGAGATGGGCGTGGCATAGCTAAAACTGAATCTCTTCATTGGCTTGCAGCTTGCCGTCTTGAACAACTACTATCGCAATATATATATAAATGTAAATATATATAAACACTATTTACCGCAGGTCTTTATGCAAGATGTTTTGCTAGATCGAAGCCAATAAGCCATTGCTTGACAACTGAACAGAGTATATAGTTGAGGGGCCCAGGATGGAATGATTTACTAATCATACCAAAGGCGATGCACACCAGTAGGTCTATCCTTTGTAATGAATCGCGTGATTACATTCATGTACATATAATCTTCAACCCAGATGTATTCCATGATGCAAAAATATAAATTCTCAAGGTCATTACCAACTAATTGACATTCAATCTACCTCTCGTCTCTCCACTTACATTCTCTCTATGTCCATCTCTCTCTCTCTCTCTCTCCCTCCCTCCCTCCCTCACCCTCCATCCCTCCCTCCCTCCCTCTCTCACCCTCTCTCCCTCTCTCTCTCTCTCTCTCGCTCTCTCTCCCTCTCTCTCCCCCCCTCTCTCTCTCTCTCTCTCTCTCTCTCTCTCTCTCTCTCTCTCTCTCTCGCTTTCTCTCCACCACCAGCACCAGCAAATGCACCACCACCACCACCGCCAAAACACCACCACCGCCGCCGCCACCACCACCACCAGGTTGTACAAGCATCTGAATTAATACTAACGAAAGCACCTACGGAAATTGAAAAATTACATTGATTAACGGTTTTACCATATAAGGAAAGACGGTTCAGATGGTTGCACTAGGGCATCAGCAATTATGTATCTTTCGTGCCCCACAAATGCTACTTGACTGTGACGTTAGCTAACGAGTGACGTGTGTTGATTATTTCGTCAGACATTTCAGTGACATATCGGATCCACCTATTATTTTACCAAGGGTAAATGAACTACATTATCAGGTAACATGCACTGCCCTTCCTTTCTACCAACCGTATGAACATGATCGATCATTTAACAATTTGAACATGCATGACCAAAACACCAAAACCATTTCCGATTTAATAAATATTTTGTCTCTCTTACTGCATGTTGTAGCAACAAGTTCCTGTCAAATTAGTTCCAAGATATTCAACAATTCTCCTGTACAGTTTCATTGAAATTGTAATGGATGAATCCAGTTTTAGCTATGCCCCGCCCATCTCTAGCTAAGTTCCACCACCGCTTTGCCCGTGTTTGGAATCGATCGATCCCATGCACTCCCTGAATATCAATTTTCAGAAAACTACACAGGCACACTGTTAAATATTTTAAAACTAGTTTGACTATGTGCTGTTACTGCTTATGGTAGGAACAGCGCCCAGTTTAATTAGTTACAAAATAGTCAACATAATGTTTATTAAAGGTACGTATTCACACCAGCATGCTTGAAAATAGAATCGTTAAGACTGTCCACCTTTAAAGGTTTAAGTTGTGAGCCTCAGTGTAATGAAACGAAATAAACCTTAACATATAATGATTTTATAACGTATAAATCAATATAATTTTTTAAGTTGAGAAATTGAATTAGAGACACGAGTCCCTAATTCAAATTCACAACAGAAAAATTACAGAAAGAAATCAGCATATACTACGATTTATTTCCTTCCATTGCATTGTATTACATTAGATTACACAAGTTAGGCCTCTAACATATGACAATTTTAACAATTCTATTTTCAAGCGCCTTGGTGTGAATATGTACCTTTAAATACTAAAGACATACAATTCATACAACGGACTATTAACCCTTTAACACTCATATCGGCCAAAAACGACTTCTGCAGTGGCCTTGAGAAAAGTCCATTGGCAGACCAAAAGAACACTATTTTTGAAAATGTACTACTCGAATAACTGGCTCGATAACCGAGCCAGTCATTCCAGTGGTAAATTTTCAAAAATAGTCTTCTCTTGGTCTGCAAATGGATATTTTCTATGAGAAATTTGAAATTTTCTTGAACAAATTCAAGTGTTATAGGGTTAAGCGTTAACGATAGAGTAAATCACACCCATTCATGACGTAATTTATTATGACATCAAACCTACATGTGGTGTAGCTGTTTATGACGTCATATGATTGATCGATAAACTTGAGTCATCAATTACTGATGCCATGCCATTAAATTTATGACTGTCTTCTTTTGCAATTATTTGGTTGCGGGTTATTTTGATTTCACTAAAGAAACTTTCTGCTTAATTTCCTGCACGTAGTTTTATAGGAAACTCATTCAGACTTTATCTTCTTCTAAAGGGCAGATGAACACTAAACACTATCATTACCCGGATGCAGACAGTCTACGATGGACAGTTATATCGTACATTCTCTCTCTCCCCTCCCCCTCCCTCTCTCTCTCTCTCTCTCTCTTTCTCTCTCTCTCTCTCTCTCTCTCTCTCTCTCTCTCTCTCTCTCTCTCTCTCAGACATGTTTGAAGACCACTGTGCAGTTGTTTTAGGCAGTTCAACGATTAAAAGGTTAAGTTGACACAAGAGGGGTTAACATAGAAACAAAGTCATATTAACCTGTTTCTTGGCACGATCTCGCCTGCTAATGCAATTAGTTACGCATCCATATCTGCTCAAACAAGCCATTCTACTCTCAATAAAATGTAATCCGGACATACGCTGCAGAAACAAGATTCCAAAACAGGACGCATTCACAAAATGATTGTTCGCTAAATGAATTTGCCAATTTTCCCTCAAACTACATTGCTGAATTCAATTCAATTTGTAAATTTATAACCAAGATATAGGCCAGTAAAAGAGCCCATGTCTAGCTATGCCGGCACGTTTCTAGCTAATCTCCGCCCATTTTATACGAGTACACAGTTAACATATGGAGTAATTGATTGCAACAACAACTACCTTAGAGTCAGATGTTCCAATCAATATGCAATGTTTCATACTGAGTCTCTTTATTGTCGTAAATGGATCAACAGGCTATTGTTATATTGTTAGCGTTTCCTTTTTCCCCTACGTGTATGCAGGGGGAAGTTGGACAAAAAGTTCATTTTACTGGTCTAATAATCGTCGTGTACAGACTTGATATTTAGCGGGCATATCATCCCTTTCATTTACGTGGCTTGGTAATGACGGTTTGTTTGGGTTGGCATTTAGTTGCATTTAGTAGGTGGCAGTAGTTAGTGTCTATTAAAATCTTATGAAGTGCTTTAGGATGTTCCATGCTCAAATTCCCCAAAAGAACTGTGTAACCATATTTCCACGACTCCACCAATATCAGAAATGGTGCGAATCTTTTATTTTCTTGTTATTGGTGAGAATATCAATATAATATACTAGATATTTATTGCCAGTATTGCCGTTACCGTATCTGTGTCATTGAATAATAATGTTATCTGGATTAGTATATCATAAAACCTATCTTCAGCCCAGCCCAGCTCTCTCCTGCTCTCTCTCCTCTCTCTCTCTCTCTCTCTCTCTCTCTCTCTCTCTCTCTTTCTCTCTCTCTCTCTTTCACTCTGTATCTCTCCCTCCTCTTTCTCTCGCCCCTCCCCCCTCTCCCTCTTTCTCTCTTTCTCGCCCTCTCTCAAATGTCAGCAAACAAATTAGTTTCAGAGTTTTCGATATAATATTTATTAAATCGGAAATCCATCAAAGACATGCAATTCGTGCACGTGACGGACTCTTCCAGCTTCATGGCAAAGTATTTCTATAAATTACGATTGTGACGTCAGCTTGCATGTAACGTAACTGATTATGACGTCGTATTCTTGATCGACAGATCGGATTCATTGATTAATTTCCCTCCTTTGGATATTTTAATGTATTTCTATTGTTAGCCGTGCTAGTAGTGCTTGTGTATCGGACATGACTTATGTGGCTGGGCGACCGCTCTCTCGCGCCTGTCCTCCATCTCCACCCACCCACCTACCCTACCCCCTTGGGCGGTTTCTCAGGGCTCCCCACAATCGCTTGCTTGGAGACGTGCGGGTCAGGTAGGGCATTCCCAACAAGGTAGTCAGGAGCCAGGAATTGGGTGGTAGAGGTGGCCATCTCAGCGGGCGGTGCTCATTCTCTGGGTCATGGGGTACATGCGCATAGTCGTAGTAGTCTTCTCCTCATTCGGAGCGCAGGAGGCCGGCGCCGATGTATACGTTCATACCGGCAGAAGAGGTCCTTCTGGTGGAGACAGTGTTGGTTGTTCTTGAGGCTGCCATAGTGGAGGTTGCAGCTGCATAGGCGGCGGTAGTGGAGATGGCAGTGGCTGTAGAGGCGTCTGTAGTTGATGTGGTGGCGGTCGTAGAGGCATCGACGGTTCCTCCCGTGGTGGCAGCAGTAGTTTTTTGGCACACACATTCGGAGGTGCGCTCCCAGGTCGACAGGCTTTTACCATGCAGGGAGGGTGAAGTCTGGCCGAGTTATCCGTGTGTGGAGAGAGGTCGCGAGCACACTCTTTCTCTATGATTTGAAATATTTGCTGTCGGCTGAAAAGGTGTACTACGGGGTGGCGTAAGGACCAATTTGTGTCCCTATATTCAGAGTAAAACATCAGCTGGAGGAGTGGGGGTTGTGTGTGTGCGTGCGTGCGTGCGTGCGTGCGTGCGTGCTGAGAAAATGTGGCGAACCGGGAAATTCAACTTTCCTTATCCCAAAAGAATTCGCTACTCTAACGCAACTGAAACGGCACAATTCGCGGCGCCTGAGACACATATAGATTGTGGGAGCTTTAAATGCGTGCTGAACGGGAGGCAGAAAGAATAATGCCTGCTGGTGTTATTATCGAACCTCTCCGCGCTCAGACCTTGACATGGCAAAGTGTCGATGCAGAGCTGGTTGCTTTTAAACTGGTCAGCTCTGCATCTCATCATCTTTTGCCGAATGTCTATTTCCATACGTTTGTTCTTGTCCAATCAGGTGTTGCTTATGCGGGCAAGGAGATCTTATAGTCCGGGAGCCAATTTTCAAATGGGATCTAGAAGAATGGTTTCGTAGCACACCCAGTATTCAGAAGGTGTGTCTCTATATTATGCTAGACCGATGTCTTGGGTATATTCTGAGCCGTGTTGTACAAGCAAATTGTGGTATCACTAACCCGTGAGAAGCCCATTTACAATAGGTGTTGAATGTAGCTCTCAAACAATTTTCACAATGGTAAATTTTTCACAAACTTAAGCGCATGTTATATCAATACAATCTTAACCAAAATGGAAAGGAGTGATCGTATATCGCAGATTTATACATAATCAACCTCGTTTAAGACACCCGTATGTTGCTTTGTACATATTGGGGCACTTAGGTCTTCTTGTGACTAGCAATACCTTAGCTACAACAATGCCCATGTTTTCTACATTTTTCATAATTAAACTTTTAAGTGACATGCAGTGCATGTCTACACAAGCTGGCAGGACATATTTATCACGTGAGCAAATGAGAGAATGTTACTCATCCGTGTCAGAGTCATCTTCGACAATTGTATGCTGAACATTGTCACACATTTCACCTCCCATACAAAGGCATGCTTCAGTGCAGAGTAGTTTGTTAGCCTTGCATTGACAGAGATCTGTTCTTTTGCAGGCAGACTTTTGACATCTACATGATGTGAGTTCAATTAATCCAAATGGAGCAGGATCGTTTGACATTAGAACAGGCTTGAGTAGACCATCCACTATACTCCAGCCATGTCCATTTGGAGATGGAAGATTCTGAACAGCTTGCAATGAACGTCTCCAAACAAGAGCTTGAAAATTGGCCCTTTCGGTGTGATGCTTTAGACTATTCGATGTAGGTGGAAGATTTTCATTTCTTTGTCTCTTTTAACAAAAGAGCCAATAACGGGTTTCATCAGCTGTCTTTCCCACATCCCTGGTGGTATACAACTCACAGACAAATTTCTCACATAGAATTGCAGTATTCGGTGATAAGTCAACATGTTCGCCGAGTTTGGCTAAGCTAAGCTGATGACATTCAGATGACTTTAAGAGATTGAATGCTTTTCTCTTAGCGACTCCAAATAATGCACTAGTGCTATCACAACCTGTAAGAGAATGAAACCCAGGCAAAGACAGACAGATAGCTGGGCCCAGTACTTGAGCAACTTTATGTATTGGTATGTATCGCAATTTGTCCTTTGTGCCCGTACGGAACCATAGTTCAGAACAGTGAAGCGAACGATACGTATATATACTAAGTACTGCCACGTCTGTATCAGGAGACTGTATGACAACACGCATGTGGTCTTTTTAAGCATGTAGCACGTGCAACATCATACGCGTATCTTCTTCCTCGTGATCTGATCGAAGTTCTTCCAAATACGACGAATTGTTCGCTGAAATGACAACAACATCCATTCAATCGTTAAAGCCACCAGCAAGAATGACGCAATTGTCGGCAGATAGCATATTTGGACCAGTATCACGCCACCGCTTGCTGAGAAATGCAACCAGGTTACTTTTGTTGCTTGGATTGCTGATGTACTTGACCCATTGCTTTGGAACGGGAGTAATTTCTCCAGCAATCTTTACTTCCAATGCTGTTGATGATCCACGTTTTAGCCGCTCTTCCGCTTTGAGAGATTCCAGTCTATCATATCTGTCAAAAACTATATCTACTCTGTTGCAGTCTTCTTGATTCAGTGGAACTGTAAAGATGTGCCAGTATTTATTAGCCAATTCTCCAAATGTAGACGTACATCCAGTTTTAACCACTTGCACAATTGCCATGCCATCTACTACATAAGCTGTTGCGCCTGTCTTGTCAACAGGTGGAAGCCGTCCATCAACATTTACTTCCTTTTCTAGTTCACTTAACAAAACACTTTTCACATTCTTTCTTAGAGTCCCATCCGTATGTGACAATGATAGTGGAACAGCAGACAGTTCATACGTCATCACTAGTTTTAAATCAACATCTCTGGACCTTGCGGCAATAATTAATCGACCAAATAGTTCGCGGTCAGATCTCACATTGTGAATTTTTTCATCATTTGTTTTGAGTTTTTTCTTCTGTGCTAGGCTGGCAAATGTTTTAAGTTTTAAGTGTGGCAACGTGTCCCAAAAGCTCCTCGTGTTAGTGTCCAGCCGCTCCTGAACACAATTTTCCATAATCTCCTTACCAATGTCACAGGCGGAAACAAGTCTCTTGGCGATTTCACTAGGCAATACCACGCCAGTTGCAATGTTTACAAGCGGAAGACACTCGCTGTCGTCGTTTTCCGCAATATTAAATGGATTGGTCATTATATCTGATGAGAACATCGAAAGTATCTTCTGCACATCGGTTTCACCCCTGTTCATTCGATTAGTCCCCATTTCCTTATGTACTCCAAACATGTGACTATCTTGTAACCCACACATTTGCTTTGTGACCGTTGTTATGGCTGCCCTCTCGTGGCTACTCCAGAGCTCCTGGCTTTTGTGTTATTCCAATAATACCACCTCGCTTTTTGGAATCCAAATTAATCGATTGCTCTAAGGCCATATCTGTCCACATTTGATTGAATGGATGGTCTGAGCGACTTACGGAATGATTTCCATTCAAGAATTGTTCATGTACATGGGGATGTGTACTTTGAAGCATCTTCATGTCCGCAAGATATATTGGCAGCCATCTTGCATAATTTGTTCTGTCCATGCTGTAGAAATATGGCGCCATAGCAGCAGTAGCAGATAGGTGTGCCTGCCAATCTCCAGTTCTCTCAGCTCTTATGAATCCAAGCAGCAGCTCTACCATACGAATATATGAGTTCCAAAATGCGAACAGGTGTGATTTCGAGCTTGACTCAACTTTAAAGGATTTGAACAGCTGTTGCAATTTATTCACGTACATACACACCTCTTTGAAATTTTCTTGCAGTGCGTCTAAGTTCATTTTAATTTGTTTTTCCGCACCGATTACCACCACATCCATCTGTCTCATTCCAACCACCATTACCTGGGTGCTTTGTCAACAGTGGTACAGCTGGATATACAGATTCTATGATGGAGTTAGTATACATACATAAAATATAACCTTCACATTTCACCCTCGCCTTTGGTATATGCATGCAAAATGTATGTTGGATATATGTTAGGTCGATATCCGTCTAAATATCATATATGGTGAATCTAATACGATATTACTTTGAGTTATGACACGATCATGCTTATATCGTTGTGCACTGTGGATACAGCGAAAGCCTAGACCCCCTATGCAAAGAAATCAGGATAACTAATTAGTGCTACCACAATTTGTTTGTACAACAGGGCTTAAAATGTGTGGGACATGTCCCCCAAGCCACAGCAAGTGTCAGACCTTCCGAATACTGGGTGTGCTACGTCACGATTCTGACCTAGCTTTAGCTCCTGGACTATTAGCAGCATCGGAGCCGGAGGCAGGCAATCAATGCGGTAGCCCAGCTGTTGTTTGCTTTATTCATGGTAGTCTATGTTAAATGCAGATCTTATGGCTGCTTTTTTCTCGAATAACCTTGAGTGGGTTGTTTCAAGAAACCAGCATTCTCGAGCTTTCTAACGGTACCGAACACTGCAAGGGACATTGTAATCATAGGCCATATTTCCTAGCAAGTATTCGTGCAAAGGCAATATGTACAATCTAAAAAGTGTCTACCCAGTCAATGGCATTACGTGTACGTGTCCATGTCCTTTCCTATGAGAAAACCTGACTATTACGTGGGTACTCACTGTGGCCCGGCGCATGCGCCGAGAGGCAAATCGGGTCTTAGACACACTTGCCTGCGTCTGTGCATCAACAGGGTGGTCATGGCGCAGCCTGAGGTGGCGGTATACTGGTTACCAGAACCCACTTATCAAATTTACCGCAGCAGATCCAACGTGTCGTATTTAGCTAGTGGTTTTCATCATTATTCTTGATCAGGTAGGCATACATTGGATGAAATTCAAATCACAATCATAACGGCTTGACGTTCTGCAGTCCAATACTGATCTTGGTTTATTTGATATGTTTATTATACAATAAAATAAACTAAAATAAGGTATTTAAAAAATAACATTACTGAGCCTCGGTGATACTAAATGTGCTAACTATAACCAGTTAAATAGCTTCTAACGTAGTTTGGGGCCTTGATAATTAGTTCTCCTGACATTATTCGTTGGATTCCATAAAAAATTATTCCAATTCTATTCCACTTAATTAGCTTGGTCTTCTCGTAATTAGATAGCCCATAGCAGGTTCCAATGAAAAACCACCCAAACTTATATATTGCTCACTCAAGACAGAGCAGCTGCTAGTTCAGAGGACATTTCTTAGCTTCTTCCACCTCATATTCGAATACAAGCGTGATTTATAGAAAAATCCATATTGCATATTGGCTGAGCTGTGCCATGTAGTTGTCTCATTCTTGAGCAAACATATTATGAAGATTAATTGCAGTGCGTATGAGACGGATTATGCATAGTGTGATGAATTCGCTCGGCCAGAGATACTGATAAACAAATGATTTAATACAACCTTAAAGAGTGTCATTGCTGGCTTGTCCACGTGTTCAAAATCTATGAAAATAACAGCCTATAAAATTATTAAATAAGTCAACGTTATTGGTTACACAGATACACATTAAATAGCATTCTACATAGTAATATTTCATTCTGCATTATTAAATATGTCTGGATGGTGATTTCCTGACATACGTCAGGACATGGCAATCATCTTCTACATTTGCTGAAGCAGAATTATCTTCTTATCGACAAAAAATAATATTCAAGGGAAAAAAAGAATGTTGCGCACTCCTGAGCACAGTCAAAGATATAATGCATCGTGGTTACACGACTGTATTCATACGTGCACATATGCATGCATGTGTACATTTATAACAACCACGAAATAAACCCTTTTTGCGATCGTATCACACTCACAGGGGACACTCAGTGGTTCGATTCAAATGCCATGATGATGTGAGAGAAGTGTCGGTCCATTGATGTAATCTTATTGACTATCCGTCATATCAAAGAGACGCAAGAATAATTCCCGTGTCTGAATGAACGCAAGATTGATTTCCGGTTCAGAGTCCATAGTTTCTTCACCATCTGCACGTAAGCGTGTTATATCTAATTCAAAGTATGAACCATCCTCGCAAAAATAAGCGTGATGCCGAACTTACGCGTTCTTTATGCTGTGCATATCTATGGTTGAAAGTATGGATGCGGTAATGACCCAAATCTGTCTATAAAGCTCATTTGAATTTCAAGTAGCATTGGTATATTTAAAAATTAATGGTATTTATCTAGAGGCCATGGTTTGATAGCCATTGTTCTTTGAGCAAGAATGTAAATACGACGTATATACAGGCAATTCATATGCTAGTAAGCAGCCTTACCCCTAGTTGCTCCATACTAATGAGCAGCACATAGTAATATGCATGACATATTTGTAAGGCTAAAATGATGGACTGAATTGCTTTAATAACATGGATATCCAGTTCTAGCGAGACATTGAAGAGTGTCGACCAGCTTTCCAGACCAGACCTTTCCTGTATTGGCATATTTTGGGAAAAGACCTTCCCACAATGCTTTGTCCACGACTATTCTTGCTGGTAAACGAGCTAGGCGATACGAGAACTGTATTACTCTATTATTAGACTCAGATATACTGCAATTAAGCCTGTTTATGAAAAATTAAGTTAATAATATTATTGACGTCATACATCATTGGAAAGCGCAGCCAAGTTTCTATACATGTATCTTTTAGTTTTTAGCTCGCTATTACCCACGTGATTTGATGCACCTAGTTATAATAGTATATATTATACTCGGAAATATCTCGGTGAAAACGTTACAAAAATATGGAAGACAATAGCCTACATTAATGATTTAGTGAATTGGTTACACTTTTCAGTTATGTACACCGTAATATTATCCTGATTTTGATTTTAGTTTATCATAACATTTGTTTAAAATGTGGTGTATTTTAGCGTAATATTAACTCAATGACAGTGAGCTACTTGTTGACTTTTCCGGTCAGCAGTGGTGCTCTAAGCGTTGATTTACTGGAATCCCACAGTAATGACGTCAATGTGGAGAAGGTGTATATATGCCAGTTGAGACAGTTGCATTACGGGCTGATATTGCATGGCTATTGATCGATACAAGAATCTTTATTCAGAAAAAAATCAAATTACTACCTCAGTGTCATGACAGTAATCGCACCAGCCTAGTAAACGCTTATATTAATTCCCAATTTGTTCCATCGATTCACGTGAAAGTAACTATGTGTCCTGTCTACATAGCCAGATACAGGAAGTCACGAAGCAACATGAATTTGATTATTCCTAGTTCCCGTTGTTATTGACTGAGTTTCGGCTTTTAATCAAAGGCAGCTGTGAATTCATTCATTGACAGGAAGTCTATTGCGGCTTACAACTAAGTGATGGCGTTTCATGTGAGTTCGATTTTAGCAAACTATTTGCGTCATAGTTATTGAATGAAGAGATTGGTGAATGTACAGATCTCATGGATCCTATGGCATCTTGGGAGACCAGATTTTTCATAATCACATTCGTCAATTTTTGGTAATGGTGTTGCAAGAATTGATTCCGGGGATATGTGACTCTGTTCTGATTTTGGACTCATTAGAATACTGAGACACGTGGAAATGAATAACAAGAGTACACTGCACACGATTGAACGAAAATAACTCAATGGACCTGTCCAGCTTATCCATCCATCATATGACGTCATATGACTTCATAATCAACTAAGTGACGTGTAGGATTACGTCATAATCATGAAGTCCTGAATGACACGATTTAGGCAGTCGTAAATGGTTAATAGTCCGACACGTTGTACGAAATAAATGTCTTTCCTATTTACTATTATATATCCAAAACATTATGGTCATTAATCCTACGTTATTGATTATTACAATAGTCTGTATATGTCCTAAACATTATGGTCATCAATCCTGAATTACTGATTATTGCACTAGTCTACATATTCAAAACAGTCTGCTCATCAATCTTACCTTATTGATTATTACGTTAGTTGGTATATATCCAACAATATTTTGATCATCAATCCTACGCCATTGCTTATTACACATAACATTATCTGTATATATTCAAAATATTATGACCGTCAATCCTACGTTATTGATTATTACACCAGTCTGTATATATCAAACATATTCTGATCATTAATCCTACACCATTGATTATTACACTAATCTGTAAATATCCAAAACATTATGGCCATCAATCCTACGTTATTGATTATAACACTAGTCTGTATATATCCAAAAATATTCTGGTCATCAATCCTACGCCATTGATTATTACACTAATCTGTATATATCCAAAGCGGTCTGGCCATCAATCCTACGTTAATGATTATTCCACTAGTCTGTATATCTCCAAAGCAGTCTGGTCATCAATCCTACGTTATTGATTGTTCCACTAGTCTGTATATCTCCAAAGCAGTCTGGTCATCAATCCTACGTTATTGATTATTACACTAGTCTGTATTTACACATCCTGTTGAATATTTTAAAACTAATTTGACTGGAAGTTGTTGCTGCCTATGGCAGCAACAACCTCCAGTAAAATTAGTTTCAAAATATTCAACAGCTTCCCTGTATGATTGCTTTTATACGAAATTGCCAAACGATAACTGGCATCTCTATGACCGAGCATATATATCGAGGAGGATTTTTCTGATTGGCTGAAATGCAAATCATGACAGCCATCATAGGCTGTAGAAATGTATCCACATTTAGTTACTAAAGCCTGAATGTCTTTCTCTAGCGGCATGATAAAACGCTTAAAGCAACCTGTATAGTTTATGAGTGTTAGATCACGTTAATAGCTATTAAGAGATGAGGTTAGTTATCCTTTAAACACTAGCCCAAGAGCCATTTCGAAGGCATTTGCTTGACTAACTGTCTGATCTGCAGGACCATAAATATGTAAAGTTAATGGAAGGTTAGCGAGTATGGTATAGAAGTAAAACAATATGGTGGTCTACTAAATGAGAACGATAAACTGAGAGCGTGAGACATACATTTCAACTGGCGAACATATGGTGAGATACACGGAAACAAGCACTCATATTTGAAGCAAAACAATCCGTAATCGTACATATTTTGTCATTCTGTTTATTTGAACATTTCGAACGTGAGTAAAGTTGTAGACATCAGTATCTAAGAGTGTCCTTGTATTGAGCAAAGGGAAGAAAATAACACTGTCTCAATTCCTAATTGCATGCTCACATAGAAGACGTTCAATTAGATCACTAATACTTCATTATTATAAAACTTGAATGATATCATTAATACATATATCACATATCTTAAACCATGACTTAGGCTGCATCTACATCATTACCATTATTATCATACGGAAAAATATGAACCATGGAGAACATCATTCTCATTTTCTGATCAACACATGAGACACCATGCACATAGTGATACACTTCTCATATATGGAAGAGGATTACTGGTTAATCTCCTCACCATTGATCAGCAAAAATAAATTGTAAATCACATATGGCGTTATTATGGGGAAATCGTTTGAGGTTGTAGGCATGCCTTTGAGGGGCGCCTTTCTAAAGTCCATTGCCACCATCTCTGTTTAGGATAATACAATATGTCCTTTCAATCACTAGACATATTTACTATAAGATGTTACTTATTTGCCAGATTTAGCCATGCAACAGTTTAAGGCAGAACGAAGTATTAGACAAATTGGCTCCTTAAAAGACCAACACGTGTTCTCTTTAAGTCAAATTACTACTCACATCATACTGGTGTGGTGATAATGTGGAAAGCACCTAGCAAGATATCACGGCCAAATTATGAGTGAAAGTAATGGCTTGAACATTTAAATTTATGCGCTGGTATGTGTAAAGCGAATTGAGCTGTAAAGTTCTTTGCTGTATATTATTCGACCAGTTCTTCAAAATTCTCGTCATTATCGAACATAACAACGTGCCACAAGATATTGCCACGAGGATGTCACTGCGTGCACACGCGACGGCCAATGTCTTAGATAAGTTAAATGCCAGGGAGTTAAATGCAGCCAGAAAATTGAGGAAGAAATCGAAAGTAATTCACAGTATAAGATTATTTTTAATATTCTGGAGTTAATTTACCTGCCAACTGCTAATGGCAATTGGTGTGTGTCAAATACGTTTAAAAATACTGTAACCTGTGTCTGTATGATACTCTGAAGTTAAAGATTCCGTGTTAATGCTAACCATACAGAATGGGCACACTTATCCACATCTACGTGTTTAGTGTACAGCAGTACCATTGTGATACTGATGTAGATATTATTAACGTGACAAATAGGAATTACTTTTACGACGTGTCAGTCTATTAGTTGCTTCCTTATATTATATTGAGCATTCATTTTGTCATTAACCTGCATTCGAAATACCAGACTAAAGCGGCCAGTCGATATGTCCATTCTTTTATTATCATACGTCATCCAGAAACGGACTCAATTAACGGATTGATTACTATACCACTATTTCTGTATTAGCTAGGCAATGTGTCCGCATATGCTATCCGTTTTCGTTTCCACGTCAGCAATCCATTTTTGAAAGTTCCGGAGCTAATTTTGTGCATGCGTACAGGAAAACTGAGCAGGTTTTTCATGCATGACGTCAACAAAGACTGATTTCCAGTATTTCGGACAAATAAAGACGAAAATACTACTAAAATGTTTTGCATCCATTTGTAACGCTGTGATTAGATGATAATAACATCCATGCATCTTCGGTTTTTGAAGAAGATTACGTAGAACCATCTCTGTTTTCTTTTCTGAGTTTTCTTTTGATGTCAATAGGCCAACGTTTTCTGCCAAACCTAACATCAAAAGCTCGTCTCCATTGAGGTCGCATTTTAACCGTATAATTTTTGATAGTGTATGGGGCTTATTCACAGCGTTCGAGATCAAGCTAGAATGAACGATTTATTTAAATTACCACGCTTAAATATCTGAATTTTCTTAAAACAGATGACTCAACAGAGGGAACATCGTACCCGATTGACGGGCCTTAAACACATACATGGAGTCTGGGATGGTAGATGACTGGTGCGTTAATAGATTACGTATGTGGATTACGTATGCTGATTGCAGACACATAGAGTCCTAGACTAACCCCTACCTAGCATAACCTATGTGGAGTCTGATTGAGTAATCTGCTGGCGGCGTAGCATTGATACGCGCACTGATGAATGCTCAGTTTGTGTTGGCGTACATCTGTTGATGTAGATACATTTATTAGTGTATTTAGATTGATAGCATAATATATATATAGATATATACTGTATATATGTGCCAAAGTTATCCTAACAAATGAAAAACACCCAGCAAAGGAATGCAAAAAGGTGTACACATTTTATTCATTTGCAGTATAGCGGACACCTGGCTGTATGTGGAGAAGACAACTAAAGGTATGCTCTATACATGTTATATACAACAACAGAGGAATATAGTCTTAGCTATACCACGCCCATTGCTAGCTAAGTCCCACCCATGATATTCCCGCGATGGGATCGAACCCTCAACTTCCTGACTATCAATTTCCAGAAAACTAGACAGGTAAGCCGTTGGATATTATGAAACTAATTTGACTTGAGGCTGTTGTTGCCAATGGCAGCAGCAGCACCATGTCAGATTGGTTTCAAAATATTCAACAACATGTTTATTAAATAGTAAAGACATACAATCTGCACAACAATGCTTAGTCCGTCATCAAGTATGCATTCCTGCCTTATCTACGTCATTCATGATGTTATTGATTATGACATCATCATACACGTACTTGATTATGCTGTCATATGAATAATGCATACACAGGAAACGTCCATTCGATAAATGGCAGTATGGGAACATTATCATAAAATAATAAACTTAATTGCCTCCTTTGCTACTAAATATTCATCAAATTATGTAGAAACACGATGTTTAAAACACTCGATCCAGGAAAAGTTATGAAGGAATTATATAGAGTAACAAAGATACATGCGTGCATACAAGCACGTCCATATGCCCGCGGTTGCGTATACAGATCGACAATGAGATGCTTTAGTAATCTGGCTGGAGTTAAAGAGGAAACAGCAAAATGCATATGGTAATTAATTACCGATGTTGACTCATTGCCAAAGGGTTTAAACACTCAGAGCCCAGTCTAAAGGATTGAGGGATGAGACTCGGAATCGACTTGCCAATAGCCCTAGAAAAGTGTACCAAATTGAAAGTAATTAACCCAATGAATAATTCACCTTTCCAGAGTACCCATCCATCATCTGACCTCCTATGACGTCACAATCAGCGCAGCGCGTGTATGATGACGTCACAATCATTACGTCACAAAGGGTTCAATACAGACCATCATCAAATCTCAAATGGTCTGACACGTATTATGAATTGTATCTCTTTGTAATTCTTTGCTATTTAATAAACATGCTGTTGAATATTTTGAAACTAATTTGATTGGGCGCTGTTGCTGCCTTAGCCAGCAATAGCACCCAGTCAAATTAGTTTCAAAATATTCAACTGCTTACCTGTGTAGTCTTTTGGAAATTGATAGTCAGGGTGTTCAGAGATCGACAGATTCCAACATGAGCGAGGTGTGGGTGCAGCTTAGCTAGAGATGGGCGGGGCCTAGCTAAGACCGGAAAGGTCCATTGGTCAGGATCATAGCCAATTTAGCTATCACATGCAGAGCTACCAAATAGATGAATCCATTGATCGTTCACTTGTCTGTTCATGGGGCGCCATGTACTTAAATCGACACCATTCTCACATGAGCTAAATAGGAGGGATGGGAATGGTGCTGTAAATCCTGACAAAATGGACACAAGCTCTCTCAATCACTAACGCGCTTGATCTGAATGATGTTGTAACGAAGCAATATTCGGCTAGTGAGGAACAACACAGGTTATTAATTAGGGGATGGGTTTGCAGGTGGGGTGGGTTGGGTGGGGTGGTGAAGCTGCACTGAATGCTGAATCATCCACTCATTGCTATTATTGTCATCGAATATGATGTATTTGGCAAGTCTAAGCATGCAGATTCTGCTTGACGTCAACAGAATCAATCAATACAGCCATGACATTGATGGCCGAATAGTGATGGATGCCGGCTTCGTCTTTAATTTGATTTTGTGAACATCTATTATTTTGTAATGCAATTTAATATAATCTTTGGTTGAGCGTGCCACTTGTCAATAAAGTGGACATCAACGTCAAGCATTAAGGTTGCCTTTCTAGAAAATTAACCGTTATTGACATGTGCAACAATTGTTAAATGTGCTCATGATATTAATATCAGTCATCGTGTTTAAATGACCGGAAACGGTTGCCAGTGGACATTTCCATTTTATCCATCTGGTAATGGTGAAGTAAATCCCGTCAAAGTGCATACAAGCGCTCTCAATCACTAATGAACTTAATCTGAATAACGAAGCAATATTGGGCTAGTGACCAACAAGGTTATTAGATATGCGGTGGGTGGGTTTTGAGGCGGCGAACGCTGAATCACCCACTCATTGTTATTAGCCTCGATTAATCCACTGAAACATGAATTCCAAGAACATCAAATTCAAGAGAACTTCCCGGGTAAGCTGTAGGATGTTTTGAAGCTAATTTGACAGGAACATGGTAGCAACAGCGCTCAGATAAATTAGCATCAAAATAGTAAACAAAATAGATCTTGCATGACTTTTCGTATTTGGTCTTTGTGGTCCGAATGGTTAACTATTAATAATACTATTGCTGATATCTGCTATTTGTCAAATTATATTGCTATAATTTTATGCTATTTAAGCCTTTAATGGCAACATGTCGTCAATAATTTAAAGATATTTGCTTATTGAATGCCCATTAACATCCTAGGAGAGGCCTATTGCTGTTTAATTTAACACTGGAATGACAGGCTATGTTAGCGAGCCAGTCAATCAAGTGTTAAATTAAAAAAGAAAGTCTTCTGTTGGCTGACAGGTGGACATTCCTCAAGAGCGAATTTGGCCGACATGAAATGGTTAAGGGAGCACCAGTTTCCACAAAAATGGTTTGATAAATGAATGCCACTATTCAGTTGTGCTGTTGTTAGTCTAAGGCATGCAGTGTAGAATTTGGCGAGTCTAATCATGATTCTGAGTGAGAAGAATCATTTAATATAGCCATGGCATTTGTGGCCAGGTGGTGGTGGTGGTGGTGGTGGTGGTGGTGGGGTGGTGGTGGTGGTGGTGGTTGTGGTGGTAGGCTTTGTCATTGATTTGATTTTAGTGAACAGCTATTATTTTGTATTGCATTTAATAATCTTTGATGGAGCGCACCACCTATCACCAACTTAGACATCAACTTCGAGCATTACTGTTGTTACATGTACTCATCATTATTACCCTTGCCATTTGTACTACTAATTGTTAAAGGTGCTCGGGAGATTAACAGTAGTCATTGTGTTTAAATGGTGGCGCGAGGCACGTGACAATGGACCTTTTCACACTATCTATCCATATTATGATGTCATAATCAACTACGCGACGTGTATGATGATGTCATAATCAATGGCGTCTACAATGATGTAGACAAGTATGTCACGAACACTGAATTGGAAACACTGAAGTGGAAACGGACTAAGCGTTATTGTACGAATTGTATGTCTCTACTATTTTATGAATATGCTATTGAATATTTTGAAACTAATTTAACTGCGCTGTTGCTGCCGTCGACAGCAACAGCACCCGGTCAAATTATTTTCAAAATATTCAACCGCTCACCTGCATAGTTGTGTAGCAATTGTTAGTCAGTGAGTTCAGCGATCGATCGATCCCAACATGATCGATGTGTTGGTGTAGCTTAGTTAAAGATTGGCGGGGAATAACTAGAACTGAATAAGTTTATTGAGCAATAACAATTTATGACTACATAGTTTCCCACAAATATAGCTGGCATCACACCAAATGTCTTTATTTTGACAGCTGAACCTGCAGGATCCTATGGATCCATTAGCCTGATGTAGAAATTGTGTTTGTTTTGAAAATGGTGCCACTACAAGAGATTGGTGTCAGAAGCGAAATCCGACAATCTATTCTCACAAAGAACGCCACATTGTGTGAGATGCATAAAATATGATTTTTAATTTGATGATACAACTATCTAAGCTGTTTATCTGACGTCGGTACGGTGGATGCCAGACAACTTAAGGCACGTTTACGCAAGAGAGGATTAGAGGTTCCATTATCGAGTGATCACAGGTGGATTGTGTGATGTTTATTTGGTTTATATGGCATGACAATGCTAAATTAATAATTTTTATCTTTTTACAGAGTGTTCATTTTCGATAATGTGAATTTGTATGTATGGCTTATCAATTCCCCTAGCAAATACTCAGATCAGCTTTCTCAGGTTGCATGAACGGTCATTTAAAGGAGACAAGGGTATCCATGAGAGGATCTGCCGTGTTTTCATTTGAACTAATGCCTAATCTATTTTTAATTTCAGACCAAAATGGCAGTAAAATATTCCGTTCATTAATGTTGATACTGGTTTTAAACCATTTGTTTAAGTCGTATTAATTAATACTTAGAACAATTATTCGGTATTAATTAATGTTGAAACAGGAGTTATTCTCTTTGATGTAATCAGAAAAGATAGGCGTGTGTCGCTGATATCAATAGGGAGACGAATGAGCATAGGATGAATTTAAACAAAAGGAACATTTAGAATTTCTTTTGCCATTTAATGTTTAAAGTATTTGTCAGAAAGCACAGAAGAAGCGAGTCAAAATCCGCGTTCTGACCCAGAATTGGTTCGTGGACTGATCATTACAGAAAGGAGGAGAGATGTCGATCAAAAAGAAATTATAGATTAGCATGTCGAGCTCGGTTTGGTCAATAACACGGACGGTGAGAACATTATTGCAGTACAACACTAGGGAGATGACAGCAAAGAACATATTCCGTGTACATGTAAGACAGACAGAGTTTTATTAAATGCCATAGTTAACGAAAGAAATCTCTTTCTAACAGCACTGCTGAATCCATTCTTTCCCCCAAAACAATGGGTGTGAGTATGTCAGTAACACAGCCAACAAGACTAATTTAGTTGCATTTCAGTTTGAAACTTGGCGTGACATTTGTTAAAATTCCATTGTTAAATAATATCCAAATTTTATTCCCATAGTACTCTGAAGAAGGCAAAATACACAATAATGACAATAGCAACGTTAGTTCTTGTTGATTTCAGGATGTTGTGGCGGCTTTTGTCGAATTATGTGGAATCCCTCACACCTTGCGAAAGCTGATTGCACGCATTCGATGTGGCAATTTTCCACATATTTGCTGCTTTCCAAGCAGGAACAAACATTGCCATAATATTATCGGTATTACGTCACTGTATAGTGTGTCAGGTCCATAAGTAAGTTTGTCTGGTATTACTGTTTTGATTGTACTAGCGAGGATAATAGCTTACTAAATGTATCTGGAAACGTCATGTGCATGGCATTAACATAGCTTGGCGTAACTAGGTAAAATCTTCTAGTCAAGCATCAGACAGCTTATAAATCACAGCACATGACAAATTGATTTGTCGGGTTGTTCAGAACAATTCATAAATGTCTACTTCTCGTCATACCTTTTTGTCTAAAGAACCTACTCTGATTAAAGTAATAGAACGCAAAGCATGCACATTTCATAAATTGTCACACATGCGAACATGGGATAGTAAACAATTACTTAGTTATTGCAGTCTGTACTTGCATTGCAAATTCTGTGAAGCTATTCTGGTTAGCGAAACTAAACATGCTGAATATATAGCTAATCATTGTTCCATCAATTGAATGCATAACGAATACTTAGGCCACATATTTTCACTTTGTCTGACAATGATGTGTTAGCTAATCCAGTTTTAGACACTCCATACAATCTGACAGACTATTAAGCAGATAAGACAGACTAAATCGATTCATTCATGACATAATAGATTATGACGTCACCCTACATGCGATGTTGTTGAGTATGACGTCATATGACTGACTGAGAAACTGGCTTCCTTCATTTCTCTATAGTGGTATGGACGCCCTTTCATGGCAAGGCCGCTTGAGGCAGGTTGGCTTGTCACGTTGCAGCCACATGTTTGCTCAGAGTAATAGCAAGGATTCAGCTGAGCGGGAAAGCACCAATCCAGAAAGAAAAGGTAATATCAATCAGAGCTAATGCATCATTCTATGATCCAGCAATTTGCCAATGCAGACATGAAATCGGTGTTGGTCCGTTGAATTGTTCCTTGGAGATCTGACCAACACAGTCGTGTGTATGCTTGCTAATGCCATTCTGGGAAGGTGTGATCCAGCATTTAAAAGCACAAGTTTAGGACCAATGCGTCGATCCATGGCACTGCCAGCGTTTCTTTATTTTATGCTCTGCTGTTCTTATTTATCGCGGATGTAGAATGACCTGCATAATATTGACATGATTATGCACAATTCTTAGAATGTAGTCTTCCTCAGGAACGGAACAAATGTAAGTTGATCCATATTTGGAAAACAATTTGATTAAGAATCGTTGCTGCATCTTGTCGACACAATCTTCTGTTCAATTCCATTCAGCATAGATATTTCTTCCTCTATAAGGCTTAGGAAACATGTTACCCATCACATAGAAATAAATACGGTGTGCACTGCTTTATCGATGTCGTTTCTGCTCAATTTGTCAAATAACCGCATCCTTTTTGGAGAGGTGCATGCTTTATTTAAACCCCTGAAGCCACAATAATCTGATTTAATTAAAAATAGAGACGTCTTGTGAGGAGGCTCCATATACCGAAACTGGCTTGCTTTCTGGGAGAATTTTGTCAAAGACAATTAAAGGAGTGTTACTTAATTGGAAAAAGATGACACCTCCGCGCTGGTATCCTCCGGAAGGATATGTCAGTGATCGTGTTGCATTCATCGACCTGGCTATGGCTACGCGAAAACACATCGCCATTAAGTGTCGCATTGTCAACGCATATGGCCCAACTACTGAAAAAGCCAAAGAGAATCCAGCAATGTTAGATTCCGTCTATGCAGAACAGAGCTCCGCCATTACAATCCCAGCTAGATTTTCGTGTGTGGAGATGTCAACTCCAAGCTCGGTAAACTTGGAATTGCAGACAAAAGTTCAGGACTTGACTTATGGATGGGATCGGATGGAGAATGTACACGCAATAGCAATGGAGATGCACTGGTGGCATTTCTTAGTTCCAATGGCCCATTTGCCACAAATACGGCTTTTAAACACCCATGCCGTCACTGAACAACATGGGCCGGAGATATTGCTCATTGCATAGCCCCAAAGGGTTTTATAACAGATGACTTCAACCAAATAGAATTCATACTGGGCAAGACTGAAACAAAACCCTTATTTCGGAATGCTCGCTCGTATGGCGGCACAGACCTCAATTCTGACCAACCGCTGTTGGTATGGAGCGGGTACACGCAACAGCAATGGAGATGCACTGGTGGCATTCCTTAGTTCCAATGGCCTGTTTGCCGCAAATATGGCGTTTAAACACCTATGCCATCACAGGACAACATGGACTGGACACATTGCTGACCACAAAGCCCCAATGGTCTATTTGCCACAAATACGGCTTTTAAACACCCATGCCATCACCAGACAACATAGCCTGGACACATTGCTGACCGCAAAGCCCCAAAAGGTTCTAAGGCTACAACAGCTGTCTTGAACCAAATAGACTTCATACTGTGCAAGACAAAAGCAAAACCCTTAGTCCGGAACGCTCGTTCGCGTGGCACATACCTCAGTTCTGACCATAAGCCTGCCATTACACGCCTTCAGATGAACGATCTCTACCTAATATATAAATAAAACTCGGCTAGAGGGTGGAGTCACCTACAACCTATCCAAGCTCATCAGCGACAGTGATACTCAAATGTCAATCAAAAAAGCCCTTGGGGAGCAGATAGATAACATCGACGTCAGCTCCGATCCAAACGAAGACCTAACCAAATACTGAAATCTATGGAATAATCAGTTACCAGCACCATAGGTGTTCTTAGAAACAACCACACTAGGTATACTGGCCATCCTATAGTAGTTAAACTGTCAGCAGAGCTTTTTTGTGGCTGTTATGAGAAAGTTATGGCTGCGCATCTATCTAAGTGGCCAAAGTGATGACCGCACCAAACTACGCCAGGAGCGCAATAACATTCTGCACCACATTAGCGAATGCTTAAAAGATCTTGCTATTCAACAAGCAGACTCCCTAGTAGACGAAATCACTGCCACGGAAGACTGTTACAAAATGTTTCAGGCAGCCCGAGCCCTGCGAGTTACTGATTACACACCGCCACTCAATGTACATAACTCTGAAGGACACTATCGGGACAGACCAGAGAAAAGCTGAGGCGATTCGAGAACGGTTCAAGGAGCAGTTCACCGACACCAATGATGAGCCCTTGCACCCGTTCTCAGGAAACCCTAGACCATTACTAACATCAATTAAAACAGCAAAAGTTGAGAAGGCAGCAAGAGAAATGGACGTGTATCTGAACCTGATGGCATGAGCAATGGACTATTCAAATATGCAAGTGGCATTATTTCAAAGCCGACCACGCACCTAATCAATTCAGTTTTTATGCACCACCTTCCCATCGACGCTGTAGGCCAAGACACCCTTATCGCACTACCCAAGCCCAAGAAACCACCTGAACCCCCCCCCCCCCGCCAATCTGCGGCCCATTGTGCTCCTGAATAGCATACGAAAAAACTTATCCAATGTTACTCTTTGCCGCATCCGAGACAAGATCGATGACTTCACTGGATCATGTCAAAGTGGCTTCAAACGTCTGCCATACAAAGGAAAATCCTAGCAAGTCACATTTTTTAAGAAAATGAACTAAGGTGTCTATGTTACTTAATAGGTTAAGGTCTATCTATCTACCAGTTGATTGCTTTAACATACCCACCCACTTCGCCATAATTGCCTCGGAAGAGCCTAGTAGGTACCGTGTTCAATATACATTACAATGGACACACCTTGTAAGTCGATTAACTTATTCAGATTGCCATTGAAAAACCTAGTAAGTACATTGGTGCATAAACAGCTCAATGGATACACCTAAATCCAATAACTATCAAATCGCATGGATTTATCATGTGAACTAATAATTTCTAACTGTAAAAACTAAACATGTGCAGCAGGAATGTGGTGAAAGTATTCTCGGTTTGACGGAAAATTGAATATGAACTGGATAATGCAATCATTATCAAAGAGATTTCCGGGTAAGAGTTTACGCTTTAATCACATTTTAATTAATCGCTCTGTCATCTAGAAAAAAAGGTTTGTATAATAATTGATGCCGATGCCATCGAAGGGAGGTAATATCCAATGAGTATTAGTTATGTATCATCCTTGCCTCTGCATGATATAGTATATATATATATGGTAAATATTGTAGCTTTAACTACTTCTATTGCTGTAGGTATCTCAATTACCTTATTTGAATACGAGATACGTCAACGTAATGTATATTCACATGATTTAACCCATTACGAGAATACAGGTAAAGTAAGCTGGGAATTAAGGAAAACGGATACTCCATAATTCACCAATCATATCACTGTATCTAATGTAAGTTTACGATACATCAGTGTTCCCATGTCCCATTAAATAAAGACACTACAACGTATGAGATGCCTGTTGATTTCTGTTCAATTTACCCAGTCTGGAATGCTAACCAACATGCACGGCTACCCAGTAACCACCATGCAATGCCCCGCCTCCATATTCTTTGTGTTTATTGGACCCTATATTCGCTGTGTCTATTGTCTGTACAGGACAGGATTTAGTACACACGTAGGCAATTTCCAAGGGAAAATTTGAGAAAGCTTTTTAAAGTTGGATAATAATTTGTGTCAAATTTGTAGTTGTCAATGCCAGCAATTCAGCATTCAGTTAAATTACTGTCAACGCAATGCGTAGGTAATGCGATTACTACCTGCTACGGATTTGATACAAATTTCAATGCACACTGTTGCTGCCACAGCTTTCAGTCTATAGATTCTAAAATAATCATTAGAATTTTTAGTTCACACTTGAAGACCAGTTTGACTCTAAGTTACTGATTACTAAGGCGTGAACAACAGTGTCGAATTGTTAAGCACACGCACACATTCAGCTAGCTGTCAATGTCTTACTATGTAGTGAGAAGAAGCGTAGGCTTATATACTCAGAGAGACTTAGCAAATCATATATCAAAGGTTGTGACTTTCAATCAGAGACTGATTCCTGCAGAAAAAGCTGGTGTGCGTGCGTGTGGCCGTGCACGCATGCGCGTGCGTGCGTGCGTGCGTGCGTGCGTGCGTGCGCGCGTGTGTATGTGCTCAGGTGTGTTTGCAAACTGTGATGGCTGATTTTGTGCTTGACAGTAAATTAATCCCACACACATTATACTACTTTAATACATATATTTGTTATGCCAGAGAAGGAACACCACCTCACTGTCTCCAGAAAGTGTGACTCATGAATAGAGGAGCGGAAACTAATCAGGGAGGGAGAATCTTTGTATGTAGTTGATATGTCGAAAGTTATTATATTGCTGAAAGTAACGATGAAGGAACATTTCTTGATGAGCAGATTAGTTGCATTCAATAAGACATTGTCAGCTGCTATTCAGGGGATACGCACTTATGTTGTGCTGTAGCATGGTGCAAATTAATGTGTCGGTGGAAGGCCATTGGCGTTGCCTCAACATTTACAATAAAGCTCATTCGTCGGGTCTCTAACCATAAATAACGTTTTGTGAAAATAACTGCAGTGACCAAGATAGGAGCTGTGTTCTCTTTACCGCACGTGCTTGCTGTGCAAATGCTGAGTCAGAACTAGAATAACTCCCATCAAATACCGAGAAAATGGGCATACATTCACGAAGGTTGACCCCGTTCATGGATCAATTGGTAATACTATGACGAAGACTGCAGTAATACACGTAGTTGATGATTCTGTTGGTCTATGTGAATCAGCAGAGAAAAGATTAGGATCGTTCTCATGAATTGTCAGGATTTCCACGACAATTGGTCAGGGTGTTACACAAGGGAAACAAAGATCGTAAAGTTTTGCCATTAATTGCTGACATTAGTGAGGTTGTCATCAAGAAGGGATCGGAGTCCACGCTTTGCAAACTTGATTTTGGTGGCGACAATATCGTGCTCCTTTTCCTCAAGAAGAAGTTTGACATGAATCGATTTCCTCCAAGACAACATGAGTTTCATGGAATTAGCCAGTCAAAGAAAGGTGCAAAACTTGATATCGTGATGAAGGCATCTGTTCCACTGACTAAAAGGTCGTTTTGGGTGGAGATTCCTGTAAGCATTGTTGCTAAGAATTTAACAGTCAGCCAAAAGTAGGCCATAAATGTCAGTTTACTGATATGTAAAGTTGTCATTTCTTTTACTGTTATGATTGGATCATTAAGTCACGACAATTTGAAGTTTTCTTGGTTACCTCAGAATCAACATAATATGAGTTGCTAGGTTTTTCCATTGGACGGCAGATGTGGAGGCAGCTGCGCAGACATTGTATGGGCTCAACGCATGCTTGTGTCGATAGTCATGTCCAAACACTGGGACATCCACAAAATGGGCATTGACATGTCACGAGCCTTCGACACAATTAAGCGCTCAAAGATCCTAGATGTATTATGCCAGGTCAGTTACAATGAAAATGAGCTACGACTAGTGAGACTACTGCTTGCAGACACCAAGCTGAGAGTATGAGTCAAGTCAGTGAAGTCTGTAGAGTTTGAGACATCAATCGGCTCCCCACGGGGAGATGGTCTGTCCCCGGTGCTTTTCACCTGTTACCTTGCTGCGGCATTGAAATCTGTGCGGGAAAGTTCCACAAGCTCAACACCCAACCCCTACCCCAACCCGTGTCAATACTGGGTATGCCGCTAGAGATGGAATATGCCGACGATGTGGACTTCATAGAAGAGGAAAAGAAACCCCTTGACGAACTTCCCCCCATAGCTGCAAGCAAACTAAAAATTGAGAATATCTTTATGAATGAATCCAAAACAGAATTCACATACATATACCTATCTACAAAGCAAGAAACTAAAGAAAATGACGACCCAGTTCGTGGCGCCGAGCCATGGAGGAAAAATAAAATCCTAGGCTCACTGCTTTGCAGTACTGCTGACATTGCTGCGTATCCTTGATATTGTATAACTGTAACAGCTGGGGCGCTTATAAAGGCAGCTCTAGAGAAACTCGATGCCTGCCACCGCACACACCTACGCACCATCACTGGACACTGATGGCCAGACCGCATAATCTTCAACGATGCACTATACAAGATGTGTTATATGTCGCCGCTGTCTGTAAAGGTCACCCAGCAAAGATGGTCCATATTTGACCATGTGCTAAGGATGCCAGAGGTAACACCAGCACAGAGAGCCTTGGAATTCTCCCTATGTTGAGCCAACAAATACAAAGCCAGCAGAGGACGTCATTGCATAAATCTACTAAGCGTGGTACGAGGTGACCTCAACAAAGCAGGACTCAGTACACTCAAGTCAAGAATGGACCTGAGGAAACTAAGCATTTTGGCTGAGGACAAGACACAGTGGGCAAAAGCGAAGACGGACTGATTGCAGCTGTAGGCTGTTTCTACTACTACAGCCGCAGAATAGTGTAATCATACATACGAACTACCTTCTTGAGGAATAATATATATTAAATATTTAACATGTATTCAATATGTAGATATCATTTGTCTCTGCTCAACATCAGTCATTTCTATTTAAAAAGGTATTGACTAAATAATTCAACAGCGATGAATTTTAGTAAACTGTTTGATCGATATAGCGTGTGTGTGCATGGGTGTCCTTGTGCATGTGCAATTTCAAGCACACATGTGCATGTGTGATCACGTGCGCATGTGCTTGTACGTATGCATTCATCTGCGAGTGCAAATGTGTGCGTGTGTTTGTTCATATACATATACGTGTGTGTGTGTGCGTGCGTGCGTGCGTGCGTGCGTGCATGCGTGCGTGCGTGTGCGTACAATTCTAGCCTTGTCTGCAACACCCTAAAGTTTAATCTTAGAGTAATGCTTGGCAAAAGGCATGATATTCAGAATAAGAGTACAGTAAGTCTGTTTGCAGGAATAAGACAATGATTTACTAACAACTTCGTAACCTAACTTTAAGATCTAAACGTACAATCATGGAGACAAAGGAGGAATTCAGTTTTAGCTATGCTCTGCCAATCTCAAGGTAAACCACATCCATGCTTTTCCCGAGTTGTGATTGGTCGATCCCTGCACTCACTGAATCTCAATTTTGTTGTTCAATGTTGTTGGTATTTTGAACCTAATTTAACTGGCTTCTGTTACTTCCTATGGAAGCAACAGCATTCGGTCAAATTAGTTTCAAAATCTTCAACAGCATATTTATTAAATGGTAAAGACATACATCTCGTGCAACACAGCGTAGTCTGCCATCAATTACGTGACAAATCTATCTACATAATTCATGATGTAATTTGACCATGGCGCATACACATCATGTAGCTGATTATGACATCATATGATGGAAAGATAAATCCTCCATTATATTGGTTAAACTGTGTATATAATGTTTCCATCAGAGTTAATTTTAATTTGGCCGAAAATAGAAAATAGCTAGGAAAGTTCTATAAAAAGTGTATTAATAAAATGGATTCTAAATCTTTTACATTCGGATGGTGAAACTCTATGTGTTAGTTTCTTTTTGTTTGTTTGACATTGCATTCTAGATTTGCATAAGCCAACTATGATACATAATATTAACTATTTTATCCAAACTTTATCTGATTTTCTGGTTGAAATTGTTAAGACTTATGGGAAAACATCAAATTTAACATAGAAAACATTTACTGAAATAATTTCAAATTTGTAGCAAAGTGAAGTAAGAAAGTGCTGATGCATTTAAGACTTGAATAAGGTAATTTATTATACCATCTCTGTTTAAACGGCGGAAGTTATGGTCAAAATGTACTTTTCTTGATATAATAATATTCCATTTTCATTAAAATGAGAATATCTCGGCACCGCTTACAGGTAGCTGCACCTTGGAATTCTATAGCTCATCAGAAAGCAGGTGAACACACATAATTGTCTAGAGTAAAAAGAAAACCGTATTTTCCATTGTACTAATCTGCTAAGATAGCATGTGCATAGGCAAACTAAATGCAAAATGCCCAATTACTATCTGGGAGTTTTCAAAATACTTGATGACAAATCTTTATTTCGGTAAATGTAAATCTCAGAAATTTCAATAGAAACAGATGTATCTCATCATCACTTCAGTGAAAATGGACAAGAGGAGATGGGGTAATTTCCATTGAAAATTTACATGGTCTTTGGATGGTAGGTAACATACTAGTAATTTGTAATGTTTGATCAATGGATGGTCCCTTGCTTGGTGTGCAGGAAAACCTCTGCAGTTGGTGTCAATGCAATATTGCACTGTGTCTATTAACCGTTTTTCATTTTGGAAACGCCAATGGAAAGAGTTACAGAAGCAGTTTGTGTTCCCATGGAGAGAGTTTACAAATATTTAGCCATAGCAAATCTTCGGTTGATTTGGAACGTTTTCTCAGGAGTTAAATTGTCTACCAGAATTATAAGGGGCATATGCATATTCATGTGTCGCATTCACCATAAAAGGAAATAACAAAACAACTGTATTTTGATGTGAACCCCTCCCCATATGCATTCTAAGTTAATAAACAACCTTCGCAATAGTTAAAGAATTATTGCTAACAATTATCTGTGCAAGGTCATTTAAGAAAAGCACCAGCATTCTGAGGGGCGCCTACACATTGACCAATTTAATAATGTAAATGGTTCATTATGGTGATTGAGAGTATGATATGCCTAGCTTGTACAATGCACACATTCGGTTAAAACTGCACAGCAGATTGGAGCACTAAAGATCAACGTATACGGTCTCCAAATGATGCATAACAAAACCTATTTCGGAAATAGGCTTAATGGGGTTGCATTGTAACTCGAGATAAGGACTTTGGAAATTTTACATAGGCTACTCTGAGTCCTATGGTTGGCACAGCATGTGGTTAAAAAGCCTAGGATAGTCCGCACTTTAAATATTGTTAGCATAAATTTCCTATGGGTGGCCTTTAGCAAGAAAAAGCTAATTTCTAGAAACCATTGAATAGATCTGTATTAACATTGAGGGCACATCAAGTCCAGACAAATCCTAAAAGTTTATGTGCCGTTTTGAGAAAGAAAACATTTAAGCTTTCTCGGGTAAGTGGAGATACTTTCTGCGAGCACACGAAACACCTTATCTTGACCCTGGGGCATCATATGATATGTTCTAATGTGACCATTTGACGTATTTGGTTAAGGGGTGGGTGTTCAGCCCAGCGGAAACATATAGACATATCCCTGGAATGGGCATTCTGTCAATAATTACAGCAGTGACATGAGATATTTGAACACATTCTAATGCAACATACGAAAGAATACAATTACGTATTTACTTACAATGCTATAGTTAAAGGATATTCTGTTAATAGAAATAATGAAGACACATACTTGTCAGCTTAGTGTTAAATTCATTTAAATGGAGTAGGTACGTGTGGGTTGTATATGCACTGCATCTTTGAACAGATGTATATTGTGCCAATGTCAGAAGATAACGTGTGGAATTATAAAACAAAAACACTTGATATATAATGTCTAAAACATGGTGTTATTAATAATGGCATTTCGTTTTTATAACACGCTTGAGAAAAATGACACATACAAAGCTTGTTTAACAGCTTTCTGATGATCGGTGGTGACCTGGAATGGACTGATCTGATCTGACATTCGAGTACATGGCATCATAATAAATTGAGGAATCCAGTTTATCCTAGGAGAAGTGCTAAAGGCCACTGCGCTGATTGATGTAGAGGGTAATAACGTCATCAATATTTGAATTAGGCCACACTGATTTTTTTCCAGCCAAAGTACTTAATTTGATTGGTTGAGAAAAAATTCCCTTGGTCTCTCTCGACCAATCTAATGTGAATATTTTGGCGGGAAAAAGGGTGGCGTAGTCTAATTCAAATAATATTGATGACGTCAACACCATCCCGACCAATCAGTGTGCAGCCTTCTATATCCTCGCTGTTTTCAGCAATGGAAAGGGGCACGCACCAATGATTGGCAGGTGTAGTGAGACATGTGCCAATGATTGACAGGTGTACGGAAGTGCGAAGGCGGCCAGCTCAAGTGATAGTTTAGGCCAATCAGTACGGTAGCTTATCTCGTCACCCTATCTTAGGTCAACCTATTGGACACGAGCTGTTGCGTTGTAGACCTGTCAAAACGGGGCGTGGCCTAGTGTGCACTGAGATTGATGCCCTGGTCGGGTCACGTGACGAAATTTTTGCTCGTTGCCAGGCCCTAGTGACACTAGTGAAGAAAGGGTTTACCCTGCTGTGGCGTGGCCTAATATGCGTCCATATCAACACCCTGGAGGGTCACGTGATGTCAGCTATGCTCGTTGGCGGGCCTAATTACCCGTGAAACACCGAGGCATGGCCCAATGTCTGGGAGCGTGGCATAACATGCGTCCCTACTTTCGCACATAGTTATTGTCATCCCTAGCTTAAATCAACTTATGGGTCTCCAGCTGTTGCATTTTAAGTCTAATGACCAAGTAAAATGGGCATGGCCTGAGGTCTGTGGTGTGGTCAGGTCACACGACGCCTCTAGACCAATCAGCACGACCGCTTATCTCATCGCCCTAGCTTTGGCGCAACATGTTCAGCCATGTTATGTGATTTGTGTTGCAGGTCTAATGACATGTGAAAAGGGCATGGCCTAAACTCTGAGACACCTTTCTGTCGCATGTGATCTACATACATACAAGAAAGATATCTGGATATCTGCATGTAACTCCTGATGTTGGCTAAAATCTGCTTTATTCTACATAGAGAATACAGTCGATGAACATTTCATTCAGCCACATACAACATAATGTTTCGTTGAAATACAACTACTTTGGTCTTTACATAATTATATTTCCTACCATAAAAGTATTACAGAAACGTCTGTAGATTGCGCTCTGTTTTGGATAGCTTCACCAAGCGGCAAAAAACAATCATGGACATAGTCAATCACCTGATATTTATTGTCACCAGCAAAGGTGAATCAAACAGGAATAGCTTTTTATGTACCGGTCTGATCTGTGTCGTAATTCACCTTTCCAAAGTGTGTACCCATCATATGACGTCATAATCATCTACGCGGTGTGTAGAATGACATCATAATGGATGACGTCATGGATGATGTCGATAAGTACGCCACGAACGCATATTTGAAGACGGTCTATTCCTTGTTGTACAAATTGTTTGCTTTTACTATTTAATAAATATTCTGTTGAATAATTTGAAGCTAATTTGACTAGGCGCTGTTGCTGCCATAGGTATAGTTTTCAGGAAATTGATAGCTAGGGCATTTGGGGATCGATCAATCCAAACACGGCGAGGTGTGGGTGGAGCTTAGCTAGTGATGGGCGGGGCATAGCTAAAAATGGAAATATAAATTGCTTTTGGCTGCTCGAGCTGAATGTGTGATTGATTTGCCTGATGCAAAACTCGTGTCCATACATTATATATATAGATTTATTGATTTAGAAAATGAAAGAAAGGTTAATACAGCCTCCTTTATTGATGATAAATAAAATTAGTTTGAGCGGAGTTGGGTTGATGGTGGAAAAGTGGTATGATGGCTGATATAAATTATACATTCGCCTTGGGGAAAAATCCAATATAATGCAGTCTATTTGTGCAAATATTCTGATCAGTTTGCGGAATTTATGACAGACATTAACCCAGTTTGAATTAGAGTGCAAATACTTATCGCATTCTATTGACTTTGTAGGATGCGGATCATTCATTAGTTAGTCTCGCATTTTTGTAATTGAACTAATTCTAGATTAGGTTTTTCTTCCTTAATTGGATCCGCGTTCCTCATTCTAAGATACTGGATATCCAAAGTGATTCTCACAATAGTATGGAAAGGCGCTCGATATTCGTATTAAGTCGGTTCCTTTATAGTCAAATTGATATCCAATAATGGATTCAATATCGTTTGTCAGTGCAATGCGTGGTACTAATATAATTTTGAAAAAAACATTGACATTGCACTTTTAGAATTCAGCATCTATCTATGGTACTGCTACTAAAGAAGATACATTTTTCTTCGAAGTACCTATTTATCACTCCATTGCCTCAGACCGTTGAGTGGCCTGAACGCAGATAAAAGCATTTCATTGAAACATAGAGGATCAATTACTAGCTATGTTCCATCTATTACTAGCTATGCTCCGCCCATTTCTAGCTATGTCACGCCAATTTCTAGCTATGCTCCATCCATTTCTAGCTACGCTCCGCCAATTTCTAGCTATGTCCCGCGCTCCCATTTCTAGCTATGCCCCGCCCATTTCTAGCTATGCTCCACCCATTTCTAGCCATGTCCCGCCCATTTCTAGCTATGCCCACCCAATTTTAGCTATGCTGCACCATTTCTCTCTATGACTTACCCATTCCTAGTTATGTTCCATCCTTATCTAGCAATGCGCCACCTCCACCCAGGTCTAGGTATCCCCACCCATTTCTAGCAATGCCTCATCAATTACTAGCTATGCTGCACCATGTCTCGCCACCCCCACCCATTTCTAGCTATATCACCCCATTTCTAGCTATACCCTAGCTATTCCTAGCTATTGCACCACCTGCACCACCCATTTCTAGCTATGCCCACCCATTTCTAGCTAGGTCCACCCATTTTAGCTAGGCTCCATCCATTTCTAGCCATGATCTGCCCATTTCTACCTATGTCCCTCCCATTTCTAGCTATGCCCACCCATCTCTAGCTATACTCATCCCACATCTTGCTCATCTTGTAATCGATTGAAGCCTCTTTCCCAAGAATTCAACATAACAAGATAACTATACAGGTAATTTATTGAATACTTTAAAACCAATTTGACTGGGTGCTGTTGCTGCATATGGCGACAACAGTACCCAGTCGATTTTGATTTAGAATTTTAAACAATGTTTATTAAATTGGAAATCCATTAAAGAAATGCAATTCGTACATGTGACAGATTTATTCACCTTCGTAGCGGAGTATTTCTGTCAATTACGATTGTGACGTCAGCTACCGTGTGATGTAATTGATTATGACGTCATATACTCGACCGACAGATCGGAATCGTCAATTACTTTCCCAGCTTTGGAAAGATAATATTGATTACATATTTTAACATATCTCTTGTTTGCTGTGTTATCTAGCTATCGGTGTGTATGTATCGGACACGACTGATTAAATTTACCACATATTTATGTGTCCTAATTAGCCAGGATCTCTCATCATCATACTTGATCAGGCAATCATACATTGAATGATATTCAAATCATAATCAAAACGGGTTGATGGTCTGCAGTCCAGCATTGATCTTGATTTATTTATTATGTATATTATACAAGAAAATAAACTAGAATCAGGATATTTTGAAAATAACATTACTGAGAGTCGGTGCTTTCAAAGGCACACTTTCTAGTTGAATAGTTTCTGCAATATGCTGGCGCTTTTATAATTAGCTCGTTTGAGATTATCTTTGTTGGATTCCAAAATAATATGTGATATCAAATGCTATTCGACTTCATTAGCTCAATCTCCTCATAATTCACCATTCCAGAGTATCCATCCATCATCTGACCTCGTATGACGACATAATCAGCTCAGCACGTGTATGATGACGTCATACTCATTGCGTCACAAACGGGTCCGTATAGACGTCATTAAATCTCAAATGGTCTGACACGTTGTATTAATTGCATGTCTTTGTAATTCTTTGCTATATAATAAACATGCTGTTGAATATTTTGAAACTAATTTGACTGGGCGCTGTTGCCTTATTGGGATCTATCGATCCCTGAACTCCCTGACTATTAATTTTCAGAAAACTATACAAGTAAGATGTTGAATATTTTGAAACTAATTTGCCTGGGTGTTGTTGCCGCCTATGGCAGCAACAGCGCCTGGTCAAATTAGTTCCAAAATATTCAACAGCAAGTTTATTAAATAGCAAAAGCATAAAATTCGTAATACGTGTCTAACTAAGATAGACTAAATCCATTATTCATGACGTCATGCTTATGACGTCATCCTACACGTCGCGTAGTTGATCATGATGTCATATGGCGTGGTTTGATGGGTGGATAACCTGGAACGGTCCATTGATCGAAAATATTATGTTCATAAATACATCTCAAGAATCAATGACAACATGCTATTGATTATTATACTGGTCTGTATATATCCAAAACATTCTGGTCATCAATCATATGCATACACTTCGCATACTGGCGCAGCTCATAAAGCAGCACTGCATAATCTATGGAGGGATGCTAAGCTTATTAGTTTGAGCAACAGAACAATGACAGACCAGTCTCATATAAATCTTATTCTTGACATAAATTAAATCATAGCACAACAACCATTTCGATTGACAATGGGTTGACTAACTGTCTGATCTGCACGGCAATGCATATGTAAACATCATGGAAGCTTAGCGCGTATGGTAGAGAAGTAAAACAATATGGTAATCCGCTGAATGGGAACGATGTCTTATCTCTTGATGCCACGCTCACAGAAAGGCCGTTCAATTATATCATTGATACTTCATTATTATAAAACGTGTCTGATAGTACTAGTATGTATGTCACATATCTGAACCCATACACTAATGGGCATCTACATCATTATCATTATGATCACACGGAACAATATGAACCATGGAGAACATCATTCTCATTCACTAATCAACACACGGGACATCATGCACACAGTGATATACTCCTTATATATGGATGAGGATTAGTAGTTCTCCTTGCCATTGATCACCAAAATACTCTCTCTCTCTCTTTCTCTCTCTCTTGTTCTCTCCCGCTCTCTGTCCCCCTCTCTCTCTCTCTCTCTCTCTCTCTCTCTCTCTCTCTCTCTCTCTCTCTCTCTCTCTCTCTCTCTTTATCTCTGCCAAACAATTCATACAGCAACACTTAGTCTGTAATCAATTATGCGTTCGTGACGAACTCATCCGCATCATTCATAACGTCATTACGTATGCCGTCATCCTACAAGCCACGTACTTGATTATGACGTCACATTGATTGCTTGATAATCTGGAAAGTTCTAGTAAACAAATGACGGTATGGGAACATTTTCGGTACATTATCGTTAATAAACGTAATTGTCTCCTTTGCTACTAAATACTCTTCAAATTATGTAGAAACACATTATTTACTTAAGTTGTGTTTTGAAACACTCGCAGAAAGGAAAGAGTATGCGGGTATGTATATGGGCTAACACACATGTGTACCTGTACGCATGCATACACGCAGGCCAATATGCATGACGACATGCGAACTGGTATGTGACCGCATTTGTCTGTACAGATAGAAGAGATTGAAATTGACTGGACAATACCAATAGAAAAGTGTAACAGCTTCAAAGCAAATTAACCCGATGGATAATTGAACAGGCACATAGCCATTTTAGCTATCACATGCAGAGCGACCGAGGCGTAGGTGAATCTATAGATCGTCCACTTGTCTATTCATTGGGCGCCAAGTACTTAAATCGAAACCATTTTCACATGAACTAAATTGGAAAGATGGGAATGGTGTAGTAAATCCCGACAAAATGGATACAATCTCTCAATCACTAACGAAATTGATCTGAATAGTGTTGCCACGAAGCAATATTCCGCTTGTATAAACAACACGGGTTATAAGACAGCGGGTGGGTTTGGGGGCGTTGAAGGTGGGGTGAATGGTGAATCATCCACTTATTGCAATTGAGCTCGATTGTCCACTGAAATATGAATTCGCAGAAAAATCAAATTCAAGAGGATTTCGCGGGTAAGTTGTTGGGTATTTTGGAGCTAATTTGACTGGAACATGGCAGCAACAGCATGCCTTTTCGTAGTTGTTCTTTGTGGTCCGAATGGTTATCTATTCATAATATCATTGCTGATATCTGTTCATTTGTCAAATAAAATTGCTGTACTCTTATGCTGTTTAAGCCTTTAATAGCATAATGTTGTCAATAATTTCAGAATATTTGCTTATTGAATGCCCATTAACATCCTAGGAGAGGACTATTGCTTTTTAATTTACCACTGGAATGACTGCCAAGCATAACGAGCCAGTAAATCAAGTGATACATTTTGAAAACCGGTCTTCTCTTGGTCGACAGATGAGCATTCCTCAAGACAACTGTAGAGCTCCCTTTTGGCCAACTTCATCATGAAAGTGTTAAGCGTGCAGAATCGTCCACAAAAAAATTATTTGATAAATAAACACCACTATTCCGTGGTCCTGTTATTAGTCTGAAGGCATGCAGTGATGACTTTTGGCAGTCTAATCATGTAGCGTCTGCTTGGTGTCAAAATAATCAATCAATACAGCCATGGTATTAACGTGTGTGTGTGTGTGTGTGTGTGTGTGTGTGCGTGCGTGCGTGCGTCCGTGCGTGCGTGCGTGCGTGCGTGTTGGTGATTGTTGTGGACTTTGTCTTTGATTTGATTTTAGTGAACATCTATCATTTTGTAATGCAATTTATAATCTTTGATGGAGCGTACCACCTGTCACCAACTTATACATCAACTTCGAGCATTAATAGTTTTTTCCTAGGAAATTAACATATATTCACTATTATTACCCTTGGCATGTGTAATAATGATTGTTAAACGTGCTCATGAGATTAACATTAGTCATCGAGCTTAAATGGCGGTGCAACAAGCCATGCGATAATGACACTTTTCACTTTATCCATCCATCATATGACGTTCTAATCAACAACGTGATGTACAGAATGACGACATCATCAATGACGTCGTGAATGACGTAGATAAGTACATCACGAACGCTTAACTGACACGGTGTTGTACGAATTATATGTCTCGACTATTTTATAAACATGCTGCTGGATATTTTGAGACTAATTTAACTGAGCGCTGTTTCCCGGCAGCGACAGTGCTCAGTCTAATTAGTTTCAAAACATTCAACCACTCCCCTGTATAGTTTTCTGGAAATTGATGGTCAATGAGTTCAGGAATTGATCAATCGCAACACGAGCGATGTGTAGGTGGAGATTAGGTAGAGACGGGCGGGGCAAATCTAACCCTGGAAAGGTCAATGGAGCAATACCAGTTTATGACTACATAGTTTCTCACAAAAACAGCTGCTATCATGCCAGATGCCTTTTCTGACAGATGAATGGGCAGAATAATATGGAGCCATTAGCATGATTAAGAAATTGTGTTTGTTTTGGAAATGTTGCCACTGCAAGAGCTTGATGTCAGCAATGACATCTGACAGTTAATTTTCACAAAGAAAGGCAGGGGTCACCTCACACCTATATAACACATTTCGTGTAAGATGCATAAAATTGGATTTTTAATTTGACTATACATCTAAGCTGTCTGTCTGCCGTCGTTACAGGGCACGCCAGAATATTTAAGCCACGTTTACCCATGACGGGATTAGCAGTTCCATTACCGAGTGATTCCGTGTGGATTGTGCCATGTTTAGTTGGTGTATATGGCATGGTTAAGTCCAATTAATAATTGACTCTTTGTACAGACTGGTTCATTTTCGATAATGTGAATGAATGTGTCTGGCGTATCAATTCCCCTAGCAAATACCCGTGAAAGATCGGCTTTCGCAGGTGGCCTGAACGGCCATTTAACAGGGGCATGGGTACCAATGAGAGGACCCGCGTTGTTTTCATTAGAACTAATGCCCAATCTATTTATACTTTCAGACAAAGATGGCAGTAAAAATATTTCATTCATTAATTTTCATACTAGATTTATACGATTTGCCGAAATCGTATAAATTAATAATTTGAATGATTATTACGTATTAATTTACAATACGACTAATTGTATTTGCTGGAATCCCTAAACGATGAAAGATGTGCGCGTGTCAATGTATGGTATCAATATGGAGACGAATGCTGTATTTGCCAGAGATAGGATGAATTCAAACAAAAGGAACGTGTAGAATTACTATTGACATTTAACATTTAAATCGCTCGATAGAAAGCACAGAAGCGAGTCAAAATCCATGTTCTGCTCGAGAACTGTTTAGTGGACTGATCATTACTGGAAGGAGGAGAGATGATGATCAGAAAGAAATGATTGAATAGCTTGTTCATCTGAGTTTGGTCAATGGCCGATACGAACGGTAAGAACATTATTGCAGCACAAATATAGGGAGACTACAGACGGTAAGAGCATTACTAGAGAGCCTAGACATATTCTGTGTACCCATATGACAGACAGTTTTCTCGACATGCAATAGTTAACAAAAGAAATATCTTTTTAACAACATTGCTGAATACATTCGTGTCCTCAAAACAACGGATGTGAGTATGTTAGCAACACGGTTAGCAAGATTAATTTAATGGCATGGACTATGTTAAAATTCCATTGTCTAATAATATCCAAATTTTATGAAGAAGGAGAAAATACAATATATGTTGACAATAGCATCGCTAGTTCTTGTCGATTTAAGAATGGTGTGGAGGCTTTTGTCAAATTATTTGGAAGCCCTCACATCGGACCTCCCGAAAGCAGATTGTGTGCATTCGATGTGTGCATTTTCCACATATGTGTTGCTATGCATGCTCTCGATACTAAAATTAATCGGAAGAATGGCAGATTAACTCTTTGCACCATTATGTCCCATTATCTCATTCAAAGTAACAGTTCAGGTAGCCTGTTGAATATTTAAAACCAATTTGACAGGAACATGTTGCTAGCATGAGCAGCAACAGCTCCCAGCCCAATTATTGTCAAAATAATTAACAAAATCATATTAAACTGTAAATGACTTTTGGTAATCATTTATTCACACATGGTGAGAGTGAATTTCGATAAATAATGTTGCTTCAACGCAATCTCATACGTGACCATAGCAGGCTTTCCTTCACATGCAATGTGTGATAGTATCACCAAAGATAGCTAAATAGAAACACAACGAGTTTGACACCCATGTTGCAAAATTCTCCCTCTGACATAAACCACTGTAAACTACCGTCATTTGCTATGATATTCAATGAAGATACATATACATAATAACAACACAACTTGTTCTAGATGCGCTTTAAATAGTGTCATCTGAATCTGCTCATAAGACACTTCAGGAAGAAATAGAGCCATACTATTATAGTATTACGCCGCAGTATGTTGTGTTGTGTCCATATGTAACTGTTTTAGGTATTGCCGCATTGATTGGACTAGCAAGGACAATATGTTACTACATGTACCGCGAAAAGTCATCAGCATGGCATTAACATAGCTTGGCACAACTAGCTCAAATATGAAACTAGCCAAGCACAAAACAGCTTATAAATCACATAAAATGAGAAATTGGAGACCCTCGTTCGGAAGAATTCATTACATGAAGTTCAGAACTATCCACCTCTTGTCATATCTACTTGTTTAAAGAACCTACGCTGATTAAAGTAATATAACTCAAAGCATGGACATTTCAGAAATTGCCACGCATGCAAACATGGGAAATCAAACAGTTTATTATGCATAGCATTCTGCACTTGTATTCCAAATTCAGTGAAAGTATTCAAGCTATCGAGCCTGAACATGCCACAGGAATAGCTAATTAACTGGCGCACGAACTTGGGAAATCAATCAGTTTATTATGTATTGCATTCTGCACGTAAATATTCAAGCTACCGACCATGGGCATGATGTAGGCATTGGCAATCAATGTGTTTTTTTATTACAAATATAACGATAATATGTGATATTCTAAGAATTGAATGCATAATGAATACTTAGTCAGCGTATTTTCACTTCGTCTGATAATGATGTGTTAGTTAATCCAGGTTTAGATTTGTCCCGCTCATCTCTAGATAAGCTCAATCAATGCTTTGTCCATGTTGGTCTCAATCGACTTCACTCCCTGAATCGCTATTGTCAGAAAACTATACAGCTAAGCTGTTGAAAACTTTAAAACTCATTTGATTGGGTATTGCTTCCTATGGCAGCACCAACACCGAAACAGATTAGTTAAAATATCCAACATGATGTTTATTAAATGTTAAAGATATACAATTCGTACAACCTAAAAGACAGTTTAGCTATTAAAACCGACCAAATGGAGTAATTCATGTCATAATTGATTATGATGTCGGTCTACATCTGACATTGCTGATTACGGCGTCATATGATTGACTGAATTCCTCCTTTTATCTAAATGTCATCGACGCCCTTTCATGGCAAGGCTGCTTGAATCAGATTGGCTTGTAACGTTGTAATTACGGAAGAAGATATATATCTCGTCCCTTTATTTGCTTAGAATAATAGCACGAATTCCGCTAAGCAGACCAGCACACTTATCCAAAAATAAATAGTATTATCAATCAGGCCTAATACATTATTCCATGACCCAGCAATTTGCCAATGCAGATATGAAACCAGTGTTAGTTCATTGAATGGGTTGACAATTTTCCTTGGAGATCTGACGTCAAGTTGTGTGCATGCCTGCTGATGAAATTTTTTGAAACTGGGTGCCAGTGTTTTCTATCCCAAGTTTAGGACCAATGCATCGATCCAGGGTACTGATAGCATTGCTTTCTTTTATGTTCTGCGTTTCTTAGCGATCACTGGAGTAGAATTACATGCATAGTATTTGACACTCTTATTCCACATCATTAGAATCTAATGTTCCTCAGGAACTGTAACTATATAGGTTGTTTCATATTTATTAAACAGTTTGATTAAGACTTGTTGCTACAGTTTGTCGTAACAATGTCTAGTCAAATTGTTTTCAGTATTGTTATTCCTTTATGTTTAAAGCATGAGAAACATGCTACCCATCACGTAGAAGTAAATGTGTTGTGGCCTGATATTATCGATGTCGTTTCCGATCAATTTGTCAAATAACTGCCTCTTTTTCGGAAATGGGTGAATGATTTATTTCACCCGCCGAAGCCACAATAATCTGATTTAATTAAAAAATATGGACGCCTTGTACGGAACCGCCATATAACGAATCTGGCTTGCTTTCTGAGGGAACTTTGTCAAAAGCATTTAAAGGAGTGTCAATTTCTGGGGGAATAAAATATTTAACATGGATTCACTTAATATCTCGCTTCTCTGAGAAAAATGCACGTGCACATTGTGCACATGTCTTCATTCAGCTAGATACGCATTAGTCGTGTCTAATGAGCCAGCTTTAGGTATTTACGGCCCAGCTATAGTTAAGCTCCACCCACACTTTTGAGATCCAGCGATCTCTGAATTGCCAGACTATTAATTTCCAGAGAACTATACAGGCAATCTGATGAATATTTTGAAACTAATTTGACAGGGTGATGTTGCTGCTATGATACATAATATTAACCATTTTATCCATACTATCTCTGTTTTCTGGTTGATATTGTTAAAGTCTATGGCAAAAAATCAAGTTTAATGTAGAACACATTTACTGAAGTAAATTCAAGTTGGTAGTAAAGTAAATCCTGAAAATGATGACGTCATCACGGATTGAATAACGTAGCTCATTATACAATCTGTCTATGTTTAAACGGGGTAAGAGAGAGTCAGAATGCACTTATCTGGGTTTAATAATATTTTATTATCATTAAAATTAGAATGGCTTGAGACGAAGCAAACACAATTATCTAGAATAAAAGGAAACTGACCAGACATATCATGTTGTACTACTCAGATACGCTATGCTTATAGGCTAGCTAAACATGAAAATGCCTAATTATTGTCTAAGAGGTTTCAAGATGTTTGATTACAAATATTCATTTCTGCTAATCTTAATGGCAGATATTTCTATAAAAACAGATGTATCTCGTCAGCACTTCAGTGAACGTGGACAATAGGGAATTTGGATGATTCTTACTGGAAATTTGCATAGCTATTGAATGATAGTTAAAAGAATGATAGGTTTCAGGTTTGGATCAATGGATAGTTCCTTGCTTAGAGTGCGGACTACCTTCTGCAACTGGTGTCAGTGCAATCCTACCATGTCTCTCTTAACTGCTGTACTTTGTCATTTAGAGCTTGCTGAAGTATTCAGCCATTGACACTTGAAAGATTCGGAATAATCGTTGGAATGATTGTCATGATAAATATCGGCTCCATTTTGAATTTGCCTAATGATTATGAAAAAGACTAACTTCAAGAGTCATCTGTAAAAAAAAAAGTCAACAATTTTATGGTGTATTGGTTCATTCAGCTCATTTAATCTCTGTCCGGGAGAAATCCCTGTATGTATCGACGGCTAATGACCTATTGATGACGAACCCTTGCATCCGTTCTCAGAAGACCCCAGGCCATTACTAACACCAATTAAAACACCAGAAGTTGAGAAGGCACGTAAAGCCCTGAAAAATGGACGTGCATCTGGACCTGATGGCATGACCAATGAATTATTCAAATATGCAAGTGACATTATCTCAAAACCGATCACTCACCTAATCAATTCAGCTTTTATGCACCACCTTCCCATCGACGCTGCAGGCCAAGACACACTTATCGCACTGCCCACGCCATCGAAGTCACCAGCTCCCCCCCCCCCCCCCACACCACGCCCACACCTCCTCCCCAGCCAATCTGTTGCCCATTGTGCTCCTCAACAGCATACCGAAAATCCTATCTAATGTTACTCTATGCCGTATCCGAGATGACTTCACCGAATCATGTCAAAGTAACTACAAACGTGGACGCAACTGCACAGACATTATATGCGTTCAATGCTTGCTTGCTTCGGTAGTCATGTCCAAACGTTGGGATTTACACAAAATGGGCATTGGCAGGTCACGAGCCTTCTATACAATTAGACGCTCCAAGATCATAGATGTACCACGCTGAGAGTACAAGTTAAGTCGGTGAAGTCTGTAGAGTTTGACCCATCAAGTGGCTCCCCAGATGGAGATGGTCTATCGCCTGTGCTTTTCACCTGTTACCTTGCTGCTGCATTCAAATCTGAGTGGGGAAGTTTCACAAGTACAACTTCCCAGTGTCAATACTGGGTATGCCGCTATAGATGGAATATGCCGACGGTATGCCGACGATGTGGACTTTATGGACGAGGAAAAGTAAGCGTTTGACGACCTTTTCCCAATAGCTGCAAGCAAACTAACAATTGAGAATCTCTTTATGAATGAATCCAAAACAGAGTTCACCCATATATAAATATCTACAAAGCATACAACTAAAGAAAATGATGATGCACTTCGTGGTGGCGAACCATCGAGGAAAGGTAAAATCCTGGGCTCTCTGCTTTGCAGTTCTGCTGACATTGCTGCACGCTGCGTCATGGGGAACATCGCTTTCCAGTCCTTCTGGAAGCTATGGATTCGTAGATCAAAGATGCCCTTGATAAAAAAGAATACTTTTATACTATGCAACCTGCGGATCCTTGATGCTGTATAACTGAGCAGCTGGGCAGCTCCAAAGGCAGCTCTAGACAAACTCCATGCCTGCCACCGCAAACACCTATGCACCGTTGTTGGACACCGATGGCCAGCCAGCACAATTTCCAATGATGCACTATGCAAAATATGTAATATGTCGTCACCGGCTGTAAAAGTCGCCCAGCAAAGATGGCAAATGTTTGGCCATGGGCTAAGGATGCCAGACGACACTTGGAATTCGACCTACTCATAGCCAGCAAATACAATGCCAGAAGAGGACGTCATTGCATACATAATAAGTGTGCTACGAGGTGACCTCAAGAAATAAGGACTATGTACACCCAAGTCAAGAAAGAACCTGTGGAAGCTAATGCTTTCGGCTGAGAACAAGATACAGTGGCGAGAAGCGAAGAAGGACAGATTACAGTTGTACGTTTCTATTACAACAGCCGCAGAATACAGTAATCATACTATGACCTATGGATTGAGATCTCTGAGCACAGGCATGCTTTTAAAAAAATAATATATTAACTTTTAATATTATTGGAAATCAGCATTCTGAATGGAGCCATGCTAAATATTTAGGTGATTTGTTGCATTTCCTCAAAGGTATTTTCTAAATTGTCTAACAGCATTCTGAGGGGCATTCACATCAGAAAGGATATAACACATGTATTTTCACGTCAACCCGCATATGCAATCTACGTTAATAAATGAACTTCACAACAGTAAACGAATTATTGCTAACATATAGGTTGTGAGCTCCAGGCCATTTAAGAAACACTCAAGCATTCTGACGGGCACCAACCTCTAGAACGATTTTAATTCTGCAAATGGTTCGTGAAAAATGGGTGTGGCCTAGTGTGTATCATTATCGTTGCCCTTGTCAGGTAACCTGCCGACCTATATGCTTGTTGCTATGCTCTATAACCCTCGTGAAAAAGGGTGTGCCATAATGTAGGGGGCCTAACGTCCGTCAGTTGATGCCAGCTATGACCTTGACCGGATCTAATGACCCGTGAAACAAAGGGGCGTGGTCTCGCGTCTGGGGGATGTGGCCTAACGTGCGTCCATACTTTCCCACTGGGCTAATGCTGTCATATCGACACCCTAGCTTAGGTAAACTTATGGGACACCAGCTGTCACAATGTAGGTCTCGCCATAGCTTTGGTGCAACATGTTCAGCCATGTTATATGGTGTGTGTTGTAGGCCCAAGGAATCGTGAAAAGGGCGCCACCTAAGGTATGGGCGTTGTCAGGTCACGTGACGCATGTAGACCAATCATCACGGTCGCTTATATTGTTGCCCTAGTTTTGTACTGAATATATGATTGAGTTGAATGATACAAAAGTAATGTGCATAGATTACGTACCTAGATTTATTGGTGAAGACTATTATGATGGGAGTTAGGGTGGTGTTGGGAGAGAAATATCATGGCTGATATATCATTATAATACAGTCTATTTGTGCAAATATCATGATTAGCTGCCTGCCATTAACCGAGTTTGTATCAGAGTGCAAATACTTACAGTATTCTATTTTCTTTGTAAGATGTTGATCATTCATTAGTTAGTCTTGCAATTTTGTAATTGAACTAATTCTAGATTATGATTGTTTCCTTAATTCGTTCACAAAGACACTAAATATCCTACGTGATGTGCACAATAGTATGGAAACAGGTTCGATATTCATATTATATCGCATCCTTCTGTAGTCAAATTGATATAAAATAACGGATTCAACATCGTGCGCCAGTGCACTGCGTGGTCATAATATAATGTTTGAAAAAAGATTTACATTATAATTTCATAATTTATCATTTGTTTATAGTAATGCTACCACAAATTATACAGTTCCCCTCCGTGTAAGTAGGTCTTAATCCATTGCCTCAAATCTAAGTGTAGATAACGAATTTCATGGAAAAAGAGAGGATCCTTTTCTAGCTATACCCCGCCCATGTCCAGCTATTCCACACCCATTTCTAGTTGTGTTCCACTGAATTCTAGCTATGCTCCACCAATTTCGAGATACGCTTCACCCATTTCGAGATATGATCCACCCATGTCTAGATATGTCCCACCCCTTTTTAGCCTTGCCCTACCCATTTTTAGCTATGCCACACCCATTTCTAGCTACGATCCACCCATTTCTAGCTATACCCCAACCATTTCTAGCTATACTCCTCCCACATCTTGCCCATGTTGGAATCAATGGAAGCCTGTATTCCTAGAAGTCACCATAACAAGATAACTATACAGGTAATCTATTGAATATTTTAAAACCATTTTGACTGGGTGGTGTTTTTGCCTACGACAGCAAAAGCGCCCAGTCAACTTAGTTTCACAATCTTCAACATAATGTTTATTAAATCGGAAATCGATCAAAGTCTTGAAATTCGTGCATGTGACCGGTTATTTCGGCTCCATGGCCGAGTATTTCTATCAATTATGATTGTGACGTCAGCTTGAACGTGCCGTTATAGATTATGGCGTAATATACTCGACTAACAGATCGGAATCATTAATTACGTCCGCTATTCTGGAAAGATAACATTGGTTACATATTTTAATGTATTTATCTTGTTTACCATTCTATCAAGCTATCCGCGGCGCTTGTGTATCGGACATGACTGATCAAATTTGCCTCATGTCTTTCGTGCACAAATTAGCCGTAATTTTTCATCATCATACTTGATCACGTAAGCATACATTGAATTAAATTCAAATCACGATCATAAAGGGTTGGAGATCTGCAGTCCCGCATTGATCTTGATTCATTTGATCGGCAGTATTACAGAATGAACTAGATTAGAAGCAGGATATTTCGACAATAACATTACTGAGAGTAGGTACTTTCAAAGGGACTGACAATTCCCACTTAAATAGCTTCTGACATATGCTAAATATATCATAATTAGCTCGCCTGACATTATGCTTGTTGGAGTCCAAAATAAAATGTGGTAGCTATGTGATTCCACGTAATTAGCTTAGTCCCATCATAATCAGTTAGTCCATAGCATGTTCCAATGAATAAGTACACGATCATATATATTGTTCACACCATTAACAACGGCAGGCCTCCAGACAGAGCAGCTGCTAGGTCAGCAGACATTTCCTAACTTCTTCAAACTCAAATTCGATATAAGCTTGATATATAGAAAAATCCATATTGCCTACCGGCAGGAATGTGTCATGTAGTTATCTCATTCTTGAGCAAACATATTATGAAGATTAATTGTTGTGTGTGTGTGAGAGACGGATTTTGTAGAGTCTGGCAGATTAGCTCGACCAGAGACACGGATGAACACGTGATTTAATATGTGGCGTTGCTGGCTTGTCCATGTGTTCAAAATATATGAAAGACAGTGTTGAATTGGATATAATGGTGAGGCAGTGCGTAATTTAAAAATTCAGGCAACAATGCTATTTGTCAATTTACCAATTGCATTAGCAAGATGAGGACATTAATTCCATGGCGGTCTACCTTATTAAATAACTCAACTTTATTAATTACAAAGATACTCATTAAACAGCATTCTGCATAGCAATATGCGGTTCTACGAGTTTTAATAACTATGATAGGTGATTTCCTGACATAGGACAGAATATGAAATAATCCCTTACATTTGACGAAGCAGAATTATCTTATGGTCAAAATGAATATTTAAATGAAGTTACAAATTCTGTGCACTTCCTAGGCATAGCCGATTATATGAGGCATCATTGTTACATGACTATATTCAAGCATGTATATGTGCATGAGTTCGTGCCTTTGTGTGCGTGTGTGCGCGTGCGTTCATGCGTACGTATGTGTGTATGTGTACACGCATGCAGTGCGTGTGCGTGTGTGTGCGTGTGTCAGTGCATGCATACATTATCTGTATATGTGTAATCATATCTATGGGTATATTTAATACAACCACGAAATAACCATTCTTGCGATGATAGCACACTCACAGGAGATACCATGTGGTCCGAGAGAGAATTGTCATGCTGTTGAAATAAATCTTATTGAATGCATTCCATATCGAAGTGAAGCAAGAATAATTCACTTGTCTGAATGAATGCAAGATTGATTTCCTTTTCAGAGTCAAGAATTCCGTAACCATCTGCATGTAAGCATATTATATCTATTTTAAAGTATGATCCATCCTAGCACCAATATGCCTGATGCCGCACATATATGTTCTTTATACTGTGCATATCTGTGGTTGAATGTACGGATGAGGTAGCAACACAAACCCGTCTATAAAGGTCATCTGAATTTCAAGCAGCATAGAAATATTTAAAAATTGGCGGTGTCTATGTACATGCATGGGTTTATAGCCATTGTTGCTTGAGCAAGAATGTAAATACTGCATACAATTCCTCTGCTAATCAACAGCCGTACCCCTAGTTGCTCCATTCTAAGGCGCAGTACATAGTAATAAGGATAAATGATGGTCTGCCTTGCATTATTAACTTGGAAATTCAGTTCTAACGAGACACTGGAGTGTGTCAACCGGCTTTCAATAGTATTTTCCTGCATTTGCCTATTTTGGTAAAAGACCTTCCTACACTGCATTGCCCGTAACCATTCTGGCTGGGAAACAAGCTAGGCGACACGAGAACTGTATTACTCGTCTATTAGACTCAGCTACACTGTAATTTAAGCATGTTTAAGAAGAACTAAGTTAATATTATTATTGACGCCATGCATCACTGGAAAGTGCATCCCATTTTCTATGCATTTATCTATTTAGTTTTTAGCCCACTATTACTCACCTGATTTGATGGACCTATGTATAATTGTGTATCGTATACACGCAAAAATATCAGCAACAATTTTACAAAAATATAGAAAATAAAAAATGAATGGTTTATTGAATTAGATAACTTTCCAATGATGTATGACCTCAATAATATCCAGCTTTTAGTTTATCATGATAACGGTTTAAAATGTGATTATTTTAGTGTAATATTAACTCAATGGAAGTGATGCTCTTAGAGTTGGTTTACGGGAATCCCGCAGTAATGACGTCAATGTGGAGAAGGTGTATACGTGCCGGTTTAGACAGTTGAATTATGGCTGACATTGTATGGCCACTGATCGATAGGAGATGATGCATTTTCACATATCGCTGCAAGCAGGCTGTCGCTTTTCCGATACCGCAGCCATGTCCTGTACTCAGAATAAAGTCAGAATAAAGTCAAATTACTACGGCAATGAGATGAAAGAAATCGCACCAGCCTAAAAGACGGTTATATTAATTCTCAATTCGTTCATCGATGCATGTGAACATAAAAATGTATCCTGTCGACATAGCTAAATCCAGGAAGTCACGAGGCAACATGAATTTGATTATTCCTAGTTCCAGTTGTTATTGACTGAGTCTCAGCTTTTAATCAAAGAGGTCGTGAATTCGTCCATTGACATGACGTCTGTTGCGGCTTGCAACTAAGTGATGGCTTTTCTCATGAGTTCGATTTTAGCAAGTTATTTGCGTCATAGTTATTGAATGGAGAAATTGGTGTATGAACAAACCTCATAGAGCACATTGCAGCGTATGCGATCATATTTCTCATAAACTCATTCATCAGCAAATTTCGACGATGGTACTGCAAGAATTATTCCATGGATATGTGACTCTGTTCTGATTTTTTACTCATTAGAGTATTGTTGCACCTGGAAATGAATAACAAGTGTATACTACATACCTTTTGAATGGCAACAAGTCAAAGACCCTTTCCAGCAATTGAATGCATAACGAATACTTAGTCAGCATATGTTCACTTTGTCTGACAATGATGAGTTAGTCAACCCACTTTTAGATTTGCCATACCTATCTCAGCTAAGCTCCACCCTTACTACACTCGTATTGGGATTGACGATCCCTGAGCTCCCTGACCATCAATTTTCAGAAAAGTATACAAGTACGTTGTTGAATATTTTGAAACTAATTTTGACTGGTTGTTGTTGCT